>VDFB02058242.1:282094933-282106994 GCA_007258455.2 Sequoia sempervirens | reverse complement strand
AAAAAGACGTTCTGGAGGCACCTTTGGCTAAAAACTTGATTTCGACCTCCGAATTCACGGGAGGCTTTTCCTTCTAGGGGCGCCCAGTTTCTTCAGTGTTAGCCATTTTTCTAATTTCCAAGTTCTTCATTATCCTCTCTTCTACAGATGATTTCGTTAAATCTTGAGCTTTGGGCATCGGATTGCTGAATGTTTGTGCTCATCGCGAAGCTGACGGAGAATGAAGAGGGGTCTTCTGGAGACACGTTTGCCAAAAAGTGAACTTTCACCCTTCAAAAGGTTGGGCGCCTATCTTGACTGGGGGCGCCCAGTTTACTAACACTTAGTTTATTTTTCACCTTTTTCACCTTTGCTTTTAGATTTCTCTTTTCAACTGTCATCGGACCTTCTGTTCAGCCTTTTGAATCTGATGACTGCGAGCTCCGTTTGTCGTGCTAAATAGCTCACTGCGAAGCCAGTTGAATTCTGAAGACATCCCGTTATAGCTTCGACTGCAAATTCCTCTGTTTGCACCCCTGAAAAGTTGGGCGCCTTTCTTCACTTAGGGCGCCCAGTTTCTCCAGACTTAGAAAATTTCTCAATTTTTATCTTCAAGTTTCAGATCTTCATTTTATACCTTCCACTTTGACTTGAATTTGCCGGAGACTGGATTGTCAGATGTTCTGACGGGGATATCCATCGCGAATTTGACTGAAAAGTGAACAACTTTCATTGGAGACCGTAACCCTAATTCCTTCATCTGATGCCCTAAAAAGGTGGGCGCCTTTCTTCAACAGGGGCGCCCACTTTCAGCAGTGTTAGAAAATTTCCAAGATTTTTCAATCTTCTTCCTCGTTCTTCGTGCATGTTCATCGTTTCACCTTCTGCCGGAAATTTGAATGCTGAAATTGACGCCTGGCAGTCGGATGACCTCCATTGATGACCTCAGAACTCCAGATATGCTTCTGAAAAAGCTGAATAGACCCAGTAGGGCAAAACTGATTATTTTAAGATCCTGACTGCACCAGCCTGATACGGACATATTTTGAGCCAATCAAAATCAGTTCGGACCCTGTCGGACCAACTTTCTATTTTTAGAAATTTTCTATTTTTAGAAAATTTTGCCAGTATCCGTTTCGAAAGAAACCCAGAAAAACCCAGAAAACTTTACTATTTCGAGAAAATTTCTAAAAATAGCAGATTTCCTAAAATTTAGGGATGAAAAACTGAGATCTGGGTTTTGTAGGTTAAGCTGCTCTTAGCAGACCCAGATCGTCAGAATTTGAAAAATTTGTATTTTAACCCTCCATGCAAGACACGCACACCCAAATTTTGACTCTTTTCATTGTTTTGACAAGACTTTTACTCATTTCTTCAAAATGTCTAAGTGTAACAAAAATTTTAATTTTGGGGTACAACAATTTTCTAGTGTTTGAATATTAGAATAAAAGAATTATTTTACATTTGAAAGAAGTTTTTTGAGTTGTTGGTTTTAATATTTTTAATTGGTTGTATTCTTCGAATTTATTTTGTAATCTTTGGAATAATTGATAAAACTATCATCCTAACAAATACTTTACAAAACTAAAGTTTATATATGAAATTGAAAACTATATTTACTTCTATATAGATTAAGATATGAAATGAAAAACATTTTAGAGTAAAAAAGGATGAATTCCTACATTAGACTAATTATAACAACTAATCTAATTTATAATAATTAAAATTTATTAAATAATAATAAATTCAATTAGATATTTGATAAAGAAGATCAAATATGTGGAGCAAGTTGGTGGTGTCAAATTGGTCCTGGAGGACCTAGTTGCTCAAACTTTCCCTTTTTATCAAACAAAAACTCTCCTTTACTAGCTGAAGGAAAGAAAACCAAAACAACCTAGATGGTAAGAAAAAAAGTGTTTTAGCAATCAAAATTAATAATGATGGGGCTCTGAAGCTATTTTAAGTCGTTGATACTAATAAATATGATTGTGTGGAAGAGCCTAGATATTGTATGGGTTTGATAAGTTGTAAAATCTATATGAAATTACTAGAAAGGTTAGAAACTATGGTTCAATCCTTCATAGGAATAAGGAAAAACATAGACTAGCTCTAATTCACAAGAGAGAAGACATCTAGTTGAAAAATTCCTAGAAGAAAAGATCCAAGAAAAGGCAATGAAAAATCCATAAATGGTATGAGATTCAAATTTAGAGGTGGGAACTATATCAAGACTAAAGATTACAAACTTGGAACTAGATTTAAACTAAAGTATTAGATGTGTGAAAGGAGATAAATTTAGTGCATACAAAGGGTTCATAGACACAAAATAAAAAATCATGCATTCACCCCTTTTGATAGTAACTCATTCATTGAGGCATAGATTCATTGTTTTTTTGTTTATGTCATTCCATGTAAGTTTATTTGTTGATCCATCATGTTGTCATCATATTACCATGTATTCCTATCCATTTTTAGGCACTTACCTATTCCCCCCTCAAGAAAGGTAATATACAATTCTAGGTACATGTCACTTCAAATAAATAAGGCACCTCAAAATGTACCCATTCTTACCTTTCTTGATCTCCCACATTTAGAACTACAAAAGTATATTTAATTATCAAGTGCAACATATTTTTTTTAGAAATAAATTATAAAATAAAATCATAGACAAGCCTAATTACCATGTGCATAAGGTTTGAGACATACTACCTTGGTTGCAAACTCCTCTAGTTTATTCAAGACTTACCCAAAAAATGAATATGACTCAAGTGTATTTTAAGTAAATGGTTGACTCAAGTATATTTTAAGTAAATAATTGACTCAAGTTTTATGGAAAACATAGACAAGAGAACATATTGCCTATGAAGGGATTTGAGGTGTACTTAAGTTTCCTCACAATGATCGCCTGCATGACAAATGACATGTCATAAAGAAATAAAGCTAGTTTATAAGTTTGAAATTAGGGTTTTTAAGGCTCATTCATTTTCAAAGATGTGATATTTTTGGATCTCTAACTAGATGATGACACATTTAGCATATAGGTTTTCAAAGGAGAGCTCATGACATGTTGATCATTACAATGGCATAGGCATTGAACTATGTTGACTCGATCAAGAGCAACAATATCTAGATGATATAGGGAGGTAGGGATCATGAAGTACATGCTAGAGAACCACATCAAGGGGCTTCTCCATAGGAAGATCCACCACAATAGGATAAGCCACTTGTATGGAAAATAATAAACTAGATGATAGGTGGAGACCCTACTTAGCATGTGAGGGACTATTAAAATAACAACATACAACATTATGTAACTAGCTTCTCAAGTAGTCTCTAGATTTAGACTAAATATGGCCAAAAATGAAACTTAAAGTAAAGGATTGCATCCTTGGAAATGGTTTCCTTTTAAATGTTGGAAAAACTCTTGTTTCATTCAATTTAAGCTTGTGTACACTTTTCTTAGATGCTCTTTTTTCTTGTAGGCTTGATTTTCTTTCTTTTTTGTGCATGTGTGTTTTTTGGCCTTTTTGAGGTAGACTCCCTTGCCCTAATCCCACACTACTAGGAATAAGTGAGGTCACATCACCAAATATGAGGAAGGTGAGTAAAGGGATAGACATAACCAAAAGGATACTTATTGTCTTATAGAGCTACCCCCTTATTGAGGACAATTAGGAAACTTTACTTATTAGCTTCTTATTACTATTGTAAGTTGGGCTACTTGATGAGAATGAGACTAGGAAATAGGGATATCTTGGAGAAGGATCAAATTAATGCTAAAAATTATTATATTTAAATAGTTGGGAATGGAAATGGAAGAATGGCATGATATGATTAGGAGGTATGATGACCTAATGGGGACAACTAATGTACTAGAAATCAGCAACTCTAAATAGGATGAAATTAGAAAAGATAAATCATTTTGGATAACATGATGGGATGGAAAGAATTATGCACAAGTGAATTTCCTTCTTTTTTTAGTTTCCAAGTGTAATATTTCATGAGGTAGAGTGCATTGATAGTTATACCAAAATCTTCTCCTTCAATCACACACAAGAAGAAAGTGCCATTACTCATGTCTTTCGTGATTAGATATGGGCTAGTCCAATTTTGTTTGATTTCCATCCTTCATAGGTTATTTTTCAATTAAATTATCAATTCTAAGAACAAGGTATTTAACCTTGATGGATTGAGACACTTTCTTGTTGTATTGTGTTGACTTACATGAGCTAAACTTGTTTCTTGTATTTGAACTATCTTAAGTTATTTTTCATCTAACATATCAAATTTTACCAACCTAGCTACTTGTCATAACCCATATTTTGTATTGTTGATTGCAATATAGTGATTGTACTTTAAAAAAAATCAACATGGAGAAATTGACTAACTACTTTTGTAATTTTAAGTGATCATGAATGTGATAGATTGTCAAAATGGATTGTGCTTTTGAAATTTGACTTGATGAAAACATGCACACACAAATTATACAATTAAATTTTATTTTGTAATTTAATTAATATTGAATAAATATATTCCTTAAACGTACTATAAACATGTTGGGTGAAAATTATGTAATCCCTTTTAACAGATTACAAAACCTGATTTCAACCACAACTGTGTGAGATACAATCTCTCCTCTCATAAAGGGGAGGCGCCCTTCTTACTACATATTGAAATTAAGTAAAACTAATTAAGTATTCACAATAATGTACACTACGATTAAGAGATGGGGGTGTGTCACATTCATAATTCTCTCTTTTTTCTAAGAATATGTTTTACAATGCTTCACGGTTTTTCAGTTCCTGATTTGATACAACTTCAAACTAAAAACAAAGCAGTAATTCCAATATTCTTATCTTTTCAAAGCAAAGACTAAGAATATTAGCGTGATAACGATAAATGATAAATAAAGAAAACTCACGAAGGCACAAATTCGTTTCGTAGCTTTCACCAATGAATCCTTTGAGATATGTAACTAGCGTTGTATTAGAAGCACAAAGTCTTCTAGATACTCCACGATAGATCCACGAACATCATGAATGATTACAAGCACAAATTCTTGTAGAGAATTCACCAACAACATTCAATCAATATCATAAATTCAAATAAAAAAGTGTGACTCAAAGTTTACACGGAATTACTCAAAGCCCTTTAGATCTCAATCACTAATCACTGCCAATCTCAATCAAATCCAAAAGATAATTGATTCCAATACAAAGTTTGGTATGCAACTCACTTCTTTATTGATCAAAATAGATTCACAAAGATGAACACAAAGTTTCATGTATTTGCTTCTCAAAATAGGCAGCACTTCATTGCAAAAGATAAAAAAATAACCATTACAATAGAATCCTCTCTTATTTATAGATGGGAGAGGAGAGCAAATCTAGGAAAATTAGGAGAGAAAATCTAGGAAAATCCTACCTAACTAATTGACTTATTCAAAAATGTTGTCCACAATTATAGGAGAACATATATGTTTACATATAATTACATTTTTTGAAATGACATGTAAAATGTCGAAACTTATTTACATAAAGCATGAAAAATGCTAAAACTGAGAAATCTAATCTAAGGAAAATTTTGGCCTTCTTCAACATCTTTCTCCATGAAAACATCATGATGTCGTGCACTTCATCACTATTTGGCATTGGATTTTACTTTGGAGATGACGAGGATTCTTGAGATTAACTCCTCCAATGAGATTTAAGACTTTTTGATGCCTTTCAAATCTAAAATAACCTAGAAATCCATCATTTTGTTCATTGAAGCTATTGAGAAAGCTTCGTATTCAAATTCTTCTTGGTGTTAAAAATCAGCTCTTCAACATATTAAAGGACTTGGGTAGTTTCATGTAAAAGCGGTGAAAAACGGAGCTTCTGCATGAAATATGTAAGAGTGGTGAAAAACGAAGCTTTTACATGTCATGTAAAAGTGGTGAAAAATGGAGCTTTTGCATGAAATATGTAAGAGCGATGAAAAACAGAGCTTCTGCATGTGGCATATGTAAGAATGGTGAAAAAAAAAGCTTCTACATGAAATATGTAAGAGCGGTGAAAAACAGAGCTTCTGCATGAAATATGCAAGAGCAGTGAAAAATAGAGCTCCTACATGTGACTTGTGGTTTGAGATGTAGAAGCGCTAAAAAACCCCGCTCCTACATGTGCCATAAAATGACTAAGGCATGAAATATGTAAGAGCGGTGAAAAACAGAGCTCCTACATGTGACTTGTGGTTTGAGATGTAGAAGTGCTAAAAAACCTCGCTCCTACATGTGCCAGAAAATGACTAAGGCATGAAATATGTAAGAGCGGTGAAAAACAGAGCTCTTACATGTGCAGAAAATTTTCTAATTCCCAAAACTGAATTTTCACAACTTGGTTTAAAATGCGAATTTCGACGAATTAACAAAGGTTAATGCTCATAATGACCTTTTGAGGATGGGTGACCACGCACGAGGACCAATGCAATTTTCCTCATTTTGTGTGCTTAGAGTACGTGGGCTACAAAACAGACAAGTTTCGTAGGGGTTATCCCTTGAATTGAACACACTGAATTCGAGGATAACAAAACATAAATATTAAAAATATAAAATTAATAAAATTAATAAAATTAAAAAATTTATATTAATAAAATTTATATTTTTTAATAGTTTAAGGGGGAAAAAAATTAATATCTAATAAGGATCAACCAAATGTAGGAATCCTATAATTACATAGTGGCACGAATAAAGGCATACATAGGAAGGTAAGTTTGTCATATCCTATTTTTAGGAGAAATACGGATAAGAAGAAAAAATATATAGATTGAGCAAGAGATAAAATGGAATTATAGGTTGGAGGGTGGAACTAGAGAAATATTTAGTCATGAATTTTTTTGTGAGCATGAGATTTCTTATCTAATAGTAAGTTTGATACTTAGAATACATTTTATTGTTTATATCTTCTTAAGTGTGGTTCAGTATTTAGAAAAAATACTTTAACTCTATTTAACATGATTGTATGAATGTAAATTAAGGTAGACATAATTACAATATTAGACAACTAATATATTTCTTTTTGAATATTGCATTGATATTCATAGATGTAGTTAAAGTAAAATCATTGACAATATATACCATTTAGATTCTAATCTTGAAAAAAAAAATATGAATATATATTGTGTGCATAATCTACAAATTGTGGCATTTCATTAGACGACTTTCATTAAGGCATTTTGTCAAAGAGTTCACAAGCCTTGTGTTTTTCATCATTTTGCATGTATGTCTACCCAAGCATTTGTAATTATAACATCTAAAAAATTTCCTTTATTCTTAATGGTATCCTAGATGTCTTTACCATTTTTCTTCATCCCTTAGTAGGTCGTAAGTATATTGAAGAGAGTTTAGATATTTGGTTTTATATCTTTAATTGTAATTTGCTTTATATTTTAAAATTATTTCAAAGGAATTGGAATAGATTAATAAACAAGAGAGAAACTAATATAAGTGCTTCCCTCTTCATCCAAATATCTTGTTATTTGGGACATCATATTAGTGTAATCATTATAGTTGAAGTTGTGTTGCATCTATGATTAATTATCAAACTCTCAAATCAAAGAAAGAATTGGCTCTTCTAAATTTTTGAAAAATGTATCAAATATGAAATTAAATTAGAACTTGATTTTGGATAGCAAAAAGGTTGTCATATGGTTGGTCTAAGTTAAATTTGGGAATTCTCTAAGATATTCATGACAAGGGTGATAGATAGAGTCTATTTCAAAATAAAGATATCAAAGTCGAAAACAATAAACAAAGTAACTTCATTCATCTAAGTTTTCTTAAAGTTATGTATGTTTTAATAGTTAGTTTTCTTTATTAGAATCAAATGTATTTATGCTTTCTTAGTAATTGGACCACTTCTCCTATAATGTTGATCAAGATATAGACATAGTAAACGTATGCACCACCAAACAGGAAGAAGGGGGATCTTTTGCATCCTTTTTGCAAAGATGGAGAACCCTAGCAAGCATATTCCCTTGTGAGATACCTCAGAAATAATTGGTACAAATATTTATTGACAATCTGAATCTAGAATTAATGTTCCAACTTCAAGTCCACTGCCCTACTACGTTTGAAGAAGTTGTTCAAAAGGGCATCCCTATTGAAAAGGCTCTTGTGGCAAAGGGACTCGTAAATTTTTTTAAAAGATCAAACAACAATCCAAGCACTTCTAATGACAAATCCAAATCTTGGTCTCGTGATAAAAAAAATGTGACGAACGATGGTGTTGTGGATGCTAAAATGATAAAAAAAAACTTGTTTGATCCTTAATTTTAAGGGACCTAACCCATATCGGATGCAAGAAACTAATACTCACCCATCATCAATCCCTTCGCAACAGACCAATGTTATTCCAAAAAATCCTCAATGTGGTTCCCCTAGACCTATTCTACCTCTAAAATGGCAATTCACACCTCTAAGGGAGCCAATTGAATCAATCCTAAAGAAACTCTTGCAATCTAATGTTATTCAACTTTAGGAGGCTAGACATTATGATCCTAGACCAAATAAACCATCCTGGTGGAATGATTTATGCCTTTTGTGAATTCCACAAGAACAAAGGGCATAGAACTTATTCATGCTTCAGACTCAAGAATATCATACAGGACCTTATAGAATGGGGGGAGGGTGATCCCACAATAGTGGTTTACACTTTTTTTCCAAACTTGACATTGAATTGAATCTTTTTACTAAATCTTCACTTTTGGACACCTATAGTTGCTAAAGCATGAGGAATTTGAAGATGATGCAAAATAATGATTTGTTCCATTTTTTCTATAGATACTAAATACATTTTAAAAAAAATTGTAATTCAATTGCATTTATTTTTCCATCTCCTTCAAAAACTAGTGTTTAACAATAAACACCATTTTTAAAGAGTGGTGTGTACTTGCTAACACATAACTTTTTTCTATGAAGGATAAAATTCTATTTTTTTCGAATTTAGATTTGTAACTACGATATCTAGTGCATGCAATTGGTTTCATAGTGTTTTATTGAATTTTTTTTCTTAATTAAGTTTTGAAGTCAAACAGTGACAATTTAGACATAGTTTACTTTCTAACACAACTTTTTTTGTATGTATCGAAATTCAGATTTTCTTTTTTGTTGGATCAAGGACATCAATATCAAGTGCATAGATATTTTTTAGAATTTTTTTTATAATCTACTATTTTTCCACATGTGTAGAACATAGATCTTGATTTTTGGTGAAAAACCTACATTCACAAAAAATAAAAAATAAATATAATAATCAAATTAAATATATTTAAAATTATACTTTTTGGGAAGCTTATAATAAGGACTACATACTGACAAAAAATAAATTTTAAATGAATTCATTTGATCCCCCAAAAGGTAAATCAAAAGTGGTTTTTAACAACATTTTGATAGGTGTAAAGGAGACTCCATTATAGGTATGGTTTAAAACTAGCAGAGTTCTATCCAAGGGGGTTTGATCTAAGGTGGTTTGATCAAACCCTCTTCAATTGGAATCCTTTAAATGAAACTTTTCAAGGCTTAAATCATTATATTTCTTAAAAATATGTGATTTCAGCAAAAATCAAGATGTCCCAAAAAGTGTAAACCGCTATTGTGGGATCACCCGGGATATAGTGATTTATGGCCCTATTGGATCACCTTAGGTCAAACCCTCTTCAATTGGAATCCTTTAAATGAAAATTTTCAAGGCTTAAATCATTATATTTCCTAAAAATATGTGATTTTAGCAAAAATCAAGATGTCCCAAAAAGTGTAAACTGCTATTGTGGGATCACCCGAGATATAGTGATTTATGACCCTATTGGATCCTTGAATACAGATCATACTATATTCAAGGACCCTTCATAAAATCATGGTCAAGGAAAATCCTCTATCTCAGGATCAAAAACCAACACAAATACCAATTATATAAATGTGGCTTATGAATACATAGTTAACAGTATTCGGCAAGTGGATAACAATGTCTCTACCATAACCATCAAAGGAAAAAGTCATGGGTGTGATCTAACTACTCATAGATCCAAAGTGGTTCTATAAGGAGCCACTTCTAGATCACAACCGCCTAATCAATACAATCTATTAGATCATCAAGGAAAAACCCCTACCCAAATGTCTATTCTTGAGCTATTGCGTATATCACCTGCACACAAAGTTATATTGGATAAAGCATTGCAAGGGTCATCTATTCCCATAGATCTAGATGTCAATCAATTTCAGACCATGGTTGGGTATCTTGCTACCACCCACCATGTCACCTTCACTGAACATGATATCCCTTTTGATAGGCCTCATCACAATGATTCCCTCCATCTAGAAGTCTTCATTAATAAGCATAAAATTATATGATTCCTAGTAGATGGAAAAGTTGGCTTGAATATTTGTACCATGAAATTTGTTACTATATTGGGATTTTCTGAGGCAAGTATTGATGCTTCTAAGAGGATTTTAATAAAGGCCTATGATTATTTAGAGAGCTCCTCCAAGGGTTTCATTACCCTTCCCATTAGAGCTGGTCCAACAATAGAGAACACAGTATTTCAAGTCTTGGATCTGGACCTTCCCTACAATCTACCTCGATCATCCATGGATTTATGCCATGAAGTTCATTCCTTCCACTTATCATCAATTCCTCAAGTTCCCTTATAATGGAGTAGAGATTACCACATTAGGAGGCCCTATTCCTTTCCAATACTACAGTAACTTGAAGGGTATTCCTAAATGTGAAGTACTAATTAACGAAGAAGCTTCACTAACTACATCTTTACATTACATTGGTAGGGTGGGAGGGAGAGAGAGAGAGAGGGAAGGAGGGAGATAGTGATTGGTAGGGTGGGAGGGAGGGAGAGCGACAGAGAGAGAAGGAGATAGGGATTGGTAAGGTGGGAGGGAGATAGGTATTGGTAGGGTGGGAGAGAGAGAGTGGGAGAGAGAGAGAGAGAGGTGGAGGGAGAGAAAGAGGGAAGGAGGGATATAGGAAGTGGTAGGGTGGGATTAATAGAGAGAGAAGGAGATAGGGATTGATAGGGTGGGAGGGAGAGAGGGAGAGAGAGAGAGAGAGAGATAGGGAGATATGGATTGGTAAAGTGGGAGGGAGAGAAAGAAGGAGATAGGGATTGGTAATATGGGAGGGATAGAGAGGGAAACAAGGAGATAGGGAGTGGTAGGGTGAGAGGAATAGAGAGGAGATATGGATTGGTAGGGTGGGAGGGAGAGAGAGAGAGAGAGAGAGAGGATATATGGAGGGGAAAAGAGGGAAGGAGGGAGATAGGAGTGGTAGGGTGGGAGGATAGAGGGAGGGAGAGAAAGAGGGAAGGAGGGATATAAGAATTGGTAAGGTGGGAGGGAGATAGGGATTGGTAAGGTGGGAGGGTGGGAGATGGAAGGAGGGAGATAGGGATTGGTAGGGTGGGAGGAAGAGAGAGAAGGAAGGAGATAGGGATTGGTAGGGTGGGGGGAATATAGAGAGAGAGAGGAGATATGGGTTGGTAGGGTGGGAGGGAGAGAGAGAGGGAAGGAGGGAGATATGGAGTGGTAGGGTGGGAGGGAGATATGGAGTGGAAGGGTGGAAGGAGAGAGGGGGGAGAGAAAGAGGGAAGGAGAGAGATAAGGATTGGTATGGTGGGAGAGAGAGAGAGAGAGAGAGAGAGAGAGAGAGAGAGAGAGAGAGAGAGAGAGAGAGAGAGAGGGGAAGGAGAGATAGGATTGGTAGGTGAGGGAGAGAGAGGGTGGGGTGGCTTAGAGAGGGAAGGAGGGAGATAGGACTGTAGGGTGGGAGGGAGAGAGAGAGAGGAGATAAGGACTGGTAGGTGGGAGGGAGGGAGGGAGAGAGAGAGAGGGGGTGAAGGGAGATAGGACGTAGGGTGAGGGAGAGAGAGAGATAAGGAGATAGGGGTTGGTAGGGTGGGAGGGAGAGAAGGAGGGAGATGTGGAGAGAGAGAGAGGGGGGGATAGGTATTTTTAGGGTGGGAGGGAGAGAGGGAAGGAGAGAAATAGGGAAGGAGGGATATATGGATTGGTAGGGTGGGAGGGAGGGAGAGAGAG
>VDFB02058242.1:282037776-282094913 GCA_007258455.2 Sequoia sempervirens | reverse complement strand
GAGAAGGAGATAGGGATTGGTATAGTGGGAGGGAGGGATAGAGGAGAGGGATAGAGGTATAGAGGTATAGGTAGAGGGAGAGGGAGAGAGAGAAAGAGTGAGATAGGGAGTGGTAGGGTGGGAGAGATAGAGGGAGGGAGAGAAAGAAGGAAGGAGGTAGATAGGAATTAGTAGGGTGGGAGGGAGACAAAGACATAGACAGAGATAGAGATAGAGAGAGAGAAGGAATAGGGATTGGTAGGGTGGGAAGGAGAGAGAGGGAAGGAGGGAGATATGGATTTATAGGGTGGAAGGGAGAGAGGGAGGGAGAGAGAAAGGGAGATATATATTGGTAGGGTGGGAGAGAGAGAGGAGATAGGGAGTGATAGGGTGGAAGGGAGAGAGAAAGGGAGATAGGGAGTGGTAGGGTGGGAGGGATAGAGGGAGGGAGAGAAAGAGGAAAGGAGGGATATAGGGATTGGTAGGGTGGGAGGGAGTGAAAGAGGAGATAGGTGTTGAGAAAAAATGCCTCAAACTTACTGACATGACAAGTTCTCTACGGGTTGGTGTTTAACTCCTTTCTTGGACTGACAGTAACATATCGGTGGGATGAAATTTACAGTCTCCTCGACAAGCGCTTGGTGTATTTGAAGTGTTTGCATTAATAGAGAAGCATCATCGATGGGATAGTATTATGTCAACGAGATTCTTCTTAGCATCCACTCAATACTCCGATGAGACTACATCAAGGTGACATTATGGTATCATCAGGACCTTGAATCCTATCCCCTCGACATCTCGATGGGAGGTTGGGAACTCTTGTTGATAGGAGTGGAGGACATTACCAGGACACAAATTGTAATCTCCTTAATGTACCGATGGAGAGGAACCACAGTGTGCCAGTAAGGTGGGATCGGTCTGCATGAAATATGATGTCAACTATACGATGATGACATGGATGTTGCATAGGTGATGGGGACCACTCGGTTAAATGTTATAAGCTTCATCGATGAGATATCTTTGTATCGGAGGGAGGTGTTATGTCGTCCCCTCAACGTATCGATAGTATGAACAATATGCATATCGATGTGACGATAATAGTTTGGAGGGATGAGGTTTTGTGTCTCCTTGATGTTTCAATATGGCTTTGGTGGGGCAATGAATATTGATGATTAAACTATTTTGTGGCCATTTGTTGTGGAAGTTGAAGCGATTGTTCTCTTGGTAATGTGAATGAAGTTTGAATTGAATGGGATAGAGTATGGTAACTTTTCAATGATAATCTACATTGTATGTTGTAATGCATTGTAACAATGTGAGGATTATTGTGAAAATGAAGAGTTGATCAAAGCAAACTATAACTGAATTGCTTCTGAATTGGTATTGTGTATTGACACCTGAAAGAGTGTTGATCTGCATCTTATATGTAATGTTCATTTTATTGTAATACAAGAAGATCATTGCTTGGTGTGTGGTTTTTTTCTTGTAAGGGTTTTCCCACGTAAAATCTAGTGTTTGTTTTGTGTTAATGTCTTTCATTATCTATTGTGTTTATCATATGTGCATCTTTAATAGACTGTATTTGCAAAGTTTTGTAAAAAAAATTGTATCTCTCTCCTGAGGTTTAGCATTTGGAAGGTGTTTCCACACTTTTCTTTCCTTACAATTGGAATTAGAGCTTGGTCAACTTTGTTGTCCTTTTGGGTAAGACAGGTTTTTTTGTGTTGATTATGTTTAGTAGGAGTTTTGCAGAGAAATATGGGTGTGAACTAATTGTATATTTAAGATGGCTATCACATCCAGAAGAATAGAAATTAAAAAATTCAACTGTGGCAATTTTGAGTTGTGGAAACTCAAAATGGAAGATTTGCTTGTTGACCGAGAACTCTGGGATGTAGTATCCGATACTAAACCATCAGTAACTTTGCAAAATGACTGGGATGCAATGGACAAGAAAGCCAAAGGTCTGATCAGACTATGCTTGGCTAATTCAGTGCTCTTGAACATCCATGAAGAGAAGACATCGAAACTTTTGTGGAAGAAACTTGGTGACATTTATCAGGGGAAATCTTTGGTAAATAAGTTATTTCTTAGGAAGAATTTGTACTCTTTGAAAATGAAGGAAGGGGCATCTGTTGTAGATCATTTGAATGCATTTAACATGATAGTTGCTCAATTGGCATCTATTGGTGTGAAAATCAATGATGAGGATCGTTGTATGCTCCTATTGTGTTCTTTGTCAGACACATGGGATCACCTGGAAATGGCTATTAGGAGTACAACAACCACTTTCAAGATGGAAGATGTGGTTGCTTCATTGTTTTCAAAGGAAATGCGAAGAAAATATTCTGAGATGGCCAAGGAGGCCCTTGTTGTTCGAGGCAGATCAAAGGAGAAAAGCAAGAAGAAAGACAAGAAGTGAAAATCCAAGTCAGAGGGGAGATCAAAGTCTCTTGGTAAAAAGTCCAAGGTGAAGTGTTGGAATTGTGGGCAAACTGGACATATTCGAAAAGACTACAAAGAGGAGAAGAAGAAGAAAAGTAAATCTAATTCTTATGATAATGAATCTTCTCAAAGCGATGTAGATGCCTTCATAGCAGCCTTGGTGACTCAGGCATTAGATGATGTTTTGTTAATCGATTTAGGTTTGTCCTTCCACCTGACCTCTCATCGAGGTTGGTTCTCAAAATACAAAAAGTATGTTGGTGGAAGGGTGCATCTGGGAGATGATTCTCACCTGGAAATTGTTGGTCATGGAAGAGTCAAAATTCGATTTCCTTGATGGAAGAGTAAAGGGAATCAATGATGCAATGCATATACCAGTTGTGGCTCAAAATTTACTATTTGTAAGTAAACTTAATGATGTTGGTGTGCAAGTCTCTTTCTCGAATGGTGTTTGCAAAATGACTAGAGGCTCTATGGTGTTGGCTAAGGGTGCATGAATTGGCACTCAGTACAAGATGGACACATGAGAAGTGCAATGTAATAGTGCTTTTGTAAAGTCAAGTAAATATGGCCAAGTAGAGAAGGGGGACGTTGTTCTTGTGGGTGCTAATTACTTGGAGGTGAAACTCCCAGCAGAGAAAACAATGTCGTGGCATCAAAGGCTCAGCCACATTGGTGAAAAAGGCTTAAAATCCTTCAAAAATAAAAGCCTGGTTGAAGGGCTTGATGATTGTAACCTTTAATTCAATTTTTGCGAACATTGTATATATGGAAAACAACACCATGTTTCATTTTATTCTAGTCCTCATAAATCTTCTAGAATTCTAGATTATATTCATGCTGATGTATTTGGTCTAATTAATGTTCCTTTGTTATCAAAATATATGTATTTTGTTTCATTCATAGATGATTATTTGAGAAGGGAATTTGTTTATTTTCTCAAAAGTAAAACAAAAGTTTTTAGTTGGCTTAAGGAATTTAAAACCTTGGTTGAAAATCAGACTGGTAGAAAAATAAACTGTTTGAGAACGAAAAATGGAGATGAATTTTTGTCAACAGTTTTCGATAGGTTTTTCAAGGATCACGGAACTAAAAGGCATAGGAGCGCTCCTTATAATCCATAGCAAAATGGAGTTGCAGAAAGGATGAATAGAACGATGATGGAAAGGGTGAGAAGTATGCTAAGTAGCACTAGTCTAGAACAAAAATTATGGGTTGAGGCTGTAGCTACAACATGTTATCTAATTAATAGATCTCTCACTTCGGCGCTCATGGACAAGACACCTATGGAAGTGTGGTCTAGTAAGAAGCCCTCTTTGAGACACGTTAGAGTCTTTGGCTGTGATTCGTATGCTTATGTGCCCAATGAAAAAAGATCTAAATTGGAGAACAAGGCTATAAAATGTATCTTCATCAATTATGGAATTGGTGTGAAAGGGTGCAAACTTTGGAATCCAGTTACAGAGAAGGTGTTGTATAGCAGGAGTGTGAACTTATGTGAGCTAAAACCTTCTATTGTTGATCTACAACTAGAGGTGAAAGAAGCAAAAAAGGAGGTAGTTGAATTTCCTATTACTTAGATAAGGGTGAACTACGTACTCCTGGTGGACCTGTTAGTGAGGAGAGCTCTAGTAGCTCTGAAAATTTTGATCAAGAAGAAGAACCTCAGCCTATGAGGAGGTCTACACGTGAGAAGTGGCAACCCAAAAGGTTTGGGTATTCTATATTAGATTCCAGTTGTGCCTATGCTTTGATTGCTAAAACTAATGAGCCTAGGACCATTGGAGAGGCTATGGGTATGTCTAATGTAGATTCCTAGTTGGAAGCCATGAATGAAGAAATGGTGTCATTGAAGAAGAGTAAAACCTAGAATCTGGTACCTTTGCTTGAAGTTTGAAAGACTATTGGATGCAAATGGGTGTTCAAAAAGAAAATCGATCTGAATGGTAGTGTTGAGAAGCATAAAGCAAGGTTGGTCACAAAAGGATATTCCCAAGTGGAGGGAATTGACTATGGAGAAATATTTTCTCCTGTAGCTAAGCTAACATCTATCAGATTTTTATAGTCACTTGCAACAACATATGATTTAGAAATTGAGCAGATGGATGTGAAGATAATATTTCTTCATAGTGATTTGAAGGAAGAAATTTATATGTCCTAGCCAGAGCACTTCATTGAAAAAGGTAAGGAAAATATGGTTTGAAAATTAAAGAAATCTTTGTATGGTTCAAAGCAGTCTCCTAGAATGTGGTACCAAAAGTTTGACACTTTTGTGTTGTCTTTGGGATTTGTGAGATCAAATTATGATCATTGTGTCTATTTTAAATCTGAAAATGGTCATCTTCTTATTATTTCCCTGTATGTGGATGGCATGTTGTTCATTGGGAATAGTAAGGGTATGATTTCTGAATTAAAGTCTCAATTGTCAGCATAGTTTGAAATGAAAGATCTAGGTTAAACTAGGTATATTCTGGAGATGGAAGTCAGAAGGGATAGGGGAAATAGAAAGATTTGACTCAGCCATAGCAAGTATATAATTGTTGTCCTAGAGAGATTTAATATGACAGATTGCAAGAAGATAGTTGTTCTAGTGTTGCAGGGAATGAAACTTTATGTTGAAGATTATCCAAAATTTCCTACTGAGATGGAGGACATGACCAGGGTTCCTTATGCAAGTGTAGTTGGCAGTTTAATGTATGCAATGGTTTGTACCAGGCTAGACATTTCCCAAGTAGTGGGAGTGCTTAGTCAATTTATGGCTAATCCAGGAAGGTCGCATTGGGACACTGTGAAAATAGTTTTCAGGTATTTGAAGGGTACTTCTAAGTACGCCTTATGTTATCATGGTTACTCTACTGGATCTCAGAGTTTAGTTAGCATTCATGGATATGTGGATTTTGATTAGGCAAGGGACATTGACAGTAGAAGATCCACTAGTGGATATGTATTCACGTTGTTTGGTGGTGTAGTTAGTTGGATGAGCAAGCAACAAGTTGTAGTCGCTTCATCCACTATTGAGGCAGAGTACATGGTAGCAACTCATGCCTGTATGGAAGCTATTTGGCTTAGAAGACTATGCTCAAATATTGATTTTGATGCAGGGTATATTTTAATATGTTGTGACAGTCAGAGTGCTATTTTTTTGGCGAAAAATCCAACTTTCCATGCCAGGACGAAACATATTGACGTGTAGTACCACTTTATTTGTGATATGGTGGAGGATGGGAAAGTTAATCTAGAAAAGGTTGATACTCTAGAGAATGTTGTTGATGCATTGATGAAGCCTTTGAGCACAGATAAATTCAAATGGTGTGCCAGTTCGATGGGCCTTGGGGCCTATGATCTTTAGTGACTTTGAGCATTGAAAGGAGCCAGTAAGAATTTTGTCAAGTGGGACAATGTTGAGAAAAAATGCCTCAAACTTACTGGCATGACAAGCTCTCTGTGATTTGGTGTTTAACTCCTTTCTCGAACTGACAGTAACATATTGGCAGGATGAAGTTTACAATCTCCTCGACAAGTGCTTGGTGTATTTGAAGTGTTTGCATTAACAGAGAAGTGTCATCAACGGGATAGTCTTATGTGGATGAGATTCTTCTTAGCGTCCCCTCGATACTCTGATGAGAGTGCATCAAGGTGACATTATGTTATCACCGAGACCTTGAATCCTGTCCCTCGACATCCCAATGGGAGGCTAGGAACTCTTATCGATATGAGTGGAGGACATTGTCAGGACACAAATTGTAGTCTCCTCGATGCGCCAATGGAGAGGAACCATGGTGTGCCAATAAAATGGGACCAATCTTTGTGGAATATGATGTCGACTGTACGGTGGTGACATGGATGTCGCGTAGGTGATGGGGACCACTCGATTAAATGTTATAAGCTTCGATGGCAAGATCTCTTTGTATCGGAGGGAGGTGTTATGTTGTCCCCTCGACGTTTCAAAAGTATGAATTATATGCATATCAATGTGATGGTAATAGTTCGAAGGGATGAGGTTTTGTGTCTCCTCGATGTTTCGATATGGCTTTGGCGGGGCAATGAATATTGACGGTTAAACTATTTTGTGGCTATTCGTTGTGGAAGTTGAAGTGGATGTTCTCCTGGTAATGTGAGCAAAGTTTGAATTGAATGGGATAGAGTATGGTAACTGCTCGATGATAATTTGCATTGTATGTTGTAATGCATTGTAACAATGTGAGGATTATTGTGACAATGAAGAGTTGATCAAAGCAAACTATAATCAATTTTTTGTTGAATTGGTACTATGTATTGACACCTAAAAGAGTGTTGCTCTACATCTTGTATGTAATGTTTATTTTACTGTAATACAAGAAGATCACTATTTGGTTTGTGGGTTTTTTCCCGTAAGGGTTTTCCCACATAAAATCTAGTGTTCATTTTGTGTTGATGTCTTTCATTATCTATTATGTTTATCATATGTGCATCTTTAATAGACTTTAATTGCAAAGTTTTGTAAAAAAAATTATATCTCTCTCCTGAGGTTTAGCATTTGGAAGGCATTTTTGCACTTTGCTTTCCTTACAATAGGGATCAGTAGGGTGTGAGGGAGAAATGGAGGGAGAGAAATAGGGAAGGAGGGAGATATGGATTGGTAGGGTGGGAGGGAGAGAGAGAAAGGAGATAGGAAGTGGTAGGGTGGGAGGGAGAGAGAGAGTGGTGGGGTGGGAGGGAGGGGGAGAGGGAGGGAGAGAGAGAGAGAGGATTGGTAGGGTGGGAGAGAGGGGGGAGAGAGGGAGAGAGAGATAGGGAGGAGGTGGGAGGGAAGGAGGAGAGAAAGAGGAGGGGAGGTGGAGGGAGAGGAGATAGGATTGGTAGGGTAGGAGAGAGAGAGAGAGAGAGAGAGGAGAGAGAGAGGAGAGAGAGAGAGAGAGGAGAGAGATAGAATTGAGGGAGGAGAGGAAGGAGGGAAACAGAGAGAGAGAGAGAGAGAGAGAGAGAGAGAGAGAGAGAGAGAGAGAGAGAGAGAGGGATTGGTAGGGTGGGAGGGAGAGGAGATGGGAGAGAGAGAGGGAGGGATTTTAGGGAGGGAGTGAGGGAGAAAAATAGGGAAGGATGGATATGGATTGGTAGGGTGGGAGGGAGGGAGAGAGGAGATAGGGAGTGGTAGGTGAGAGAGAGAGGGAAGGAGATAGGGATTGGTAGGGTGAGAGAGAGAGAGAGGAGATAGGGATTGGTAGGGTGAGAGGGAGAGAGAGAGGAGGGAGATGTGGAGGGAGAGAAAGAGGGAAGGAGGGAGATAGATTCATAGGGTGGGAGGGATAAAGGGAGGGAGAGAAAGAGGAAAGGACAGAGATAGGGAGTGGTAGGGTGGGAGGTATAGGTATAGAGAGAGTTAGGGGGAGAGGGAGTGAGAGAGTTAGGGATATATCACTCCTCCCCTCTCTCTCCCTCCCACCTTATCAATCCATATCTCCCTCCTTCCGTCTTTCTCTCCCTCCCTATATTCCTCCCACCCTACCTCTCCTACCCCACCTCTCTCCACCTACCCCTCCCTTCCAAACTCTCTCTACCTCTCTCTCCCTATCTCCATTTCTTTGTCTACATTTTTTAATAATAATACAATATATAATATGTATTAAAATACATTAATATATATAAATATAATATGTATTAAAAAATAATAATATGTAATATATAATATAATATACAAGTTATAATATATAATAGATTTCTTAAGTTTCATATAACGAATATTCATTTTATTAAAAAAAAATATTCATTTTGTGCAAGATAGCTTCTGGAGACATGCTCGATGTGTTTTGAGTTGCACATAATGGATATATGTTATGTTTACACAAGGGATATCCGTTATTGACAATACAGGTACTCATTTCGTTATTGATAATCAAATAATGTTTGAAGAGTGGAGGTGAAGGTTCTAGATGTGAGCTGGTTACGAGAGAGGTAAGTGTTGTTGATTTTATTTCTGATTTTAAGAAAAATATTTTCTACAAGTATGCAAGGCATAGCCATAGGTCCTAGTGGTTGGATCAGTAATTCAGGATGTGTAAGGACTCTTTCTCGATTGGAACTATTATATCCGTAGTTGATTTTTCTAAAAATTACACATTGCAACCACAAAATGAGGTACAATCACAATATTACAATTCTATTCAAATTGTTATTTTTGTCCACATAACATATAGACATGCCCCTGATAGTATAAAAGAGGATAGGAAGATAATCAAGGAGTGTCATTTTTACATGAGTGATGATAGATCTCATTCGTCCAAGCTTGTTCAACATTATTTTGAAAAAAAATTGAGTTCTTGCAAGAAAAAGGTATTGCAATGGATCAACATCTCATTTGGTCAGATAATTGCACAGGGTAATTCAAGAATGCTCGTATGTTTTATTGGTTGAGTGGGACACATGTATAGATGGTTGTACCACATATTTGGAGCTTTTTTGAAGTTGGGTAGGGAAAAGGAGAGCATGATGGAGTAGGTGCATGTGTGAAGAGAGATTTGGTTAAGGAAAAAATGAAGATTAGAGGTGGTGCAACATTCAATGATGCACATTCTATTATTGATTGGTGTAGCTATGCATTATCACGAGGAGGGACACTTGATTCACAAGTGTGTAGGTTCTTTTGGTTGGTTGATGAGGGAACAATGGGAGAGAAATTTGAAGGTTGGGAAATCAAAGAACCTTCAAAGATGTATTTGTTTCAAAGCTCAAATGTAGGTGCATGAACCATATGGACACGAGAGTTGGCTTGTTTTTTTTAGAATTGTATTTAGTGTGATTGGGATCAATGTGAGTCAAATGAGTTGGTAGATACATGTATTCCATGGTATCTAACCCCTTTATCTATAGCACAATCCTCTTTAGAAGGTGAAATGTAAATTTCACTTGACTATGACCATCTTTCAAATCTTGAATAGCTAGGACATGTCTTTGCAGTTGTTACACCATAGGGGAATGAAGAGGGATTAGACTATTAGTTGGCACGATGTGTATAGGGAAAGAAGAAGGTCACACAACTAATGACATATGATGATGGATTCATGTATCCTATAGGTTCATTTGTTGTTTTTGAAACTTGGTTGCAAACATATATGATTAGAAAGAATGGAATACTTGCATTTGAAGACTATGAGAAACACAAAACCATTCTCATGTATTCACACCTTGCTATAGCAACAAATGTTAAGTTATTAAGATATCATTCCAAACCAAGAAAAAAGGAACTATGGACAGTTAGTAGTGTTGATCATGATGTGATGATTGATACTTTGAAGGTAAAAGATGACCCTTCAAGCACACTTGAGTAGCAGATCATTTGTTGTATGGGACAGGTATGATATTGTTCATCTTATTTTGATTCATGTTATTTGTATGGGTTGGATTAAAAGTACATTAAAATTTTGCATAAAAATTAAATGATATGTAAAAATGTAGGTTTTTTGGAGAAAAATGGTATATTTTCAAGGTACATATTTTATTTGAGATAATTTTCAGTTCAAACTTTGTAGTTCATGTTGCTTATGCTCAACAATTTGTCTCTATTTATATGCAGTTTCTTCTTTGACCTCATTTCTATGAGTATTCTCGCATTCTCTCAATTGCTCAATTTTTGAAGGTATTATTATTTAACTTGTAGGGTGGGAGCTCTCATTCAACCTCTTTCATTCATGGAGGTTTACTATTTTCCAACATTGTTCATCTTCATTGCTTGGAGGTAATTTTGTTTGTGTACACTTGCTCCAATCCCTTATTTTTGTTAAGTTTCTCCATTTTTTTATTAGTGTTAACAACAAGTTGGTATTTTGGATTGTTCTCAATGTTTCATTGTTATTCTTATGTTGCATCTTGTTTAGCATAACTTAACTTATTTCATTTTTTATAAAAATGATATTTTCAATGGAGTTTCCTATTCCTATTTTTATTTTATTTTTATGATCACATTACCAAAATGTTGTCCTCTTTCTTGGAATGAAATATAAATCCTCTCATAACCTCAAAAAATCTAACTCCTAAGTAGAGACTTCTAGTTATGATTTGATCTGTGTACTTTGCTAAAATCAAAGGGAAAGTTGGAAATAATGCATTTTGATCTTTCTTGTATGAGCATGATAATCATTGACAACTGACAACTACTCATGCACCAGAAAAGATTCTTTTCTCATGACTGTCCTTACACTTGACTATGCATTTTTGGTCATTCTTTGGCACACTGAAATGACTTAAGCACTATTCTTTCCCTTTTTTATATGCATTTCATGCTTTTCACTTATCAAGACTCTTATTCACTGTCTAATGATTGTGGAATGCTTATTTAGAAAGATAGCATGCTTAGGTATTGGTTGTCGTATTTGTCTCCCTAGAAAGAGCACCCCAGAATGATCGGGTAACTTGGGAAATAAAAAGAGACCTTCCCTAGTATTTACTTGCCTACCACGACATGTCCATGTTTCCCATTTGTCAAAAATACTGAAAACTTAACAATTTTGCATTTTTTGCTCTCATGACACTTTCAAGACTACCCTAGATTAGGGAACTTTGGAATCATGAGGGGACTTGGGCCAAAAAAGGAGGCCTTATGTAGCGTTGGACTGCCCACCTTGATGTTTTGGTATACTTGGTTTTGCTCTATGATGCACAAAATAAAAAAACACTTATTTCCATATTTGTACTGACTAACAATTTTTTCAAGAATGCATTTGACACTTGAACACATAAACGGTGTTAAGTTGACCCAAACCAAGAGAGTTTGGTTTGAAGGGATTTGATATCCACCTATAGGTCCAGAAAAAACATTCCTATGTACCAAGAGCTCCCAGAATGACTTCATCAAAGTTTGGCAATTTTTGGCTTTTAGGGTTCTTAAGAGACTACCCCTAGAAAAGCACCCTATAACAATCGGGTGACTTGGGAAATGAAAAGAGACCTCCCCTAGTATTTACCTACCTACCTTGATGTTTTCATGCTACCCATTCATCAAAATTACTAAATTTTACATTGTTTTTCATTTTTTTCTCTTAAGGCTCTTTAGAGATTACCCCAGAAAGAGCACCCCAAAATGATCCATGACTTGGGAAATGAAAAGAGACATTCCCTAGTATTTAATTGCCTACCTCGATGTGTCCATGCTTCCCATTTGTCAAAATTATTAAAAAAATAATATTTTTTGCATTTTTTGCTAAGGCTCTTTAGAGACTACCTCGAAAAGAGTACCCCAAAATGATTGGGTGACTTGGGTAATGAAAAGAGACCTTCCCTAGTATTTACCTACCTACCTCAATGTGTCCATGCTTCCCATTTGTCAAAAATACTGAAAACTTAACAATTTTGCATATTTTCTCTTACAACACTTTCTAGACTACCCCAGATTAGTGCACTCTAGAATTACGGGGTGACTTGGGTGACAAAAGGATGCATTTAATAGTGTTGGACTTCCCACATTGATGTGTTGGTGTAGTTGGTTTTTCTACATTATGCACAAAACAAAAAATGCTTCTTTCCATTTTTTGCACTGCTTTTCATTAATAATTTTTGCAAGAATGCATAACACTGAAACACATAAATGGTGTTGAGTTGACCCAAACTAAGAGAGGTTGGTTTGAAGGGATTCAATATCCACCTATAGGTCCAAAAAAGGAATTCCTACGTGCCACAAGCTCTTAATCAAATTTTGACAATTTTTGGCTTTTAGGGCTCGTAAGAGACTACCCCAGAAAGAGCACACTAGAACAATCAGGTGACTTTGGAAATGAATTCAAACCTTCCATAGTATTTACCTACCTACCTTGATGTTTCCACGCTTCCCATTTGTCAAAATTACTAAAAAACTAACAATTTTTGCATTTTATGCTCTTAAGACACTTTAGAGACTACCCTAGAAAGAGCACCCCAAAATGATCAAGTGACTTGGGAAATGAACAAATACCTTCCCTAGTATTTACCTACCTACCTTGATGTGTCCACACTACCCATTTGTCAAAAATACATAAAATTTAACAATTTTGCATTTTTTGCTCTTACAACACTTTTAAGACTACCTCAGATAAGTGCACTCTAGAATCACAAGGGGACTTGGGTGAAAAAAGGAGGCATTTTCTAGCATTGTACTGCCCACCTTGATGTGTTAGTATAGTTGGTTTCACTCCATTATGCACAAAGAAAAAAAATTATTCTTTCCATTTTTTGCACTGCTTTCCACTAACATTTTTTGCAAGAATGCATTTGACACTGGAACACACAAATGGTGTGGAGTTGACCCAAACCAAGAGAGGTTGGTTTGAAGGGATTCAATATCCACCTGTAGGTCCAAACAAATAAAGCATTCCTATGTGCCATGAGCTCTTAGAATGACTTCATCAAAGTTTGACAATTTTTGGCTTTTAGGGCTCTTAAGAGACTACCCTGAAAAGAGCACCCCAAAATAATTGGGTGACTTGGGCAATGAAAAGAGGCCTTTCATAGTATTTACCTACCTACATCGATGTGTCCACGCTGCCCCTTTGTCAAAATTATAAAAAAATTACAATTTTTGCATTTTATAATATTCATGTTTAATTTTAACTATTGTTGAGTCAATAGTAGATTCAAGTTTATGTTTCTTAACAATCCTTAACAAATGTAGATCATTTTGGTGGACAATACTATTGCGTCAAGAAGCAATTCAAAACAAAATTTATAACATTTTGCTTCAACATTGATGACACATTCAATGTAATTCATAAGGAGGTATCTTATGCATATACTTTAATCTCTTGATTTATAATTTTGCATTTGATTTCAAAGAATGACCAGCTTTCTTTGTTTTTCACGTTGTTTATAATCCATACTTTTTTAATATTTATATATAGGCATTCCTCAGCACAAGCTTTGAGGAGGATGCGAGTTTGGATGGCAATGCACATCCAACATTGGAGTTCATGTTGCTTTCATTGTTCAACTACATTTACACAGTGTTTTTCTATTTTTTAACAATTTTTGTAATATTGCAATGCAGGTTTATGTTAGAGTAGCAATGATTTGAGATGTGTGTTACGGAGTGAGGATATTAGGGGGGACTTATTAGTTGTGTATCTACAATATCTTGATAGCAAGATACATTGATGTATTTATACATGAGGACATTGATAAAATTATTAGCATTATTAGTTGTATTGATGGTTATGATGGTTAAAAAATGATATGATATGTATTTGTACATGAGGACATGAAAAATATGATATACGAGAATTATTAGTTATATTGATGGTAGAATGTATGTTGTTTTATAATGATGATTATGAATGTCATGTTTTTGTTGAAAAATGTCACATGTTTGTGTAATCACAATTAAGTGTGTCCAACTTATGCAATTAATAATGATTATGATGAAAAGATGCATATACTAACAAATATTATGTGTATGAACCTACTTACGTATGTTCATGAATGTCACTTGTATATATTTTCACATCAAAATCACTCACACATTCCTACATTGTTTCATGTTGGCACCTACTTAATATTCAAGCAATGGTGAAGATTTTGGACTTGTCTTCTAGATTGTAGCTCTCTCTCATCAACCCTTAGGACAGAAACAATCTTTTATTCCTTTTCATGATATTTTGACTTCTTTTCCGTATCTTTTACTTTAAGCTTTGGAGCAACTGCTCCCTTGTTAGCCCTTAGGATAGCAACATCCATTTTCTTGGATAGAGTTTTCAATGTCTTGAATACTTTTATGTAGCTTTGCAACAAATTTTTTATCAACTTTGGGAGTGTCCTTTGGGATTCATTTTTATAATTCCTCATTGTTTACAAGCTATTTACATAATATAGGGATAGATGCTTAGCTATAATATCCCTTTGTATCCTTGCAAATCTTAATTTGACCTTATGTCTTACTAGCAAAGCTCCTAGAATCATGGGTCCCATATTTCTAGGCCTATTTTCAAAGATTTTTAACTTCTTGTGGTTAAACAAATATCTTATTCTTATTATCTTATTTTGAAACAAGCTTTCTTCTCACTTTGTTTCATTGCTTATCTTGTTTCTCATGTTATTTAATAACTCAATTTTAAAACACGCTCTTTCTTGTTTGTCTATATATTACCTTGAGTGCTTTGGAGTGTTGTTCATGTTGGTAGATCATTGTAAACTCATGTTTGAATATTTCTATCAAGGGTGGTAATTTTTGTAAAGCTTGATTTGGCTCAATCATAGCATATCATATCATATTTAGCACTTGATCTCATTGCTTCCATCAACTCATACCATATTTTGTGCATCACATAGCTAGCATACTAGACATATTATAAATTTCATAGTTTTATATTGTTTCCTTGCAAACTATCTTTTTCACTTTTCTATTTGTGAATCTTATTTTCTTGCCTTATTAAAAGAATGGAAATTAGTGAACTTGTATTAGTGAAAACCTTACAAGGAAGGTCATTTAGGAAATATTTGTATTCCTAGTTGTATTCATCTTATCAAGAGAAAACAATAGAATATTACATTCGTGTACATAAATTCTTTTCATAGTTTAGATTTTCTTTTCATAGTGGGTACCATAATTTTTGGCATCAAAATAAATACAAAATCCAAAAAAAAAAATCTCAAATATATCAAAACATAAAATAATCTTATTTTGTATTCCTTGCACTTTGATGTGCCTTGGGTATATACCAAACATAATTCATGATTTGTAAGAAGAGGGCATTATCATTCCTACCAATCCCATCCTCTTTCTTGAGCAACTTGGTGTGCTTAGAGAATATTTGTTCCCTCATCAACTTTAAGAGTTCATTCAAAACCTAGGCAAAGGTATAGGCACACCAACATATGTCATTTGTTTTTATGCACTAATTTCAACAAGAAAATTAAAATATTAAAATATCCATCATTGCTAAAGGGGAAATCTAACTTTATTAAAAGGATAAATACCAAAATGAGACTATACAGACTAAGGATGTTAATGGATCAAGGAATCAAAGGGTAAAGGATGTTGCAACTATAGAAATTAACAATAAAGAGATCAAATTTGGTGAAGTTTCCCAAGGCAACCAAATTTAGCAGTACTATAATATGAGTGAAAATGATATGTAATTTTCATAAACTATTAAAGTGCAATATTGCAAGAAATCAATATATATATAACATGTTATCCATCATATCTCAACCATCATAAAGTGATTATACATTCAAATTTTAAGTTTCAAAATAGGAAACCATGCATACAACGAACAAAATATGTTGAATATCGATTTTTATATATATAAGTGTAGAGTAATTGTATATGTACATATACAAATTTGGCATATATGCCAACTCAAAATAATATATACAAAATGTGTCATATTTCATCTCATGGTTTATATATACAATGTATATGTCAAATGGCTATGTCATGTCAACAAAATCCTAATCTTGCAATGGATCACCAAAACGTAGCCTCTTCATGCCACCTAATGGATGAGAAGATTCCTGCACAAAAACAATTTGAACCAAAAATTAGATTAATTAGCTCTCAATGGTAAATAACTTAGAATACTACATAGAAAATTATCTACCAGTTTTTATAACTTTCAAAGTAACATCTAATCACTATAGTAAACTATAAATTAAAGTTAAATTCAATTCTTCATTACCTCAAGCATTTTTTCTTTGGCTGACATACGTTCAACAAATGATGGTCCCTTAAGACACTCAAGAGTCCTACCATATTGTCTTGGTCTCATATCCATGGACGTGAATGGGGGAATACTCTATAAGAAGAAAAATAAAAAATAAAAAATTAATATATAATTGTTGAAAAATAAACATAAACTATCTAACATATATCTACATATATATCTACAAACTTATATATCTACTAGATATAAAAAAACCATATACCCGAATCAGTGATGCAACTAAGATTGATTGAGAAGAACTCATCAAGGTAAAAGGTGTCACATCTGGAGCAGACTGCAAAAGTAAAATAAGATCAAGATATAAATTACTATGTATTTAATTAATCACAATTTAAATGATATGCATACAATAAAAAAAATTTACAATAAACAAAAAATTATACAAATGTGTGTAGGCCAAAGTCAATGGTCGAAAGAGTGTCATGTTGCACATCTCTAATCTCTTCCTCTATCATCAGCTATTCAATGTTGTCTGATCGAGCAAGGGTTTGAGAAATGAGGGTGGGTGTATTAGCCTCTGGTTATTTCAAAGGGACTTCAATGCCACCATGGCTTCTTTCTCAGGCGAATAGGTCAGTGGGGTAAGGAATATAGGTCAATGGGGTAGGCTTCGCCACCTAAGACGAATAGGTCAGTACCAAGGGCGAATAGGTCGGGAATGTCAACCCTTCGAGACCTAAGGCCAATATGGTTGGCTGTCGAAGGCAGGCCTTAGGTCAGTGGGGTTGGTACCAGGGGGTGGGAGATAGGAGGGCCCTTGGTATCGATTTACCATTCATCCCACTTAAATATACATTAGTAACATTTACTATTTTTATAATAATTTTAAATGAAATGCACTATGAAATAAATTTAAGTTTTAACTACACAAAATATTGCTCTTGTTGCTCCTCATCTCCAATGGTGGATGAAATTGCATATGTTCCTCCCTTGCATGTCTCTGTTGCATTTGTAGTATACACCAATGCCTCATCTCCTCCAAGTGGCACATCATGCAGCTCATACTCAAATTTGTCTAGGGGAGGCTCATTTATATCTCCCATAGGACCTAGACATGTATGCCTGCATGTACTACACTTATGAGGCATACAAATATGCCTGGATGACAATGTTGCACCAACATCAACAGAAGCAAGAGGAATGTCACTATCAAGTAGTTGGGAAAACTGTGACAACTATGTAATCAAATGGGCGGTCAAAGAGTGTATGGCCAAGAGACTATGTTGGGTCGCATCGGCAACAAGGTTTGGATGGGGTGTTGGAGGTGGGGGAGAAAGATGAGGAGGGGAACATGGGGACCTTACATCATACACATTTCCCCAGGTCTATCTTGGGGCATGCCTATACCCACTCCCTAAAAATGCTTGAAATCAAAATAGTTGATATGTCTTCCTAAAATAAATTTCGCATATAATTTGCGGAGAAAATATAGAGGGACATCGAGATTGTTGTTGGGTGGTTTATCAAACACCATCCATCAATGGTCCCAAAATTTTGCAACTATGACCTGATGGGTGCACCATTTTATGGAAAATTTTGGTTTGTGTAAACATGTCATGTTCTTGGGTTCACAAAATGTTGGGCTAAATCGGCTTTAAATATTTCTAATTTTTTGAAACATAGAAAAATAGGTTTAAATGGGATATAGATATAGAGGGTTTACCACAATGATAAAAACTATAGATGAACCTATTTTCCTTTATTTCATTAGGAAATGAGATCCACACAAAGAATTGAATTGCAAGCCTTAGGTGAGTCAACTCAATGAGGGAATCTACTAATTTCCTTATGATTGAAGATGGGGGTATCAACCTGAACACCACTTTTGGGAGAGGAACTAAAAATAGAAAATCTACTCAATTATGCTCATTCAAACTTGAAACATCAATTTAAATCTCAATACAAACATAAATAGTAATTTTTTTGCAAATCTAAGAAGGGTTAAACACTGTGTACCAGTCACCAAAAAGCATTTTTGAGAGGCTAACTGGGACTCATTCGCCCATGGGTGAATGGGTCTCTATGCAAAGGTTTCAAACAACTCTCAGGATCCTATGATGTCAATCTATAGCTTCTGTTTGATCTGGGTTTTAGTGTCGGAAGTTTGGAAATAAATCTTGTAGATGAGTTTCTGTGGCTTGAGGACAACTTTGACAACTTTGAAAACTTTCCCAAATTTTCTCTTCAAGAGATCTTCAACCTAATAACTGCAACACAAACATAAGAGGGAAGAATTGTTTGCTTTTGGTGAATGGGGGTTTGTCTTGGTCAAACCCCATTTGGGTAATTAAACCTTGAATTAAAATAATGAAATATGAAAGGAATGATGAATGAACAATGCAATGTTGCAACTCACCAAACCCTTGAATAAACCTTTGGAATGTTGAAATGTCAATCTTGATCTTGCATGATATGGCTTTAATGGATGTTGATCTTGATGCTTGAAATATGACTTGAATGCTTGGCTTGTTCTTTGAAACCTACATCACAATGTTAGCTCCAAAGATGCATGATTGCAAGAAACTTTGACATGATTCTTGAGATCTTGATTATTGAAATAAATCACTGATAAATCTACTCTTGAATGCCTTTGATCATAGTATTATTGCTATACTTTTTTCTCACTTGAATTTCTAGATTGCTTCTTGAAAAAATTAGACTTGATTTGATAAAAAGACATTGTATTTATAGGTGTCTATCCTTAATTTATCAAAAATTAAACATTACAAGCCAACATTAAAATTTGAATTTGGGGATAGTAAAATACCTCCAAAAACATATTTTAAATTTAAGCTCAAAGGCCTAGGGAGGACCCATTCACCCATGAGTGAATAGGTCACAAGTCCCTATTCTTGGAACACACATTGCTCAAGGTAGAATATTATGTGTTGTCATTAATTGTTGTCAAGTTTCCCCTTCAAAAAATGTAATTTATTAGGCTTGTAGATGTAAAATAGGGCTTATTAAGGCATAATTAATTCCATTTTAATTGAGGGGCCCAAACAAAGTGTGAAAATGTAAAGGAGTACATTTTCCTACACTACATTTAGCCCCCACTTTAGTGAGAGGATGATCTTGCATCAGACTCACACTAAAGTAGACAATCAAGAGAGGTCTAATTGTACAATTATTGGAAAGATAAGATGATAAAGGTCAAGGATGATCAAGCCCCAAAGATCTAAGATTGCATGGAAAATTTGACAAAGGCACAAAGAGACACATACCATTGTTAAATATGCAGCAACAATGACAAGATACTCAATCATACAATGCCAAAGACTTGAAGAAAATAAAAGAAAAAGAAAGGGATGGATCAAGCCTCGACTGTTTGTCCAACTCGATGTGGATCAAACCTTAGCTATTTGTCCAAAAATGTTTACAAGTGAAACCTGTTGTCCACTATGCAAACAACAATGCGCTCACATGGGCTAGTGAAATCCGTTATCCACTAGGTGAGCCCCCATAAAGTGGCTAACTAACCATACCAAAGTTATACCTCCTGATAACTATTATCTCCTGAAATTGCACCCTTGTTGAACTCTGATGTTCAACACCTCAGTGTAACATTGGAAGACCTCTAAAGATGTGGGTTTCCTGCAGACAGAGGTCAACCTCCGGAGAAGGTCGGCTTCCTTTGGGTATCACCTAAACTATGAATTTTATAAGGGGTAAAAGGAGAAGGAAAGCATACGAATTAAACTAAACTATGGTGATACACCGAATTGATGAGGAATTATGGAATGAAACAAGTTGAACATACACTGGGAAACTTAACTTCAACCATTTCACATACTCAACACAACTTCTTTTAGATATATGCATCAATCTTAACAGGTTCGATCTACATACACATCTTAGGAAGGAAAGATAGATTTCACGACTTTAAGGTATGAATATAAACTTATAAAACACAATTAAAGAATTGCATAATCAAAAGGAAAAATACAGAAATGAGAGTAGTACAATAGCTTCCAAGGTAAACTCTGTGTTTTATTCTAGATTCCAGTTTGAGTTACAAAACATACATTTAGTCGAGAAAGGATTGATAGAAAATCACTAACTCTTCAGAGTGTATAATCCGAACTATTTACAAAAAGGAAAAAAATGCCTTATATATCAAAATGTGTCAGCCCCTTAGGGCTTACAAAAAATATCAGGGCTCAGAAAGATCTGCCCCTTAGATCTTTTGATGTAGTTAATGTTGCATTCCTACATGTCCTTGTTTGTCCATGTCGTTGAAGGAGTCGCCTCCAGGAGTGGTCTTCTTCAGGTCTTTCTACAACCACCGCATTTACTTCCCGGTATCGTGTCCACCTTGAACCTCTTCGACCGAGCGCTTTGAATGCTCCTAAGCTCAGAACAGTACACATTGCTTTTCATCCTGTTGATTTTCTTTAGACTGCCACGGCTTGCTTTCATATCTCTCTGATTGGTCAAGTAAACTCCACGCAGCTTCTTTGGGCAGTCAAAACTCCTCCTATAGAATCGCATCTCGGCGAGACATTGAAAGTGTCTCACCGATGCGATTATGCCCTTCTGAAGCTATCGACATAACATGACACTATCGGTGAGAGCTCTTGTCGAGCTCGTAAAGTCATACTGATATCACTGAAGCCATCGGCAAGACACAATTCTATCGCTGAGACATCATGACGAAATCCCTATTCTTTAGCGAAGGCATCCATTTCGGGGAGACCTTCTCCATTCGGTGAGACCTCCTGGCAATGTTGAATCCTTCTCCCCGAGCTAGTTCTCCTTCGGCAAGACATCAGTTAGTCACCAGGACCTTTTGGTGAACGCCTCAACTCCCTAAGCTCCCTCTATTTTTCGGTGAGACATTGGCAAGTCGGGAAGACTTCATAGCGAGGTCTTCTAGTCAGGCTGATTCCTGCCTTTCGTCGCTGAGACCACCTTCATTCACCGAGACATCTTATAGAATTCCTTTTCCTTCGGCGAACTCTTCATTTTGGGAAGACTCTTGGTGAGAACCTTTGTTGTCAGCGAGACATTGGCCTATCGGCCAGACCTCTCGCCGGGCTCCTTATCTTTCTGCGATGAGCTACTTTCTCTTTGGTTGGGGAGACATCGCCATCTCGGTGAGACCTCAGGGCGAAGTCTTCAACTCTTGGCGAGCTTAGCTTACTTTCGGTGAGACCTCCTGGGTCGGAAAGACCTCACCACGACCTCAAAATGTTACATCGAAGACATCCCCCCAATCGGCAGGACATCCACGGGTCGCTGAGACCTTATGCCGAAGGCCAAATCCTCCGGCGAGCTCCTTTCCTTTTGTCGGAAAGACACTTGAGTGTCGGTGAGAGATCTTACTGAAAGGAAGAGGCTACCCCGAGACCCTTCATCTTCTATCAGTGAGACATTATTGATGTCACCCTGAGACATTTCATTCCACTGAGCTCTAGATCTCCGTCGGTGTGACTCCCATCGGTCGGGGAGACATCTCCCTCAAAACATGACCATTCGCCGCGCTCCTACCTTGTCGCCGAAACTTTGGCCTGCCGGCCAGACCCTTGGCCGAACACACTCCCCGAACTCACATCTTTCGGCCAGACTACCTATTTTTCGTCGGGACTCACGCCAACTCCTCCATTCTGCCCGAGCTCTCCTCAATTCGCTGAGACTCCCAACAGTTGTTGAGATGTTTCACCGAGCTCCCTATCCTTTCGGCGATGAGTTCACTTTTCTTCGGTTAGGGAGACATCGCTAGGTCGATGAGAGATCATGCCGAAGGCACTTTGCTTTGGCGAGGGCCCATTTCAGTTGACATGACTTTTCTTTATTGCCGAGACATCTTAGCGAACTCAAACTCCTACACCGAGAGCCTTTAGAATCAGGGAGACCTTTTGACTTTGGCGAGACCCTACAGCGAAGCTCACCTACTTTGCCAACACCGCCTCCTTTCGATGAGACTTCAAGAAGTCATCGAGACTCTATGGTGAAGGCTTTATCCTTCACTGATATGCATAACCTTTTGTCGTCGGGACGATGGTCAATGTCTTGCCGATAGGAACCTGCAGGTGAATTCCACTGGTCGTGACATTCTTGGGGTCTTGTCGATTTCTCCTTAGAGAATTTTCATGCCGAACTTGAACAAGGCAGGCTTCCAAATTGAGTTTCATGTAACCTAGCATCAGATTCATGACTTTTTCCCTTGTGCAAATGCTCCATTTGGCCTCTCGAAGATCTATCACATGATTATCCTGCCTGATTGAGCCTGCGGGTGAAAATTAGGTAACAATAACTTTGATATGAACTCTGAGCTTCATAAGCATAGCAAGCTACATTATGCTAGGAACTTATGAAAAAACATGGCTCCACTAGCAAGCAAGGTGTGTTATGCTTGGTGGCCATGAAAAAGGTTGTAACTTCGAGCTTCACAAGGCTAGCAAGATGCATTATGCTAAGAACTCATGAACAAACATGGCTCCACCAGCAAGCAAGTTGTGTTATGCTTGGTGGCCATGATACATGCAATAGGATATTCAAAGGGGGTTTTCTTAGTTCATGTAAGGTCTCCTCTTAGGGAACATTGTACCTAATGTCTCCAAGATAGGACTAGTCATCATGTGCGGAAGGTGAATAACTAGCAAAAGAGACAATGGCAAGTGTTGTACTAGGAACATCACTAGGTTCAACATGTGGTGAGTCACTTTTTTTAGGAGGATCATCACAGTTGTTATCATTTAAGCTCATGGAAGAGGAAAACAATGAATTCATCTCATTATGCACTTACTCATCAATCTTATTAGTGTCATCATCATCATCCAAGTTAATCACAATAGGAGGTATTATGATAATATCCATGGAAGGTGATTGTTCTTATTGTGGTCAAGATATAGGATTTTCTTGTTGTGGTGAAAGTGGAGATTCATCATGCATTGCTTGACTTGTTGTTTGATTTTGAATTGTTGATTCATCTTTTTCTTGTAACTGACGAGCAATAGCACAATATCTATGCCTATGCTCTCTAGCATTTCAGTTTCTTTTTGTTTAGTTTTCAAGTTGTGATTGTGTAGGAGTGGGTTTATCAACTATAGGTTTATTTTCTTCCCCTAAGGGAGGAACGGAAGGAACCATGGGAGGTTGTTCAACCACTTTCTTTTTTAAACTTTTTTTATTTTAGGAGGCACAACATGACTTATTTGGTTATCTCATGGTCTCTTATAGGAAATGGATGAAGGATTTGCTATGGTTTGGTTTTGGTTACTTGGAAGGGCTTTTGGTTCAACCATTTTCTCATCAATGAAAGGAGGCTCAATCATGGGTTGAGGCATATTAGTAAGGGATAACTCTGCTATATGCTTTGCCTTAAAATTTTGATAATATTTGAAAAAAGAAGTCCTCATGAGGCCTAATAGGTTCCATAGGTTTGGGCCAAAAGAAATCCAATGAGAAATTCCCATAGGAAGACATAGGATTAAATCCACTAGGATGCACATTAAAGATTTCATTGTTAAAGGGAAACTTCAAGGATTTGTGTATGACTAACGGGACGAATTTCACGGAGTGAAGCCATGAGTAGCTTAACTTCACACGAAATTGATCCAATATCAGGATGATAGAGAATGAGACATCCATTTTTTTTAGTCCAACTTGTAAAGGAAGAGTTATCGAACCTATCATAGGGCAAGTAAATTCATTATGTGTTTTGATCCATACTTTCAATTGTTCATAAGTATCTTGATAAAGTTCATGCACAAACGAGAATTCTTTAGTTATCACATTCTCTACACAGACAGGATCAATTAGTATCCCATTAGTAGGCTTGTCATTCATTCTTCCAGCTATGTAAAGAGGACCATCGGGTGCATGTTTAATTATGCCATTTTGTGAGAAAGCAATGTCAAGGGACATATTGGTTAGGCCCTTATGAGGTTGAACATCAATGAAGTTGACCATAGTGTTTATATAATCATTCTCATACTTTTTCATGTGATGATCAATGATGTAAGCGAGGCTATGCGAAATTTCTATTCCTTGTTCATTATTAAGCATCTTTCTCATGTTCTCTATGAAAGGAATCATAGTACCGGCAATGTACTTAGAACTCACAAAGTTTTGCAATTTGTCTAATTCTTCATCCATTTGTCTTAGGTTCTCTTGAAATGAGGTGTCAAGGGTATGGTCCATGATGGGTTGATTAGTGTCAACAGTATGAGTGAAAGAGTTTGAAAACCTAAGATCCACAGAGAGTGATGTATTGTGAAATGGCATGAGTCTCTAACTATGTCTCACGATAGTATTGGAAATAGGACACTAGGTTGTGAATTTCATACAAGTTTCACCAAACCCAAGGTGCACCTAAAATGGAGAATATGAAAGGAACAATCAAAAATAGGAATTGCAATGCAAGTATATAAAAAAGAGATAGCAATTTCTATATTTTAAACAAGATAATTTTCTAATTATACTATGCAAAAACCTGAAAATGATGTCTTTTAATTCCAATTTTGTACGTTTGAAATGCACTTGAATTGATCAATTAACCTTATTGTAAATGATTGCAGAAAACAAAAATTTCTAGAAACTGAAACAAAAAGCTGAATGCAGAAAGAGGGTTTTTAGTGCCCAAAAATTCAGAAACAAGCCTAATCAGGGACTCATTCACCCATGGGCAAATGGGTCTTGTGTTAGGGTTTTGAAAAATTAAATTACTAATTTCTAAGTTGATGTTTATGTTTCCAAATTCTGGTTGCAAACAAGTGGTTACATTTTCAGATTTTTGGTAAATCAGATCTAAATGCAAGTGTGAAATGATGCTAAATAACAAGCAAGAAGACCTAATTTGAGATGCAATTTTGATTAAATTTTTTGATTTAAGTGACTGAGCAAGCAATGTTATGTAAGCACTATGTAAAATGAATGAAATTTGTTGAATTTTTCAGATGTTAAAGAATGCAACATGCAAACCCTAAACCCTAAATGAGATGCAAATCAATGCAATGCAAAGTAAAGTAATGCAAATCCTAGATCTAGGGTTTGAATGGACTCCAAATTTAGAAATTTTATAGTGCAAGAATGTTGGGTTCACCAAAATGAAACATAGAAAAATAAGGTTTAAATGGGATATAGATATAGGGGGTTCACCACAATGATAAAAACTATAGATGGACCTATTTTCCTTTATTTCATTAGGAAATGAGATCCACTAAGAATTGACTTACAACCCTTAGGTGAGTCAACTCAATGAGGGAATTTACTGATTTCCTTATGATTGAGGATGGGAGTATCAGCTTGAACAACACTTTTAGGAGAAGAACTTGAAATATAAAATCTACTCAATTATGCTCATTCAAACTTGAAATGTCAATTCAAAGCTCAATACAAACAGAAACAGTAAACTTTCTACAGATCTGAGAAGGGTTAAACACTATGTACTAGTCACCAAAAAGTAGTTTTGGGAGGCTAACTAGGACTCATTCACCCATGGGTGAATGGGTCTCTATGTAGAGGTTTCAAACAACTTTCAAGATCCTCTGATGTTAGTCTGTAGCTTCTATTTGATCCGAGTTTCAATGTCAGAAGTTCATAAATAAATCTTGTAGATGAGTTTTCTTGGCTTGATGACAACTTTGACAACTTTTTACAACTTTGATAACTTTCCCATTTTTTCTCTTCAAGAGATCTTCAATCCTTCTTCAACCTAATATTTGCAACAAAAACATAAGAGGGAAAAAATGTTTGTTTTTGGTGAATGGGGGTTTGCCTTGGTCAAACCATGTTTGAGTAATTAAACCTTGAATTGAAATAATGAAATATGAAAGGAATGATGAATGAACAATTCTATGTTGCAACTCACCAAACCCTTGAATAAACCTTTGGAATGTTGAAATGTTTATCTTGATCTTGATGAGATGGATTCAATGGATGTGGATCTTGATGCTTGAAAAATGACTTGAATGCTTGGCTTGATCTTTGAAACCTACATCACAATGTTAGCTCCAAAAACATGCATGATTGCAAGAGACTTTGACATGATGCTTGAGATCTTGATTGCTGCAATAAATCACTGATAAATCTGCTCTTAAATTCCCTTGATCATAATATTTGCTATAAAAAAAATTCACTTGAATTTTTGGATTGCTTCTTGAAAAAATTAGACTTGATTTGATAAAAAGACCTTGTATTTATAGGTATGTATCCTTAATTTCCTAAAAATTAAACATTACCAGCCAATATTAAAATTTGAATTCAAGGACAATAAAATACCACCAAAAACATATTTTAAATTTAGGTTCAAAGGCCTAGGGAGGACCCATTCACCCATGGGCAAATGGATCTGAGGTCCCTATTCCTGGAACACACATTGTTGATGGTAAAGTATTATGTGTTGGCATTAGTTTTTGCCGGTTTCCCCTTCAGAAAATGTAATTTATTAGGCTTGTAGATGTAAAATAGGGCTTATTAAGGTATAATTAAGTCCATTTTAATTGAGGGTCCCAAACAAAGTGTGAAATGTAAAGGAGTACATTTTCCTACACTACATTTTTTAATATCATACCCCAAACCATTTGCATATTCCAACCTCTTCACATTTCTCCACTGTTGAAATGAAGAATGCTAGCTAGTGATGTCCCTAACATGATTGATTATGGCCTCGATATTCGGTGTGACTAATTGCAAATGTTAGTGGTTATGGTATCTCTCAACAATGTTTCTCAATTTAGTTATATTTATTTCAATTAGATCTTGAATTGAAGGAGGGTTTCCCGGAGGAAGGTTTGGTGGAGGAGGGTTTGTTATATCTTGTTCCATTTAAACCTTGTTATAAATTACAATTTTTGAAATTAACATAATTTTCAACTAATTCCTAAAATCTCTACAAAAGACCTAATATATTTGTTACAAAAACATATAAAATAATTAAAACAATCCAAAATATATATATTTTAACATACCTCTTGATGTTTTTTGCTAATAAATTTGAAATCAAGCAATGGAAATTGGTTTTGGAGATGGAAAATGAATATCAATTTTCTTGAATATTTGTTTTACTTCTTTTCCCACGAGAAGTCATTGTTAATATGACTTAAATGTTGCCTTTTCTATTTATACAGTAAAAAACGGATATTTGTTTTGTTAAAATGGATATCTATCTTTTAGAGCTATGTGTAGCTCTCAAAAATGGATATTCGTTTCAAAGAGCACTTTAATTTTTTAAAATACATGACATGATATTTAATATTAATATAATTAATAATATATTATATATATTAATATTATAATATATTAATAATGATAATAATATATATTAAAATGTGGGCAGATGGGAGGGTGCCTTTCCACACATTCTATTGTGGAAAGGTCGGGGTTCCTTTAGATAGTGTTCAAGCAACCAAATCAGATGGTGGTTACATATGGCAATTCTACTTGGCATGTCATTATTGCCACCTCGGTGATGGAAAATTTCTTGGGGATGGCCAACTAAGTGTGGCAGTGTGGGGTTGGCCAAGACAACATGGAATGCAATGGTTATTGTCAAATTTATCCATAGTATCATCGCAATGATGAAAACATCAAGCAATATACAAAGCTCGCATTTGGGAGTTTGGGCTATCATGCCATAGCCTTCATTGGGACTTGTTAAATTTTTTCATATGTGCAAGTTGGTGTTTCTATAGTGGTGATGGGTTGGCTCCTTGCATGACATGGTTAATACATTCTAGTTCCATAATGGCGTAAAAATATGGCAATGAACCACGCATTACTAATAGCTAGTTGGGTTTTTCAAATCATTTCATCATTGTGATAGTTTTTGTATTTTCATGAGGTGAAGGTTTGGTGTTGGGCCATTCTTTTTTACTAGGAATCTATGGAGGAGAGATCAAAATTTGTGGTTAGAATGTCTTCAAAAACCCTAATGAGTATAGGGTTTGTCACTCCAATTCATTTGTAGAGTGTTGGTAGGAAAATAGTGTTATGTGGGTCGATCAATGACCAATGCCTTAAGAGAATTCTTAAGAAATATGATACTCTCATGTTGGTTGTGGTGAAGACGATATTGGGGAAGATCTTTTTGGAGGATGATGAGTCATATAGGGTCGACACTAATATTACCTCACGGTTATTGGCATCAATTTTAGAAATAAGGATGGGAAAATGTGAGGCCGAGGCATTGGTAAAAAGACTCTTCTATGTGGACTTATTGGTTGGACTGGAGGTAACATTGTATAGGGATTCCCCTGGAATGGGTATTCCTAGGTTGTAGGATATGAGACTGCTCTATGTGCCAAGAGAGGTAATAAAGTATTACCCCTTCTTGTTGGATTTGAAAGGGATGGCATGTTGGTTTCTCACAGGGAGCTGGTGGTGGTTGGTCTGGACTATTTGTTGTGGGTGATAAAGCTTCCTCCATCACAACATGGTCATTGGTTCTCATATTTCAGAGCCATTTCTCATGTGAATGGCTTCCTAAAGGCGGATAGGTTTGGTGTGGGGTCTGGTTAAGGGATGTGTCTAGTTAAGAATTCATTTTTGGTCTGTTTCAGTGGCTTTGTGTGTATTTGGGTATAGATGATATAGTATATAGTAAATGCTATATGATTAGCGATAGCAATGTTTAGGTAGTCTTCAGTTCAAATAAGGAAAGGTTTGAGTCCCTACGTGAACGTTTTGGAAATGCAGTTGCTTAAGGGTGGTCATTTTGTCAGTCTCGATTTGGTTGGTAATTTCAGTTGGTCTTCTCTCTAGTATGGGTATGTGATGTAGGAGAATCCAAGGAAAAGAACAATCCTACATCATGAATTTTGTATTTGTTGTTCGAATAAGGGTGGAGCATGTTCTATTGGCGAGACATTGATATATCAGTGGGATGTTCCCCATTGTCCTAGCGACATATCGATGGTGTTGGAAGGGATGGAGTGCATCGACGTGAGGTTCTTTCATCGGCGAGATGATATTTGTTGTATTATCAATAGCTTTTTTTTGGTGAGATGTTTCATGATCGACAAGACTCCAAGGGAAGTCTCCACGATGGCCCGATACCTCTTGTTTGTTTGGCGATATACATGTTTGTCGGCGGGAGTGAGATTTTTCGGTAGGACACTATCTTAGGTCTCCTTGATTGACTGATGGATTTCTTACAATGTTCATCAGTGTTCATCGGCAGGACTTCTTCATATCGGTGTGAATTGTAGGTGAGTCTCTCCAATGGGGTGAAATCAATGTGAATGGTAGTTTCAGAGGGAGATGAGCTGGAGTCTTAGTGACATTCTGATGGCAGTTGATACATGAAGATGGTGAGTTGGTGGAACAGACGAACCCAGTGGTGACACACAACACGATAGCATTCATCAATTTGCATTGTTGTTGCTAATCAAATAGGTCAAACAAATTTATGGGAATGCATCAAATGATTATAAAACAACTTGTTAGGGAATGAATAAGAATTGACGTTTCAGACAACCATGTAACTACCGAGAAAATCTGAGTGACCATTGGATGCCATGGTGATACTACAACATGGGGAAGGAATAAAAGAGTATGTAGTGTTAGCAGGTGAAGCAGTGTAGGGAAAAGGGGGTCGAGTAAGGTGAAGCGAAGAACAAAGAGTTGCTCTGAATAGAATTTCCTGAATGTATCTTTGTTATTGAATAAAGAGAAAATATGTGTTCTCCTGTGTATTCAGTTGATCTTTCTATGTGTGTATGTGTGATTTGGCTACGAGATCGTGACAACCTGTTAAGGTCCTCCAGTCTCAACTGCACCAGTATGGAAATATAGTAAGTCTTGCCCAGGGGGCTATCCATATAAACTTTTTTTTCATAAATTAATATAAATCCATGCTTACGTATCAAAAAAATATATTAATATATATTAATGATAATAATATAATAATATATAATAATAATATAACATATATTAATAATATAATATATTATTATATATATAAATATACTATATTATATATATAAATATACTATATTATATATAGTATATATTAATAATATATATAATATAAAAAATTGCAAAAAAAAGAAATGGCAGAGCGTCGAGAAAGGTAGGATTTTCGCAAGCATCAGGGTTTACAGTATGATGGAAGGCATTAGTACAAATGGCCCTTTAACAGAAGGAGAGGGAGAAATGTTCAGAAAGGAAGGAAGAATAATTTCTCTCAGGCATGGTAGGCTCTGGTTTCTTTTAAAACTGGAGAGTTGGGTATGGAGGGTCGTCAGAAAATTCAAACTTTGCAAAATAGGATAGGGTTCAAATCGGTGTATTCCAATAGAAAAGAGGATTTTAATCAGTTAGAGGGGAAACTCTGGCATCCAAAGAACCAGAATGAACAAGCTGGCCCAAGCAAAATATACCCTATCATTTCCCATTCACTAATGACGTCTCTTCCTTTGGATAACAGAGAATGGAATGACTCAGTTAATATATTAAAAGCAAGAGCTTTAATACTGAAATGGGGTGGGAAATGGCCTTCTTTCTCAAAAGTTCATTTGTGGTGTGATGAGAGCTAGGGGAAAGGCTGTGAGCTAAAAACCCTAGAGAAGGGGTTCGTTCTATTGATCTGTCAAACTTCCCAAGATAAAGAATGGATTATGAATCATGGTTTGTTCTTCATGGATGGTAAGGGGTTTTCCATCTTGGATTGGACCCCAAAATTTGATCCCAATACTGCAAAGATTGAGGATGTCCCCATATGGTTAAACCTAAAAAATCTACCGCATGAATATTGGGACCAAGAAACTCTTAAAATCATTGGAAACAAACTAGGTCTTTTTGTTAAATCGGAAGTAACTTTGGAAAAATTTGATTTAAGCATGTTTCCAAGGATATGTATAATGTGGCTAGTCACTCATCCTCTTCCAGAAATGATATAAATCCATACTGGTGAAGGTATTTGGAGTCCAAAGATTGATTTTGAGTTAGAGGGATTGGAGAATGATCTTTGTATTGAGAAATATTTGAGTTTCAAGGCTAATCAACAGCTACAAAAGGGAGAGAATTTAGAACATAACTCCCTCGCAGAAAAATTGGTGGCTTTATTTGAAATGGATGGTGGGGAGGTGCGTTGGTATTCTTAGGAGTGAGGGTTTCTTTTCAACCCGATGAATGAGAAACTCATGAATCATAATAAAGAGAACCTGATCTGGGAAGGATGTCAGAAAGAGGAAATAGATCTTATTTGTGAAAATGAATTTAGGAATGTAAATCAGGAATGGATAAACACTGTTCCGTAGCATATTGGGGAAGGCCATGTACCAACAGTTTTGAATCATGTGGTGATGGAAACTCTTAATGATCTTCATGCTGAGGCCTTGGTGGTTTCAGAGGAAGAAAATGTAGAAGCACATGGAAAAAATAACTTTCATCAGAAGGAGGAAGACCCTTTAGCGGACTTGATTTCTCAGTCAAATTCTAAAGGCCCCTCCCCTTTTGAATTTGTGCATGATCCGCGGAACCCATCAAGCCCATTGGACAGTATCAGGTATTCCCAGGATTGAGGAAAAAATCCAGAGGATGTTGAAACCCTAGATTCTTCCCTTGGGCATATGCAGGAAAAGAAATCAGGTTCAAAACCTTTGAGTGTGGTAGATTCTAAGGTTGTTTTCAAAGACATCCCAATATCCCCTATTATGAATCTGGACAGTGCCTTTGAAGGGGTAAGAGACAGTGGTGGATCTTTGGAAGAGTCAGATTCAGATTTGGGGTCAGATGAGGAATCTGGTGAGGAAGATCTTTTGGGTATGCAAGCTAATGTCAGGATAATGGAAAAAAGAACCTTAGACCAATCTTCGGCCCAAATAAAGAAAGAAAAGCTTGGTGAAAAGAATAAGAGAGGTCCAAAAACTAACAGGATGAAGCTTGAAATAGCTAGAAATGATGTTGGATAAAGCAAATTGAGATCGGGAAAAGGCTATGCCTTTGCCCGGTAGCCATGAAAATCATATCTGGAATGTCAAGGGCAGCAATGCCCCTGAAAAAATTTGTTTGATCAAAAGATGCCTTGATCAAATGAGACCGGCTTTAGTTCTACTACAAGAAACTAAAATTAAGGATCAAGGCTTTGAAATTTTCTCAAAGTGCTTCAGTTGGTGGAATTGCTCTCTCTCGGGTGCTTTAGGTGCTTCTGGGGGTTTGGGAGTTCTATGGAATGCTTCTTTAGTGGATGTTCAAGTGTTGCGTAAGGAGCGAAATTGGAAATGGTTGAATGTGGTCTCTAAACAATTGGGTATTAGCTTCTTCTTTTTTAAACATATATGGTCCAGTGGAAAAATTTCAAGAACGGTTGTTGTGGCTTGAAATCTCCAACACTTTAAGCTCAAAAGTGGGAAAGTTGTTTCTTCTTTCTAGTGACTTTAATGCAATTTTAAAACCAGCAGATAAAATGGGGGGAGTCTGTTGGGCGAGTCAAAGCCAACAAGATTTCAGTGATTTTGTGGTGAATAATGGTCTCATTGAACTCCCATTCAGAAATGGGGACTTTACTTGGACAAACCGGAGAGGGGGCTTTCTAAATATTGCTGAGAAACTAGATCATTTCTTTATTGCTGGTGACTAGGTAAGGCATCTTTGGACGTGTGTTGCTAAGATTGTCCCAATAACTGGGTCTGACCATTACCCTGTAAGTTTAATGATTCAAAAGGAGGAGACTCCAGAGAGATGTCCTTTCAAATTCGAGAAAATGTAGTTGAGGGTGGATGGTTTTAAGGAGTTAATTGCCAAATGGTGGAATGAAGCTCCAAGGCATTCGGGAAACAAAGCTTTCATCTTCTTTAAGAATCTTCAGTTCTTAAAAGAACAAATAAAAAGATGGAATAGAGAATCTTTCAAAAATATCTTTGCTGAGAAATTAAAGCTTGAGGAACAGTTGAAGAATTTGCATTCTAAGGCGGGGTATGGTGGAAGAGGATTTTGTGTTGGAAAAAAGTTTGAATAAAGAATACTCTGAAATCTTGGCTAGAGAGGAAGTGTTCTGGCGCCAAAAATCTCATGAATGTTGGCTAAAGGAGGGTGACAGGAACACAAAGTTCTTTCATACTTCGGTAAAGGTTCATAGGTCAAGAAATAAGATATTCTCTATTAAAGATCAGCAGGGAAACATACTTTCAAAACCTGAGCAGATTAATAGAGAAGCAATAAGGTTTTACTCAGAGCTTTTTAGGGAGAGTGTGGATGTAGAAGGGTCTAGTAGTTCTATTTTGGAGATGATACCGAGAGTTGTTTCAGATGCTCAAAATGCAATGTTGATGGAAAAAGTCACTTTAAAAGAAGTCAAACAGGCGTATTTCAATCTAGGGGGAGATAAGGCTCCTTGACCAGATGGTTTTCTGGCATCCTTCTTTCAATTATTTTGGGACTTTTTTGCGCAGGATCTGTTGGAAGTGGTGGAGGAATCAAGAAGTGGAGGTTTTATGCTTAAGGACTTCAACAACACTTTTTTAGCCTTAGTCCCAAAAAGATCAGTGCTTAATTCCTTTGAAGACTTCTGGCCTATTTCATTATGTAATATAGTTTACAAAATCATATCCAAAGTGATGGCTAATAGATTGAAAAAGGTTTTGGATTCAGTCATTTCAATGGAGCAGAGTGGATTTGCACCAAATAGATCCATCTTTGAAGGTGTAATTGTAGCCCATGAAGCTATTCATTCGGTGAGAATGGAAAAATTAGAAAAGATGATGGTGAAGTTGGATATTAAACGTGCTTATGATGAAGTAAATAGGGATTTCCTCCTAAAAGTCCTAAGAAAGTTCGGCTTTTGTGAGGATTGGATTTCTTGGATAAAGAGTTGTATAAGCTCTCCTCGATTTTTTGTACTAGTAAATGGAAGTCCTCAGGGTTTTTTTGAAACCAGTAAAGGGATTAGGCAGGGAGATCCAATATCTCCTTTTCTCTTTATAATTTTAGTAGAATCTCTGGGTAGGCTGATTGCTAAAAAAAGGGTTTCTGGAAGATGGAAAGGCATTAAAATTGCGAAGGGGTTAGACCCTGTGACTCATTTACAATTTGTTGATGATACCTTATTAATGGGTGAGGCTTCCTTTAGGGAGGCACGCATTATGAAAGCTACACTGGATGAGTATGGTTTTGCTTCGGGGTAATGTATAAATTGGAGGAAATCTGAAGTTTTTTCTTCAACTCTCCTTTAGCTAAACAATTGGAAATATGTAGAATTCTGGGTATGAGATCGGGATCCCTACCTAGTAAATATCTAGGGATTCCTCTTTTTGGGGGTGCAAGAAAATCAGGTATATGGAAATATTTAGTGGATGGTTGCCTTAATAGAATGGATGGTTGGAAGAGTAGGTGGCTCACTACTGCAGGCAGAATTCTAATGCTAAAGACAGTGATTTTGGCTATGTCAGTTTTCTCAATGATGTGTTTGAAGATTCCTAAAAAGGTAATTCAAGTGATTGGACATCACATGCGAAAATTCTTTTGGAATGGTCCATCTGATCAAGATAAAATTCCTCTATTGGCTTGGGATAAAATTTGCAAAGCCAAAGTGAAAGGTGGGGCTGGTTTGAGAAATTGGCAGCTTATGAATGAAGCCCTTGGAGCCAAGTTGGTCTGGTGTATCTATGCAAATCCTAATATGCTTTGGGTCAAGATATTAAAAGAAAAAAATCTAGACAATGCTGAGGATCACAAGATTTTCACAATTCGGGACCCTCCCAAAGGGTCGGCAATTTGGAACTTTATTGTGTCATGCATGCCTATTATTCTGAATCATTTATCTTGGAAAATTGGTGATGGGAGAAAAGCTAAGTTTTGGGATGACTCTTGGAATGGGTTACCTCCTTTGAGAGAAGTGGAGGGGACCCAAGATGTGCACTTCTTTCTTAATCAGCTTTGGGGTGAAAATGTAAGAGATTATCTTGTTCAAAAAATAGGGCCTTTTGGTTTGGAATGGGCTTGGAAAGATCTTCCTTGTGGAGGCTTATCCAATCAGCAAAAACAAAAGATGCAAGAAATCTTTAATTCAAGGAAAATTCTGCTCTCTCATGAGGTGGATAGGGTGGTTTGGTGTGGTTCAATCAATGGAGCTTATTCAGTTAAACTAGGTTACCAATTTTTGGACTTGGAGGGAGGTGAGTCCTTTTGGGAAAAGCATCTTTGTTGGGGGAAAGAATGTTTGCCAAGAAATGGTACCTTTGCTTGGCTAGCTATGAAAGGTCGAATCTTATCAGGTGAAAGGAGGAAGAGGCTGGGGTTTGTTGGTCCTTCGAAGTGTGTTTTGTGTGATGGTGTGGAGGAATCAGTTGATCACTTGCTTCTCCAATGTGATTTTACAGCAAAGTGTTGGGAGAATCTAAGGTTGAATCTAGGGTGGCAAGGTCCTTTACAAAGGACTTTGAAAGAGGTTTTTGAAGGTTGGCCCTCTCTGTAGATGAAGAAGTCTCTCCTTTCAAGTGTCTGGACTATTAGTCCCTCAATACTAATTTGGGAAGTGTGGAAAGAGCGGAATCGGAGGATTTTCTTGGATCAGAAAGAACCTCTTATGAAAAGTGTTAACAAAATTAATCATTTAATTGAAGAAGTAGTTGGTGCAGTGGATTCACAATGTCTTCTTTCAAATTTACCTTACTCTTTAGAAGATAGAAGGATACATAGTGTTTGGTCTAGAATAAAAATTCGCTCCATCCAAGCTGGTGTGAGTGTTGGTGGAATTCAGGCTAAATTCAGTGAGGTGTGTTGGGAAAAACCTGAAGTAGGATGGTATAAAGTGAACTTTGATGGAGCAGCCAAAGGAAATCCAGGACCTTCAGGTGCTAGTGCGATTTTGAGGAATTGCATGGGAAACACAATTGCTTTAGGAGCAAAGAAGTTAGAGGATGGAATGAACAATGTTGCTGAAGCATAGGCAACGTTATTAGCTGTAAAGTTGGCTCGTGTTTTTGGTGTGAGGAAATTGCATTTGGAAGGTGACTCGATGGTGATAACGTAAGAAATTATTAATGGAGAAGTGCAGGCGTGGAACCTTCAAGCATTAATAAAAGCTATTGTGGTGGAGATGATTGGCTTTGAGGATGTTCAGGTTAGCTACATCAGACGGGCAGGCAATACTAAAGCGGATTGGCTATCGAATTGGGTTGTGTCTTTTCAATAGAAAGGAGAATGTCATGTGGAAGATTTGAGAGACATTGGCCATACAGATTTGGCCTAGGTGGTGGATCGAAAATCATAGGAAGTAGAGAGTAGGAAAGGTTTCGATGTATTAAGTGGTGTTTTAAATGAACCTTTCATTGGGAAAGGTGGGCAGGTGTTCTAAAGGAAGGACAAACGGTCGGATTGCTTAGGTGTGAATACTTATTGGGAAGATTTGGTGTGATGCGTGGGAGGACAGTGCCAACTAGAGGCCATGACGAAAGAAAAGAAATGACCTCATATTTTCTTGGTAATGAAGCTGGTGGGTACAAAGGAGAGGCACATGCTTATTTTTGGCGGAGAAAGAGTTTTGTTACATGAGGCGAAAAGGACGACGCTGGCAGAATGTATTAAATTTTTAAAATGTTGAGGCTTTAAATAGAAGTAGGTCGATTTAAATGAAGTGTCAATTCTAGTGGTTGCTGTCAGGAAGGGAGCCGTTTGTTGACAAGATGGAGGCGATGCAAAGTTTTTCAACTAAGAAACAGCAACAAGGATTCTTTGGACCAGTCACAGTCCTTAGACTAAAAATGATGTTGCTCTATCCACATGACGAGGTGGTGGAAGCCATGTTAGAGTTGTTGGGGCCGCACTTTATGGAGGCGAGGCATAGAGGACAACTAAATGTTGATATTGCTTCAATGGTATTTGCTTGGGCAATGGAGTTAAAAGAAGACGTTGAGATAGTGAAGTGGGTGATGTTCTCTTTGTTTGCAAAGGACTTGCTACAAGGAATGGAGTCAATGTTGGAGTGGGTTGTGTCGGGGGTTGGGTATGATATTTCTGAAGGTATTGATGAAATGGATGAAGCTACAGAGGAGGGGTTGGTCCCTTTTGTGCAGTGGCGTAGAAGGATGGACAGAGAGGCCTACAAGATGGAAATTTTGATAGCCTGGGAGAACCTAAAGTTGGTGCTCCATCGCCTGGATTTACACACTGAAGAATGAGAACCGAGTGAAACCCAATCCACTCCCCGTGAGAAATGCATGGCAAGACACAGGGGAAGGTGTCGTGGGAGGCGAAGCTTTTGAAGCTCAGAACGTCAGAAGATGGGTGTAAGTTTTTTGATGAAGTGGTAAGTGTCGAAAGAGTTTGAAGTTGATGGACAGTAAAGCGTCGACTAATTAATGGTGAAGCCTGGACGGTGATATTTTCCGGACTGGTTGTTTAGTCTGGTGCCTTTTGATGCTCAAAATGAAGAGCAAAATATCATGGGTTAAACTGCTTGACAGTGGTAATATCTGTAACCAAGAAATGGACAGTCTAGGTTTTTTTAGCGGCCCCAGAAAGTTGGTTTTTTTTGTAAAATCATAGGGCAAATTGATAGTATGTCAAGGTTATTTTTTGGCGAAGTTACAGTATGGCTTGCGAAGTTGGTAGAATGAAATGTATTTCCTTTTAATTATTAATAAAATATATCTTTTATCGATCAAAAAAATAAATAATATATATAATATATACTATAATATATTAATATTAATAATATATATATATATATATGTTAATAATATATATATATATATATATATATATGTATCATATATTAATATTAATATTAATATAATATACAATATTATATTATTATGTAATATATAATAATATATTATTATTAAATATAATAATATATTATTATTGAATATAATAACATATTATATTATTATATTATATACATGTGCTCGGTCAAAAAATTTGTAAGTTTTTAATAACTGATATCCAATTTATAAAATAGATATTCATTTTTAAGGGTAAGTAATGAATATTCGTTATTTATAAATTGGATATCTGTTACTAATAGATATTTGTTATGCTTTGGTGTTTACCTTAGCAAATGTACTTTTTATCAACCCAACCAAAAATTCAAACATGAATTCCATGATTTTCACTTCCTCATGTCACTTTTTTTTTTTGCATTGCCCCTGTTTGGCCCCCCATGATCCTCCATAGACCCACCTATGATAATCTTATGTTTGGTCACAGCCTTTATGACAATCCCCTTTTTGAGGACCAAACAAAAATTAATCAACCCTTGATCGATTATGCAATCCTTACCCTATCAACAATATCTCTTGCTTTCTCAGATGTTAATGATACATGCCTTTAATCCATCCTCAACTTATAGATTAGGACCAAAAAGGACCTCCAAGTTTAGACATATTTGAGAATGATGAAGCCATAACTGAGTTTATGGGTCTTCGAGAGACTATACCCTAGGGTGATCACAAAGTTGGCTTCACCATAGATATTGATGCCATGGCTTACTTTGGGGAATCCACTCTGTCTTCTAGTCACAAAAATGAAAAGAAAAAAGAAAAAAATGGATCTTCAAGTGAAAACTAAAAGGCACCTTTAGACCATGAAAAAGTAAAAATAAAGGATGCATCTGAGGGTGAAAACCTCTTTGAGGCACCCGAGGATGGAAGATTGGACGTACTCCCCACAAGTCAAGAGAGATCTCCTTTTTTGGTGAAAAAATCAAAAGAAGTCAATATCGGTACAGTGGAAGGTCTTAGAATTATACACTTTGTAGCCTCCTTGACTGAAACATAAAGACTAGAATTTGTGGACTTCTTTTTAGTGAGACAGATTAATTTTTCTTTTTCTTATGCCGATATGTTGGGGTTGGATCCAGAGTTGGTTCTTCATCATTTACCTCTTTATTTGAGTGTAAAACTAGTTAAACAAAAGCTAAGAAAAATGCACTCGTAAATTGCTCTATTAGTTAAAGCAAAGTTAAAGAAACTATTGGATTCCAACTTTATTAGATCAATTGATTATGTAGAATGGATATACAATCTAGTACCAGTAACTAAGCCAACTGGGGGAATCCACATATGCATAGATTTTAGGGATCTAAACAAGGCCTATCCAAAGGATGATTTCCCCCTCCTAAATATTGATCTTCTAGTGGACCTCACTGCCAGATATGAAATGTTGTCCTTAATGGACGGGTTTTTTGGATACAATCAAATAATAATTTATCCTGAGGATCAACAAAAAATAAATTTCACTTGTCCTTGGGGTACCTACTGTTGGAATGTGATGCCCTTCAGTCTCAAAAATGTTGGTGCAACTTACTAGAGGGCCATGACCATAATATTTCATGACATGATGCATGTTCTTATGGAAGACTATGTAGATGACTTGATAGCTAAATCATTCACAAGGAAAGGTCATCTAGAAGTGTTTGATAAAATCTTTACAAGACTAGAAAATATAAGGTCATACTAAATCCAAAAAAGTGTGTCTTTGGGGTTACTTCTAGTAAACTCCTGGGGTACATTGTTTCTCACAGAGGTATCGAGGTTGAACCGACAAAAGTAAGAGTAAGAATAGATTTGCCTCCTCCATCAAACTTGACTCAGCTAAGAATTCTCTAGGAAAAATTATAGTCCATCTAAAGATTCATCACTCGATTAGCTGAAAAATGTCACCCTTTTCAACATCTACTTCACAAGGGTGTTCCTTTTAAATAGACTAATCACTACCAACAAGCATTTCAAAAACTAAAGGATTATTTGATGTCACCACCAATTCTAATGCCACTAATTGATGGGAAACCATTAATTTTGTATATATTTTCTATGTCTTCAATATCAGGGGCTCTCCTAGCACAACATGATGAAGAAGGAAAAGAGAGAGCTATTTATTACACAAGTCGTACACTGGTGGGATATGAGCTAAAATATACTCAAATTGAATTGCATGTATCATTTTTGTTTTTTCCACACAAAAACTCTAGAATTGTATGCTAAATCACCAAACAAATCTCATAGCCAAAATAGATCCATTAAATTATCTCCTCAGCAAAGTAGTGCTCACTGGAAGACTGGCTAAATGGGTAATGATTTTAAGTGATTTTGATATTTAGAATGTCGATCTCAAAGCCATAAAAAGACAGGTGATTATTGTTCAATTAGAAAATGCTCTAACTATCATTGATCATCCTCTAGTGTATGATTTTCTTGATCAGGTAGTGTTCATGGCAGTGATTCCTACAACTTGGAAGTTATATTTTGATGGCTCTTACACCTTACATGGATTTGGAGTAGGAGTTCTTTTTGTCACTCCACAAGGAGACACTATTCCCAAGTCTTAAAAAAAAATTCCTTGTACCAATAATATTGCTGAATATGAGGTGTTGAGTACAAGACTAAGAACAACCATTAAATGGAAAATTAGAGACATTCAAGTGTATAGTGATTCTCAGCTAATTATCAAGTAAATAAATGATAATTATGAAACCAAACACAAAAATATTACACCTTATAAAAATATGGTTGATAGCTTCAAGCGGTATTTTGATGTCATCATATTTGAACAAATTACAAGAGCACAAAACAGAGCAATTGATGTCATCGCCACTATTGGATCTCTCCTTGGAAATGCCACAAAATGTACATCAATGTGATTTCTTGGTGGAGTAGTTGTTGATCCCCTCTTTTTGATGTTCCTAACTCTGAACTCATGTGTGAAATTGTTGGTCCTGATTCCCCTCGGTATAGTGACATATATCAGTACCTTCATGACCAAAACCTTCCTCTAGACTTTTCCATTACCCAACATAAAAACTTTATTTGTCAAGCCTCCAAATATGTTATCATCGACGACACCCTTTATCGTTGTGGTCTAGATAGCACTCTTCTTAGGTGTCTCAACTCTAAAGAAGTGCAAACAACTTTATAAGAATTACATGATGGTATATGCGAAGAGCATTACAGTGGTCCTACCTTGGCCAAGAAGCTCATCAGGACTAGATATTACTGGCCTACAATAGAGAGAGATTCATACTGATTTGTTAAGACATGTCGTCAGTGTTAGATTTATAAAGATTTGGTTCATGCACCAGCATAAGAACTTCATCCTCTCACATCCATGTGGCCTTTCTCTCAGTGGGGACTTGACCTTGTGGGGATCCATCCCACTTCCACAAATGGCCATAAATTCATTCTCATTGCAACTAAATATTTTACAAAATGGATTGAGGCCATACCCATGACCTACATCACCGATAAGCAAATCACAAAGTTCATCCTTAATTACATCATCTGTCGATATGGTGTCCCACTTTCCATCATAATTGATAATGGTTGATCGTTTAAAAACCATGATGTTCATGAGCTTTGTGATAAATTCCATATCCAACACCACTTTTCTACCCTTATTACCCACAAGGAAATGTTCAAGCTGAGGTGTCAAATAAAACCATACTCAAAATCCTTAAAAAGACTGTCAATGATGTTGGTTGTGACTAGAACCTTCAACTTAATCCAACTCAATGGGCCTATCATACAAGAATTCATACTCCCACTGGTGCCACCCCATTTTCCTTGGTTTATGGATCCAAAGCCATTCTTCCTATTGAGGTTGATTTTCCATCACTAAGAGTTTCTTTGCAACGCTTTATTGAAAATGAAGAATATAAAGAATACAGATTGCATGAGCTCAAACTATTGGATAAGTGACATCAAATGGCGCTAGTTCATCTACAAGCATACCAAAACCATCTTCACCGCAACTAAAACAAGAAAGTTTGGGTCACGAATTTTGATACACTACAATAAAACAGGCAATTAGCGCCTAAAATAGTGCCAGAATTTAGTGCATTTTGAGTTCATTAATTGGACACTTATGTCAGTGCAAAACTCAACGCCAAACTACATTTCACTTTGGCGTCAGATTTAGCGGTGGATTTAGCATCGGATTTAGCGTTGGATTTAGCATCGGATTTAGCATTGGATTTAGCACCGACTTTTGAAGCTTCCAGTTTGGATTTCAATTTTTGCTTCTGGTTTTTCTTCTTGTGTTGCTTCCAGGTTTGCTTCTAGTGTTGCTTCCAATTTTGCTTCTTGTGTTGCTTCTGAGTTTGCTTCCAATTTTTCTTCCAATGTTGCTTCCAAGTTTGCTTCCAATTTTGCTTCTTGTGTTGCTTCCAGGTTTGCTTCTAGTTTTTCTTCTAGTGTTGCTTCCAGGTTTGCTTCCAGTGTTGCTTCCAGGTTTGCTTCCAGTTTTTCTTTTGATTTTGCTTCCAGGTTTGCTTCCGATTTGGCTTCCAGTTTTGCTTCCAGTTTTGCTTCTGATTTTTCTTCCGATATAACATTGCTTGTTGCATCTAGCTTTGCTTCCATTTTTGCATCTTTTGTTGCTTCTAATATTGCTTCTATTATTGCATCTTTTGTTGCTTCTAAAATTGCTTCCATTATTACTTCTTTGTTTGCTACTTGAATTGCTTTTGTTTTTTCTTCCTAGATAACTCCAAGTTTTGCTTCCAAGATTGCTTCTGGTTTGCTTCTAGTTTGGCTTCCATTGTTGCTTCCTTTTTTGCTTCTAAAAATGCTTCATGTTTTGCTTCCATTTATTAATTTAATATGTTTTATTTCAATTTAATTAGTTAAACATATCATGCCTCTTAAATAACTCATATGATTATAGAGTAAGTAATTTAATTATTTAACTCATATGGTTAAATAACAAGATAATTATTATAACATGATCATCATTTATAATTAAAACAGGTGATTCAAATATCTATAATTTAATTAAATTTGACAACATCCATCCTAAGTAGTAAATTAAAATCATCATACGTAATAAATATCCATCCAAAAATCATCGACCACTTTCAATATATATAAATTGACAAGTCAATACTGGTAAGATCATCACCATATATAACTAAAACAAGTGAAAGTCAAATATGTAGTAGATCAATAACATTTCAAAATGATACATGTACAAATGATATAAGTAAAAATGATAAATTATGTAACTCAAAATGATACAAGTCAAGATGATACATGTCCAAATGATATAAGTCAAAATGATACAACTCAATAATATGGTACTGCAGGTCGTGAAAATGATACATATGATAGTAACCATGAAAAGAAGCATCATAATGATATATCAGCAATGATCTATGATGCAATCTATATGATCATGAATGTCACTAGCTACTACCAACAACTGCCTCATCATCATCATCATCACCATCGTGATCATCATCATCATGATCATCATCGTCATCATCATCATCGTCATCAGCCTTGGTGTCTTCTATATATGTGTCATCATCATCCTCTACCATGTGATCTGTACCAAAACCAACATAGTTTGGATATATATCATGAGGATCATCTTGATCTTCTGGAAGACCCATGTTCTGCAAAAAAAACATTTAAAATGAAAAGTTATTATTTATTTCATGCAATAATTTATTTTCTGTTATATATCTAATATTACAATACATGAAATGAAACCATAATCATATTACATCATATCAAAGTGCACATACCATTATAAAATTTCAAAAAAGTTATAGCTAATATGTCATTCCAATTATGTAAAACATGCAACAATTCTAATAAACGTTAGTAAAATATGCCAGGATTTGATGGAAGAGGAATAAAGATGACTGGAACTCTAGAGGCCCACCATAATGGATTTTGGTATTCAACCATGAGAGCAGAAGAGAGATTTGATATCATGTATCAAAACATTAAGCATGCATTCTTCCAGCCAGCGGAGAAGGAGATGATTACTTTGCTTCATTTTCATTTGCATAACCATATCATGGTGTGAACCAAGAAGACCAAGGATGTCCAATTTTATGTGAAGGTAATGGATGTGGTCCAAACTTTAGGAGGGGCAAGAAGGTCAATGTATGATCCTGATGAAATTGAGGAAGAATAACAAGAGAGAAATAGGAAAAATAAAATCAATGCAGAGTTTCAAGGATTTGTCAAGCGAGTAACAGAGCTATGGGAGTAGCCTCATCTACAAGATTTTGAACTAGATTTTGATATACCATTTAGAGGGCTTGGTTTTCATGGAGTTCCTTTCAAAGCGTCATCTTTTATTGTTCCTACGGTAAACTGTTTGGTAGAATTAGTGGAATTACCTTTCTTAGTAATCACTTTAGTGAGATTGAGATTGTTAACCTTGAGAGATTAGGATTTGGGAAAAAGGAATTTGATATGGCTATTGTTGTCAAAGACTTCAAGCGAGATGTACTCCGCATTGATGCCATTCCTCAATCTTCACTTGATGGCATCAATGAATGGCTGAACTCCATGGATATAAAGTATTATGAAAAAAGAATGAACTTGAACTAGCAGCCAATTTTGAAGACTATTACTGATGATCCAGATAAATTTGTTGAAGATGGTGGTTGGGAATTTTTGAATATGGAAGCTAGTGATCAAAGCTAGGAAGACCATGCCAATAAATACAACTTGAATGATGGATTGTGACCTCAAGTTAAACAAAAAGCATAATGTATATTTGGCTGATACCATTTGATAGGTTCTTCAAAGCAATTCAATTCCAAGAATGTTAAATTTGTTATCTCAGTCATATATCAACAACAAAAGGTTCAACAACCTATCATGGAAAATTTCCATATATACCAAGAAAGAATAATTGCATGACAAATTAATTACAGTCAAGAAAATGAGGAATTATTATCTTACCTAAGGATAATCATAGACCCAAAAAGGATTGTCATAAGGTTATTGAGACGTCATAAAAGCCACATGATCTGAAATAATTGTACAAAAGGACAATCATCACACCTAGTTCTTGATATTTAAACTCATAGAACTATCAACAACAACACAATTTTTTTTCCATCACATACATCAAAAATAAAGGATGTCACATTATGACATCCATAAACTTGCTTGAGTAAGGGAAATAAATGGATAGTCACCAGGATCAAAGGTTAATCATCAAGTCACTATGACTGCGGTTATCCTGAAGGGATATGTTGGTTTGAGCTCATTAGCAACTGTCATAGAGAGGGCATGATGCAGTATTGCATGAATTGGTACTAGGATTGTCACAAACCTTGAAGTACACTCTAATTTGTTTTGCAATGAATTTTTCATGCATACTCTAGTGATAAGTGGTTGAATTGAGTGGGGTTGCCAATGGCAACACCCAAATTGATTAAGGATAGGTTATTAGCTTTGATCTGACATAGATAAGATAAGGGATGGAAATGAAAATGTTCTATTTCTGAGTGTAACCATTCTTGGTTTCTATTTCCAATTGGTAATTGAGAGGAATTTGATACTTCTATCATAACCTTAATTAATACTTAACATAAACTATACCAAAGAGGATCTTGTCAAACAATCAGAATGAAGATACAAAATGATTGACATTAGAGTTGATCTTGCACATATTATATTTATATTTGTGAACTAAATATGAAACACCAATGAAACCTATGTTAGTCAAGCCAAAAAAACCAAACACCAGTAGCAACCCCCACACCCACAAACAACCCATGCACTAGTGATCAAACCTCCATACATTGAAAGGAGACAAGATCAACAACACAAGTCGTGGCTAGGGCCTAGATGCCCTAGCTTGTGGCATGTAGCATGAGGCTCTCATCAACATTCTTCGCAAATATCTATTATCACTTCCATCCACATGTATATTTTAAATTAGTAAAGATATCTTAAATACATTTATATAAAAATACTAAAGATATGTGGAGGCCTATAGATGCCATAAATTTAATATAGAAACCTTAAGATTGATATGACTTGACATCTTGTAACATATCTATGTTCGTCATAAAACCTCTCCATCATCAAATTTCAAATTAAATCTTATATTTAAATCATCAAACCCAACTCATTTTATCTAAATGTTTTGTTTACTATTAACTAGCTATATTTTTAAAAAATGTAAAGACGTCAAGAAGTATCATTCTCCATCTCATGCAAAATGATATATTTTGACATTTTTACATATAAATATATTTTTATAAAATATTAAAAATAATATTTACTTTATTGATTTAAGAATTATTTTATTTTAATTACTTAAAAATTATTTTATAATTAATTTATTTTTACTTTATTTTATTTACTTATCTTTTTTTCAAATTGATGTAGATTGACCACTGCTCCTGCAAGATGATCACTAACAATAGAAGAACAAATAATCTGCCATGCAAATAAACTTATAAAATAGTACTCTGTTCCAGTGTATCATACTCAAAAACATGAATAATAATAGGACAACATGTTCACATAATACCCAAAGAAGATACAACACAATTCCTTTTTATTCCAGATCCAAACCAACACCAAATTTGAGAGCATAGTACATCAATTTATAAAAGGCCAACAACAAAGGTAAAAAAAAACACCTACAATACATGCAAATACCAAAAACTGAATAGACTGATAAAGAAAACCTCAACTGCAAAGACTCTCCTCAGCCAATTCCTTCCCTAAAATTTACAAAGCCTCTTCCTTCCCATTATAAAGAGATACCACCCCAAAAATATCCTTCCCCACAGCACCAAATCTCCCTCCTTTTAAATTAGAATAAAAGAAATATCCTCAAATAAACCCCATGACCCCATCCTTTAATTACTATTGTGGCAGAGTTTTAAATGCACTTTTATACTGCTCACTGCCCATTAAAAATTGTAACCACTGACATTTTAATTACTCCTGAATTAACTAGTGGGGAATCATTGAATGGTTTTCCATCATTCTCCCCTTCTTAAAGAAGTTTGAACGTCCTAGTGTAGAAAAATCAAGTTGCATTGACAGTAGAATGAGGGTGCATACCCACAAGCAATTTGGTCTTCAAAGTGTTTTCTTGGGATTCCTTGACACAATTTGAGCTACCATCCAAGCTTCCCACCCATGTTTTTCTAGGGATAGGAGTGAAATGTTGATTCCACCATTCAGTTGAACGAGTAAAACTAGGCAAAGTCCCCAATGCAAAACCAATAAAATAATCACTACGACAATCACTAGTAGACTTGAAACTCTTACCCTTGCTCCAATTACACTTCACATCACTCCTCTTAGACTGGTTAAGGAAATTCTTTTGACTGAACTTTGAATCAAATTCTTAGAAGATCTATGATGATTGTCCTTATACTCCCACAACTCACTATCTCCTTGAGAATGAAGGTCACAGTCAACTGAAACTTCAACACCTATTTCTCAAGGCGGACATGTAATCTTTCTAGTTGAACCTTGTTGCAGCTCTACATCAATTCTTAGTTGCATCTCATTCTTCAAATTTTTATCTCTTTTGTTCCTAGATTTCCCTCCAACTCTTTAATTGCAATGAATTGTTCATGCATACTCTAGTGATAAGTGGTTGAATTGAGTGGGGTTGCCAATGGAAACACCCAAATTGATTGAGGATAGGTTATTAGCTTTGATCTAACCTAAATAAGATAAGGGATGGAAATGAAAATGTTTTATTTCTAAGTGTAACCATTCTTGGTTTCTATTTCCAATTGGTAATTGAGAGGAATTTGATACTTATATCATAACCTTAATTAATACTTAACATAAACTATAGCAAAGAGGATCTTGTCAAACAATCAAAATGAAGATACAAAATGATTGACTTTAGAGTTGATCTTGCACATATTATATTTATATTTGTGAACTAAATATGAAACACCAATGAAACCTATGTTAGTCAATTTGGAGACAAACTTAGACTAACGGGCATATGTAAATTGAAAGCACTAAATACTTCCTACTAATATCAATATGATAAAGATACAATACATAAACGCAGACTATAATATGTCTGCTAGATCCTATGGCTATAAGCATTCCTGAATGACACGTCTATCATATAATATAGGCTACTGTGCAAAATGTAACATTAATTGCAATGGTTGGTTGTAATAAACCATCACTACCAATATTAAAAAAAATGCCTCTATATTATTGTGAGAGCCAAACAAAAGCAATTCCAAGAACAAAATATGAAACAAAGCAACTAAAAAGACAACCAAGACAATTTGTATCCTACAAAATGGTACATAATATAATTGCTGACTATATTGAGTAATGAAAATCAATCAGAAGTTACAATAAAATCCCAAATGAAAACTATATATATGTAGTTACCATTGAATTAAAAACTTTGGATAAGTTGAGAATGGGACAAGAGCACGTGCTATAGTTCTTGATGAATTTCTCATTTGCAAGGAATACACAATCATCATGGGGCAATAAAGTGGCCTGATTACATCCTGGTTACATCCTGCTATGTGTGAAGGATTTTGAGGTTAAACCATTGATGACGTTGTTTCTAGGAACACACTACTTTGACACAAAAATGTATCCTATGAAGTGGTGGGGACACCAAATTTAGTTGTACATGATGGTGGAAAATTTTGCATAAGAATAGAAGTCCTATAACAATTCCATCGAGAAGTGCAGTGTTTCAGAGCAGGGTTCAATTGTGTCAATGTATCTCCCCTATAGATTGGGAATTTCTACCATCACTAACTTGAAATTGAAAGGCTAATATGAGGTTTTGTCATCTTTTCAAAAAGTATTCTATGAGCCAAAAGGGTTGCCATCAAGAAGAGAGGTGGAGCATGATATCCAACCCCTACCTGAATCTCTTTTACCAAACATTAGATTGTATTGGTAATCTCTTTTAGAAAGCAATGAGATCAAGAAACAACTTTAGGATATGCTTGAACAAGGAGTTATATACCTTAGTACTCCACCTTGCGGTTCATCTATTGTGATGATAGAAAAAAAAGATGGTTCTCGGAGGCTTTGTATTGACTACCAAGAACTAAAATCACCATTAAAATAGATTTCTTCTTCCAAGGATAGACTAATTGTTATACCAACTCTAACGTGCAAAATATTCTACTAAGTTGGATATTAAATTAAGTTATCATCAAGTGCACATGAAAAAGAAGATACATGGAAGAGTACATTTAAAACTAAGAAAGGACTTTATGAATTGTCAGTTCTTCCTTCTGATTTGTGTAATGCACCAGCTCCTTTTATGAGACTTATGAAAGATTTGCTAAGGGATATCATAGATAGTTGTGTGACTGTATGTCTAGATGACATCCTAATTTCCAATGCTATATGGGAAGAACATCTCATCCACATAAAATAAGTCTTGCAAAAATTAAAAAAGAAACCACCATGTAATATGAAAAAATGTGAAAAATAATCATCAATTTTTGTAATTCACCGACTACTTTTATGACACTTACACAGATAGTTGTGTCATTGTTTATCAAGATGAGATTCTAGTTTTTAGTGCTACATGGAAAGAACATCTCAACCACTTAGAATAGGTTTTTCAAAAAATAAAAGAAAAGCGACTACTTTGTAATATGAAGAAATGTGAATTTGGAGAAGAATTATTAGTTTATCTAGGACATGTGGTAGGAGGGGAACTAAAAAAAGATCTCTCAAAAGTTGAAGCAATTTAAATTGGCCTTCACCAAAGAATGTTATTGAAACTAGAATTAGAATTTTCTTAGGGCTACACAATACAAAAGGAAATTTGTTCCTTCAATTTCTTCTATAGCCCCATATTTACATCAATTACATCAAACAAATTGATTTTCATTGGGGTAAAGAGCATGATGAATCTTTTGAAACATTAAAGTATAAAATAAGTCATGCTCTTGTGCTTGCTCTTCTTGATTTTAAAAATCCTTTTGAGGTGAAGATCGATGATAGTGAATATGCGATGGGTGTTGTCTTGATTCAAAGATGGAAATCTATTTGTTACAATTCAAAGGTTTTTTACTTCAGTAGCTATATCTAGTGTATGATAAAGAATTGTACGCTCTAGTTCATGCCATTAAAAAATGGAGACATAACTTATTTGGTAAAGGAGCTCTAGTGCACGCTAATCATCAACCTCTACAATATTTACAAGCACCAAAAAAAATTACAACAAAGCACTACAAATAGATGGGATTCTTGCAACAATTTCATTTGATAATCAAATATAAAAAATAAAGTAATAACATGAATGTCCAAACTAATTTCACCTATGGCTATGGCAACACAAATAGAGCCTTTTACAAAAAGGGCATGTGTTGAAGAATATGTAAATGATGAAGAGTTTGGGAAAAAGTTCAAAGAGCTTCAAATTGAATATGTAAAAAATTATGATGAAGACTTCTATCTCAAAGAGGGTTTGCTTTACAAGGAAAGAAAACAGAGAAGAAAAAGGGGGATGGTGTTTCTGCTGAATTTAGAGAAATATTGTAGAGCAATATTGTCTTCTGACTACTGATAGTTTCTTTGTTCATAACTTCATTATACTTATAATGGAATAGAATATAGTATATGTTGGATTTCTCTAGAGGCATTAATATTGTATTTGCTAAAATTAGGTTGTGATTGTTCTTCCAAACCTCTTTTTAGTGTGTTACAAGAACTTGTGGGTAGGAATGATGGACTCTAAGGTTCACATGCCATCCAGGAGTAGTATTCTGACAATTTGTTGTTTAATGTTGTAGAATGTGATTCTATATGCCTTGTTAAGTAGGACAAACTAGAATTACTAGGGTGATAATAAGAATAATTCAGCAAAAGCTTTACTAGGTAAATAAAAAATGTTATCTTAGGAGTTGATGTTGTACAATCTACCACTGAGAAATATGCTTTTAGCCAACTTGAGAGTGAAAAAATTCTTCTATCCTGGATCTAAGCTTCTTCCAAGATATACTGAGCATGTTTGTACATAGAAACACTTCAATCCTAGTCGACACTCTGGTGAACTATGATTTTGCAAGATTAGCATAGTGCCTTATATATCCAAAGCATTTATATCTAGATTTTGTTATTGAATATACGCTTTCCTTGATTTTTTGTTCTTTTGCCAATGATTTTCCTTCTCTACAGCTTGCACAGTATGAAAGCAAAGAAACCATAGGCAACACTGCTAGTATGAAGAGCTTGAAGAAATGTTGCTTAAGTAGAGAGCTATGTTGGTAATTTCAATCTCCAGGTGTGAAGAAGAGGTGTTTTACAAAGCTAGTGAGGTTAATTGATGATATAATTCCCATAACCTTTCCTAAAGCAGCTTATTATTCAACACATGATAAGTGAAATGTGTAGAAACCCCTGGAGATCTTCGAAATCATCAATCAACGGAGTAATCCAGTCTTATTTGTTGATTATTGTGTTCTAAGATGTGATATTGAATATTTCACTATGAAAAAAACATTGAGTAGTTAAAGGTGATTTTAGAAATTCAAACTTTAAGGTTGGCCCATGAGATCTAGATTAGCAATGTTTGTTAATATTCAAGCTCAGTGAGACCAAAGCTTTCAAAAGAAACACAGTGACTGAAAGGCTATGGGATGGACACATTTTCTTCCATCTCATTCCACCTCAATGTTGATGAAAGTACATTAAGTTTGCAATCTTTTTTAAAACTCATTTGTGATGCATTCATGTAGGATTATGGTAAGTTTCATGATATTCTTGGGAATGTAACTAGCCAAAATATTACAACAGTGCTTGTTAGGATAAAATGCACATGACATAGAGTGAAACCGCACAAAGAAAAATAGGATACACACAATCAGGAGACTTGAAATAAAGTGCATGCCAAAAGTATAAACATAGAATGCAAGCATAAATGCAATTGTGCACGAATACAACAAATGCACTAGGATAGCCAATGTACTCAATATATAAACTTGTAATAAGACATGCAAGTGGAAGATTCTAAAAACATTCAAAAAAATAATGTAAGCTTTCCCAATTACAAGTTGAAGATTTTACAAAGCATGTACAAGCACAAATAGAATCATCCATAAGTATAATAAGATCAGGTACTTGTAGAACCATGAATAAATATGTGTAGAAGATTCATCAAATATAGAGATCTAAAAAAGAAAAAGAAATGGAAAGAAACAATTAAGCCTAATAATTTATCAGTTACATAGTAGACTAGATGATGGCTCTGGTACAAATAAGTACTTTCATTAATATCTTAATGCAGTTTTACTTGGGTCTCAAGCTTTTTGCCATGGTTGTGCTTCAACCATCCCCATAGTACCATTTATACAAATACATTCAGAGAATGAAGGAAAAAAGAATATTACATCCTAAGATCAATGTCAATATCTGTTGGCTATTTTATGGTTTTGCGGTGGCAGGGAGTCTGGTGCACCCCCTCTCTCCTATAGGACTTGGTTGGCACCCAAGCACTTTCTCTCTATGGAATTTCATAATTGGTTCAAGGCCCTGTGCCACATCACCTATGGGTCCTAGAAGTGGATGTTACAACAAAAGTTCCTAGTTTTCAAGCATGAAACATAGCCTAAATCTCAATACTGAGTCAAGGAGGGCAGTCATGAGAAGCAAAGAAACCTCAAGTGTCTAAGAATGAAATGTAGTTTAGTGGCAGTCACTTTGACATAAATAAGACAGTCACAGTCATCATGAGATCCAGAAGATTGTCTTTAAAAAAGGTTTTCCTTATAAGGGACAATACAACAATGGTAGGAGCAGCAATTTGTGGAAAGAGGCAATGTCCAGCATAGTGAATTGCAATGCAACGATAGTCATAGTCCATGAAAAGACTATTTGTAAGGGATAGCATAAACTCGGTTCTTGTATGCAGTGACAAAGTTTAGAATGCATGGTACAAGATAGTTTAGTGTGAAGAACCCATGTGTACAGCTAGTGAAAATGAGGGTAATCTATAGGATACCAAAGGAAAGTGTCGGGCAGTGAATAGAGTTTTAGAGTTCAGATTACCCACGGTGGTGATATGAAGTGGTAGTAATAGAGCTGAAAGGAGTGAAAGGTGACTGTATGTCAGTAGATTCCATGCCATACACAGAGATACATGAGCAGAAATTTGTAAAGGTAGTATATAGGGAAAAGACCTTTGAAAGTGCAGAGCATGTATGATGACTTTGAAAGGACAGCCAACAATCATATTCACATGACAATCTTTGGGAAGTTTAGAATATCAAACATGGAAAAGACAAGACAAAATATTATGAAGATCTCCAAAAGGTATGACAGTAATAATTCTAGAAGACCACAGGGCATGCATGGAGGACTTGGTTTTTGTAGGCCTAGTCCAAAGCATTGGTATCAGCAATTATGACATTTATTTGACTTGATATTTCTCGGCCTACTCAAAAAATAGAACCTGCTGTCAATCAGATTGAGACATATCCCCTATTTTCGGAGACATTGCCTAGTGAAGTTATGTCAGAAGCATAACATTGTAGTCACTGCTTATACTTCTCTTTGAGATGGTACAACCAAACCATGGTTTGGTTCCTGCATCTTTAGAAGATCCATATCTTAGGACTTAAGCGGCCGTAAGTACAGCACAGAATTTGCATTTAATAGTAGGATCAGAACATTCAGAGCCGAGCAACTATGGCACAAGGTTCAAGTTCAAAGAGAGTGCTTTTTAGATCGTGAGGGCGTTGGCAATGTATCTCATGAGGATGCAAGACTAATTGCTTGAAAGTATTGTATTGGGTTTATCCTTATTCTCATCTAAAAGCCAGGGAATGGTAGCATACATTTTCCATATTTGGCCGTATGGAAGGGCTGTTGGTTTGCTGTGGAAGATTTTTGAGGCAATAATCTTAGGGACATAACAAAATGATTAAAACATGGTAGTGCCTTGTCGTGTTTTGAAGCCGCCAGTACATCAATGAATTATAGAAAAGCAAGTGAAGTAAGGCAGTCTGGATGACAACCATTCATGTTAGCATGGGAAGCTCAGCACGACATTTCAAAAGATTTATATAGTTTTAGTTTCAAGGCTTATGTCATGGGATTCAGTGACAAATTTGCAACATCAACTGTGGTGTTCAAGTGATAAGAGAGTTTAATGAGGATAATGCATAGTCCAAGATACAACATGGGAGAGAGAGCAAATAGTTTGGATATGTATCTTGGAACAACAAGTAAAAATGACTTCTATGATTTTCCATCCACTTTTCTAGGTGTCATCCACCTTTCTAGGTGTTGCCTTTGAGTTTGATCATCTTATGGGATCAATTTTTCTTGTTACTGTTAGTGATAGAGTGTGGGCATTGGGTAAAAGTATTGTATTAACCAATGCTCATCCTTTGGAGCATTGATGATCTGGAGGAACACCTTTAGAGGCATAGGTAGCAAGGACAGTAATAAAACCATATCTCAATGTGTGCATGATTGTCATAAGGTTTTCATGAAGGATGGTAGGATATGCCTTAATAGAAGACAATCATAAAGCTTTTCTTTTTAAGTAGCTCTGGATGTTTGGGAAATGAAGACAAATGGTTTATGACAAGAAGAGAAACAATGGCAGAAATGAGAGTTTTGAGATTAGAAACAATGACAAATGATTCAAGATGAAGAAGCACCCTCTCAAAGTGAAAGAAGGATAGCACTATTAAGAAAAGACAATGGGAAAAGGAAACAGTACAATCTTCAAAGTAAGGGTATGTCATGGACAGTGTATTACAATGGCATATCATACATGATTTTTGAACCCGGGACTGGTATTAATGATGGGTTTTAGGGGCAGCATCAAGGGTTCCACGCAAGACACAAGGTATACAGTACATGCAACAAATTGAAGAACAACAAAGTAGAGTAGATATTTTAAGGGAAACCATGAGATGCAAAGTTGCAAGGAGAATTCCAATGGTGTTTCTTGTCTTCATGAGGAAGTCATGCCATGCATTGTACACGGAGATGGATGCAACAGTTTCCTAGACCATTCTAGAGTGCTGGTAGACTCACTTGATATGGATTACTTGAATGATGGAGTTCAATGTATATCACAACTTAAAGATGCATAAGAATGACAAATGGTAAAATATACATAAGAGGGCAGGTCTATGAAGTGAAAGAATAGTCCAGTCAAAGTGTAATTTTTATGATGATGATACAAAAGACTAGAATCCACATGCATGTCTTATGCCTTGTGGAAGGCTTTGTGGATGCAGTGATAGGGTTCAACAACAAAGGGTGTATAAAGATTCCATGATGACAATTAAATGCACAGAGAGAAAGGACTGTCATAACAGAGGCAGAGTACAGTGGACTTTCCTTATCAAGACATGTGAAGAAATGAATTAAGCTACATCAAAGGTGATATTATGCTGATAAAGTTTGCATTCAAAAAAGGAAACCAGTTGATACCGAAACATGAATAGGATGTCGTTAGGAGTATTTGAGTTAAAATTCAGTCAAAGGGGGTTAGGAGTTAAGTTTGTTGACCTTATCATCATAGTCACGGAAACTGCGGCTACAACAATTAATATACAACCCTAAACAAATGAATCAAACATCTTAGATATGTGAGAAATGGAGAGAATCCAGAGAATTGGGCATGAAACATCAATTCAGATACTACAAAAGTTGCAGATATGACCTGGGTAGTTTCCATGGAATATGCGTTCCTAGAAATCCGTGATGGGCTTGACCTTAGGTGCAAAGAGTTCCCACAAGGATAATAGTTTAAGATCCTTGGATGCTACTAAGACCATCAAGCAATTCTTACACGTGTTCAAAGCAATATGAGTAGCATCCATTGAAAGAGGAAGGGATTGAAGGGCCATGTGGATCGCTTGGTAGACTGGCATGATTCAGGAAACACTCCTTGAGATACCATGTTGAGAAAGAAGATAAATCAAATCAACATGGGACTAAGTTACTCAAATGATACAACTCATAATTTAAATGAGGACACTTAAGAGATATTAAAAGACCATGGTCATTAATTAAAAGATGCGATGAAAATAAAACATGAATGTCACCCATTGCCCTTTAAGGCAAACAATATTTTTTTCCTCAACATGAAATAATGGGACAATTGAGTGGGATCTAGGGCCAACAGAGAAGCACTTTAGAACTCATCCTACACATTAATAAACAACTCAACACAAGAAATACAAATTGACATATTAGCACAACAATATCCAACTAAGTTATTGAAAGTCAACTTTTGATACCTCATTCTCCATCTAGATTACAAAATCGGTCCACTTTTTGCTTTGTAAATTTTCCTTTTCAAATTGCTTTATATGCTAGCCATATTTCTCCTCATGTCAAAACATGGCACATGGACTAGTTAAACTAGTTAATATGCAATCATTTACTTTTTCCTATGAAATAAAAAAATATCATTTAACATATTAAATATACTTACAAATTTACAGATCAAGGCCTGTAAACCTTTCTGGCCACTGTGATGCGTGGCACGAATTTTGTCAAGCCTATCCTTGAAGGCCTTGTCCTGAAACATATACTAATTCAATTTAACTATGCACAAATAAAATTTAAGAATCGTTTAATAAATTTGATATAATCTTATGAGTAAATTCAAATACCTGCGTACTCTCCTCACCGGACTTCCTCCGTGCATCAGACTTCTCATATGCTTTTACAAGCTTTTTCCATACTTTCACACTTACATCAATTGGCCTTTTTTTGAGCCTTAGCTTGGGAGGGAGTTATTTTATCTTCTTTGTTTGGTTGCACCGAAATCTCTTGCAGTTTTGAGACATTCGTAGCTTTATCTTCTTTATAGACCAACCTATGCCAAATTCAATCTCCATGTCATGGATAACTGCTTTTTGCAGGTGCATGGGTATCTTTGAGAATGGAAAATTTAGATGGTCTTTGAACCATTGAAGGCATGATTCCTTTAACCTATTCACAAATATTTTTCCAACATTTGTCATTCAGACTTCCTCTGAAACCACATCGTATTCTATCTTGGTATTGTAGCTACCAATGCAAGATGCAAAACATGGTCTAGTGGAAGAAGTTTGTGTCCCAGGAGTGGCTAGGACATTGGAAGTCTCTGCTCCCTATTCCACATTCTTAGAGATTATTGTTATTGATTTCCTCCTGGATATTTTGCTCGATCCAGGACTGGTTAGGGAATCAATTGATTCCCTTTGACACGGTTGATTAGGTTGCAATGTTTCAGGGGTTTTCTAGATCATTTTTCTATGTATCTGGCAAGCATTGTCAAGTTCACACCATCCAATTTGTTCACTGCCTCTACCCCCAATATGGAAGCCAATGCCTCTTTATCTTTGTTAGTCTCATGTCCCTACATATATATATATATAATAAATTTCTTCTTTTAAATTTAGAAATAAAAAACTAAAAACTAAAA
>VDFB02058242.1:281960757-282037676 GCA_007258455.2 Sequoia sempervirens | reverse complement strand
TGTTTACCTTAGCAAATGTACTTTTTATCAACCCAACCAAAAATTCAAACGTGAATTCCATGATTTTCACTTCCTCATGTCACTTTTTTTTTTTGCATTGCCCCTGTTTGGCCCCCCATGATCCTCCATAGACCCACCTATGATAATCTTATGTTTGGTCACAGCCTTTATGACAATCCCCTTTTTGAGGACCAAACAAAAATTAATCAACCCTTGATCGATTATGCAATCCTTACCCTATCAACAATATCTCTTGCTTTCTCAGATGTTAATGATACATGCCTTTAATCCATCCTCAACTTATAGATTAGGACCAAAAAGGACCTCCAAGTTTAGACATATTTGAGAATGATGAAGCCATAACTGAGTTTATGGGTCTTCGAGAGACTATACCCTAGGGTGATCACAAAGTTGGCTTCACCATAGATATTGATGCCATGGCTTACTTTGGGGAATCCACTCTGTCTTCTAGTCACAAAAATGAAAAGAAAAAAGAAAAAAATGGATCTTCAAGTGAAAACTAAAAGGCACCTTTAGACCATGAAAAAGTAAAAATAAAGGATGCATCTAAGGGTGAAAACCTCTTTGAGGCACCCGAGGATGGAAGATTGGACGTACTCCCCACAAGTCAAGAGAGATCTCCTTTTTTGGTGAAAAAATCAAAAGAAGTCAATATCGGTACAGTGGAAGGTCTTAGAATTATACACTTTGTAGCCTCCTTGACTGAAACATAAAGACTAGAATTTGTGGACTTCTTTTTAGTGAGACAGATTAATTTTTCTTTTTCTTATGCCGATATGTTGGGGTTGGATCCAGAGTTGGTTCTTCATCATTTACCTCTTTATTTGAATGTAAAACTAGTTAAACAAAAGCTAAGAAAAATGCACTCGTAAATTGCTCTATTAGTTAAAGCAAAGTTAAAGAAACTATTGGATTCCAACTTTATTAGATCAATTGATTATGTAGAATGGATATACAATCTAGTACCAGTAACTAAGCCAACTAGGGGAATCCACATATGCATAGATTTTAGGGATCTAAACAAGGCCTATCCAAAGGATGATTTCCCCCTCCTAAATATTGATCTTCTAGTGGACCTCACTACCAGATATGAAATGTTGTCCTTAATGGACGGGTTTTTTGGATACAATCAAATAATAATTTATCCTGAGGATCAACAAAAAATAAATTTCACTTGTCCTTGGGGTACCTACTGTTGGACTGTGATGCCCTTCAGTCTCAAAAATGTTGGTGCAACTTTCTAGAGGGCCATGACCATAATATTTCATGACATGATGCATGTTCTTATGGAAGACTATGTAGATGACTTGATAGCTAAATCATTCACAAGGAAAGGTCATCTAGAAGTGTTTGATAAAATATTTACAAGACTAGAAAATATAAGGTCATACTAAATCCAAAAAAGTGTGTCTTTGGGGTTACTTCTAGTAAACTCCTGGGGTACATTGTTTCTCACAGAGGTATCGAGGTTGAACCGACAAAAGTAAGAGTAAGAATAGATATGCCTCCTCCATCAAACTTGACTCAGCTAAGAATTCTCTAGGAAAAATTATAGTCCATCTAAAGATTCATCACTCGATTAGCTGAAAAATGTCACCCTTTTCAACATCTACTTCACAAGGGTGTTCCTTTTAAATAGACTAATCACTACCAACAAGCATTTCAAAAACTAAAGGATTATTTGATGTCACCACCAATTCTAATGCCACTAATTGATGGGAAACCATTAATTTTGTATATATTTTCTATGTCTTCAATATCAGGGGCTCTCCTAGCACAACATGATGAAGAAGGAAAAGAGAGAGCTATTTATTACACAAGTCGTACACCGGTGGGATATGAGCTAAAATATACTCAAATTGAATTGCATGTATCATTTTTGTTTTTTCCACACAAAAACTCTAGAATTGTATGCTAAATCACCAAACAAATCTCATAGCCAAAATAGATCCATTAAAGTATCTCCTCAGCAAAGTAGTGCTCACTGGAAGACTGGCTAAATGGGTAATGATTTTAAGTGATTTTGATATTTAGTATGTCGATCTCAAAGCCATAAAAAGACAGGTGATTATTGTTCAATTAGAAAATGCTCTAACTATCATTGATCATCCTCTAGTGTATGATTTTCTTGATCAGGTAGTGTTCATGGCAGTGATTCCTACAACTTGGAAGTTATATTTTGATGGCTCTTACACCTTACATGGATTTGGAGTAGGAGTTCTTTTTGTCACTCCACAAGGAGACACTATTCCCAAGTCTTAAAAAAAAAATTCCTTGTACCAATAATATTGCTGAATATGAGGTGTTGAGTACAAGACTAAGAACAACCATTAAATGGAAAATTAGAGACATTCAAGTGTATAGTGATTCTCAGCTAATTATCAAGTAAATAAATGATAATTATGAAACCAAACACAAAAATCTTACACCTTATAAAAATATGGTTGATAGCTTCAAGCGATATTTTGATGTCATCATATTTGAACAAATTACAAGAGCACAAAATAGAGCAATTGATGTCATCGCCACTATTGGATCTCTCCTTGGAAATGCCACAAAATGTACATCAATGTGATTTCTTGGTGGAGTAGTTGTTGATCCCCTCTTTTTGATGTTCCTAACTCTGAACTCATGTGTGAAATTGTTGGTCCTAATTCCCCTCGGTATAGTGACATATATCAGTACCTTCATGACCAAAACCTTCCTCTGGACTTTTCCATTACCCAACATAAAAACTTTATTTGTTAAGCCTCCAAATATGTTATCATCGACGACACCCTTTATCGTTGTGGTCTAGATAGCACTCTTCTTAGGTGTCTCAACTCTAAAGAAGTGCAAACAACTTTATAAGAATTACATGATGGTATATGCGAAGAGCATTACAGTGGTCCTACCTTGGCCAAGAAGCTCATCAGGACTAGATATTACTGGCCTACAATAGAGAGAGATTCATATTGATTTGTTAAGACATGTCGTCAGTGTTAGATTTATAAAGATTTGGTTCATGCACCAGCATAAGAACTTCATCCTCTCACATCCATGTGGCCTTTCTCTCAGTGGGGACTTGACCTTGTGGGGAAGATCCATCCCACTTCCACAAATGGCCATAAATTCATTCTCATTGCAACTAAATATTTTACAAAATGGATTGAGGCCATACCCATGACCTACATCACCGATAAGCAAATCACAAAGTTCATCCTTAATTACATCATCTGTCGATATGGTGTCCCACTTTCCATCATAATTGATAATGGTTGATCCTTTAAAAACCATGATGTTCATGAGCTTTGTGATAAATTCCATATCCAACACCACTTTTCTACCCTTATTACCCACAAGGAAATGTTCAAGCTGAGGTGTCAAATAAAACCATACTCAAAATCCTTAAAAAGACTGTCAATGATGTTGGTTGTGACTAGAACCTTCAACTTAATCCAACTCAATGGGCCTATCATACAAGAATTCATACTCCCACTGGTGCCACCCCATTTTCCTTGGTTTATGGATCCAAAGCCATTCTTCCTATTGAGGTTGATTTGCCATCACTAAGAGTTTCTTTGCAACGCTTTATTGAAAATGAAGAATATAAAGAATACAGATTGCATGAGCTCAAACTATTGGATAAGTGACGTCAAATGGCGCTAGTTCATCTACAAGCATACCAAAACCATCTTCACCGCAACTAAAACAAGAAAGTTTGGGTCAAGAATTTTGATACACTACAATAAAACAGGCAATTAGCGCCTAAAATAGTGCCAGAATTTAGTGCATTTTGAGTTCATTAATTGGACACTTATGTCGGTGCAAAACTCAACGCCAAACTACATTTCACTTTGGCGTCAGATTCAGCGTGGATTTAGCATCGGATTTAGCGTTGGATTTAGCATCGGATTTAGCGTTGGATTTAGCACCGACTTTTGAAGCTTCCAGTTTGGATTTCAATTTTTGCTTCTGGTTTTTCTTCTTGTGTTGCTTCCAGGTTTGCTTCTAGTGTTGCTTCCAATTTTGCTTCTTGTGTTGCTTCTGAGTTTGCTTCCAATTTTTCTTCCAATGTTGCTTCCAAGTTTGCTTCCAATTTTGCTTCTTGTGTTGCTTCCAGGTTTGCTTCTAGTTTTTCTTCTAGTGTTGCTTCCAGGTTTGCTTCCAGTGTTGCTTCCAGGTTTGCTTCCAGTTTTTCTTTTGATTTTGCTTCCAGGTTTGCTTCCGATTTGGCTTCCAGTTTTGCTTCCAGTTTTGCTTCTGATTTTTCTTCCGATATAACATTGCTTGTTGCATCTAGCTTTGCTTCCATTTTTGCATCTTTTGTTGCTTCTAATATTGCTTCTATTATTGCATCTTTTGTTGCTTCTAAAATTGCTTCCATTATTACTTCTTTGTTTGCTACTTGAATTGCTTTTGTTTTTTCTTCCTAGATAACTCCAAGTTTTGCTTCCAAGATTGCTTCTAGTTTGCTTCTAGTTTGGCTTCCATTGTTGCTTCCTTTTTTGCTTCTAAAAATGCTTCATGTTTTGCTTCCATTTATTAATTTAATATGTTTTATTTCAATTTAATTAGTTAAACATATCATGCCTCTTAAATAACTCATATGATTATAGAGTAAGTAATTTAATTATTTAACTCATATGGTTAAATAACAAGATAATTATTATAACATGATCATCATTTATAATTAAAACAGGTGATTCAAATATCTATAATTTAATTAAATTTGACAACATCCATCCTAAGTAGTAAATTAAAATCATCATACGTAATAAATATCCATCCAAAAATCATCGACCACTTTCAATATATATAAATTGACAGGTCAATACTGGTAAGATCATCACCATATATAACTAAAACAAGTGAAAGTCAAATATGTAGTAGATCAATAACATTTCAAAATGATACATGTACAAATGATATAAGTAAAAATGATAAATTATGTAACTCAAAATGATACAAGTCAAGATGATACATGTCCAAATGATATAAGTCAAAATGATACAACTCAATAATATGGTACTGCAGGTCGTGAAAATGATACATATGATAGTAACCATGAAAAGAAGCATCATAATGATATATCAGCAATGATCTATGATGCAATCTATATGATCATGAATGTCACTAGCTACTACCAACAACTGCCTCATCATCATCATCATCACCATCGTCATCATCATCATCATGATCATCATCGTCATCATCATCATCGTCATCAGCCTTGGTGTCTTCTATATATGTGTCATCATCATCCTCTACCATGTGATCTGTACCAAAACCAACATAGTTTGGATATATATCATGAGGATCATCTTGATCTTCTGGAAGACCCATGTTCTACAAAAAAAACATTTAAAATGAAAAGTTATTATTTATTTCATGCAATAATTTATTTTCTGTTATATATCTAATATTACAATATATGAAATGAAACCATAATCATATTACATCATATCAAAGTGCACATACCATAATAAAATTTCAAAAAATTATAGCTAATATGTCATTCCAATTATGTAAAACATGCAACAATTCTAATAAACGTTAGTAAAATATGCCAGGATTTGATGGAAGAGGAATAAAGATGACTGGAACTCTGGAGGCCCACCATAATGGATTTCGGTATTCAACCATGAGAGCAGAAGAGAGAGTTGATATCATGTATCAAAACATTAAGCATGCATTCTTCCAGCCAGCGGAGAAGGAGATGATTACTTTGCTTCATTTTCATTTGCATAACCATATCATGGTGTGAACCAAGAAGACCAAGGATGTCCAATTTTATGTGAAGGTAATGGATGTGGTCCAAACTTTAGGAGGGGCAAGAAGGTCAATGTATGATCCTGATGAAATTGAGGAAGAATAACAAGAGAGAAATAGGAAAAATAAAATCAATGCAGAGTTTCAAGGATTTGTCAAGCGAGTAACAGAGCTATGGGAGTAGCCTCATCTACAAGATTTTGAACTAGAGTTTGATATACCATTTAGAGGGCTTGGTTTTCATGGAGTTCCTTTCAAAGCGTCATCTTTTATTGTTCCTACGATAAATTGTTTGGTAGAATTAGTGGAATTACCTTTCTTAGTAATCACTTTAGTGAGATTGAGATTGTTAACCTTGAGAGATTAGGATTTGGGAAAAAGGAATTTGATATGGCTATTGTTTTCAAAGACTTCAAGCGAGATGTACTCATTGATGCCATTCCTCAATCTTCGCTTGATGGCATCAATGAATGGTTGAACTCCATGGATATAAAGTATTATGAAAAAAGAATGAACTTGAACTAGCGGCCAATTTTGAAGACTATTACTGATGATCCAGATAAATTTGTTGAAGATGGTGGTTGGGAATTTTTGAATATGGAAGCTAGTGATCAAAGCTAGGAAGACCATGCCAATAAATACAACTTGAATGATGGATTGTGACCTCAAGTTAAACAAAAAGCATAATGTATATTTGGCTGATACCATTTGATAGGTTCTTCAAAGCAATTCAATTCCAAGAATGTTAAATTTGTTATCTCAGTCATATATCAACAACAAAAGGTTCAACAACCTATCATGGAAAATTTCCATATATACCAAGAAAGAATAATTGCATGACAAATTAATTACAGTCAAGAAAATGAGGAATTATTATCTTACCTAAGGATAATCATAGACCCAAAAAGGATTGTCATAAGGTTATTGAGACGTCATAAAAGCCACATGATCTAAAATAATTGTACAAAAGGACAATCATCACACCTAGTTCTTGATATTTAAACTCATAGAACTATCAACAACAACACAATTTTTTTTCCATCACATACATCAAAAATAAAGGATGTCACATTATGACATCCATAAACTTGCTTGAGTAAGGGAAATAAATGGATAGTCACCAGGATCAAAGGTTAATCATCAAGTCACTATGACTGCGGTTATCCTGAAGGGATATGTTGGTTTGAGCTCATTAGCAACTGTCATAGAGAGGGCATGATGCAGTATTGCATGAATTGGTACTAGGATTGTCACAAACCTTGAAGTACACTCTAATTTGTTTTGCAATGAATTTTTCATGCATACTCTAGTGATAAGTGGTTGAATTGAGTGGGGTTGCCAATGGCAACACCCAAATTGATTAAGGATAGGTTATTAGCTTTGATCTGACATAGATAAGATAAGGGATGGAAATGAAAATGTTCTATTTCTGAGTGTAACCATTCTTGGTTTCTATTTCCAATTGGTAATTGAGAGGAATTTGATACTTCTATCATAACCTTAATTAATACTTAACATAAACTATACCAAAGAGGATCTTGTCAAACAATCAGAATGAAGATACAAAATGATTGACATTAGAGTTGATCTTGCACATATTATATTTATATTTGTGAACTAAATATGAAACACCAATGAAACCTATATTAGTCAAGCCAAAAAAACCAAACACCAGTAGCAACCCCCACACCCACAAACAACCCATGCACTAGTGATCAAACCTCCATACATTGAAAGGAGACAAGATCAACAACACAAGTCGTGGCTAGGGCCTAGATGCCCTAGCTTGTGGCATGTAGCATGAGGCTCTCATCAACATTCTTCGCAAATATCTATTATCACTTCCATCCACATGTATATTTTAAATTAGTAAAGATATCTTAAATACATTTATATAAAAATACTAAAGATATGTGGAGGCCTATAGATGCCATAAATTTAATATAGAAACCTTAAGATTGATATGACTTGACATCTTGTAACATATCTATGTTCGTCATAAAACCTCTCCATCATCAAATTTCAAATTAAATCTTATATTTAAATCATCAAACCCAACTCATTTTATCTAAATGTTTTGTTTACTATTAACTAGCTATATTTTTTAAAAATGTAAAGACGTCAAGAAGTATCATTCTCCATCTCATGCAAAATGATATATTTTGACATTTTTACATATAAATATATTTTTATAAAATATTAAAAATAATATTTACTTTATTGATTTAAGAATTATTTTATTTTAATTACTTAAAAATTATTTTATAATTAATTTATTTTTACTTTATTTTATTTACTTATCTTTTTTTCAAATTGATGTAGATTGACCACTGCTCCTGCAAGATGATCACTAACAATAGAAGAACAAATAATCTGCCATGCAAATAAACTTATAAAATAGTACTTTGTTCCAGTGTATCATACTCAAAAACATGAATAATAATAGGACAACATGTTCACATAATACCCAAAGAAGATACCACACAATTCCTTTTTATTCCAGATCCAAACCAACACCAAATTTGAGAGCATAGTACATCAATTTATAAAAGGCCAACAACAAAGGTAAAAAAAAACACCTACAATACATGCAAATACCAAAAACTGAATAGACTGATAAAGAAAACCTCAACTGCAAAGACTCTCCTCAGCCAATTCCTTCCCTAAAATTTACAAAGCCTCTTCCTTCCCATTATAAAGAGATACCACCCCAAAAATATCCTTCCCCACAGCACCAAATCTCCCTCCTTTTAAATTAGAATAAAAGAAATATCCTCAAATAAACCCCATGACCCCATCCTTTAATTACTATTGTGGCAGAGTTTTAAATGCACTTTTATACTGCTCACTGCCCATTAAAAATTGTAACCACTGACATTTTAATTACTCCTGAATTAACTAGTGGGGAATCATTGAATGGTTTTCCATCATTCTCCCCTTCTTAAAGAAGTTTGAACGTCCTAGTGTAGAAAAATCAAGTTGCATTGACAGTAGAATGAGGGTGCATACCCACAAGCAATTTGGTCTTCAAAGTGTTTTCTTGGGATTCCTTGACACAATTTGAGCTACCATCCAAGCTTCCCACCCATGTTTTTCTAGGGATAGGAGTCAAATGTTGATTCCACCATTCAGTTGAACGGGTAAAACTAGGCAAAGTCCCCAATGCAAAACCAATAAAATAATCACTACGACAATCACTAGTAGACTTGAAACTCTTACCCTTGCTCCAATTACACTTCACATCACTCCTCTCAGACTGGTTAAGGAAATTCTTTTGACTGAACTTTGAATCAAATTCTTAGAAGATCTATGATGATTGTCCTTATACTCCCACAACTCACTATCTCCTTGAGAATGAAGGTCACAGTCAACTGAAACTTCAACACCTATTTCTCAAGGCGGACATGTAATCTTTCTAGTTGAACCTTGTTGCAGCTCTACATCAATTCTTAGTTGCATCTCATTCTTCAAATTTTTATCTCTTTTGTTCCTAGATTTCCCTCCAACTCTTTAATTGCAATGAATTGTTCATGCATACTCTAGTGATAAGTGGTTGAATTGAGTGGGGTTGCCAATGGAAACACCCAAATTGATTGAGGATAGGTTATTAGCTTTGATCTAACCTAAATAAGATAAGGGATGGAAATGAAAATGTTTTATTTCTAAGTGTAACCATTCTTGGTTTCTATTTCCAATTGGTAATTGAGAGGAATTTGATACTTATATCATAACCTTAATTAATACTTAACATAAACTATAGCAAAGAGGATCTTGTCAAACAATCAAAATGAAGATACAAAATGATTGACTTTAGAGTTGATCTTGCACATATTATATTTATATTTGTGAACTAAATATGAAACACCAATGAAACCTATGTTAGTCAATTTGGAGACAAACTTAGACTAACGGGCATATGTAAATTGAAAGCACTAAATACTTCCTACTAATATCAATATGATAAAGATACAATACATAAACGCAGACTATAATATGTCTGCTAGATCCTATGGCTATAAGCATTCCTGAATGACACGTCTATCATATAATATAGGCTACTGTGCAAAATGTAACATTAATTGCAATGGTTGGTTGTAATAAACCATCACTACCAATATTAAAAAAAATGCCTCTATATTATTGTGAGAGCCAAACAAAAGCAATTCCAAGAACAAAATATGAAACAAAGCAACTAAAAAGACAACCAAGACAATTTGTATCCTACAAAATGGTACATAATATAATTGCTGACTATATTGAGTAATGAAAATCAATCAGAAGTTACAATAAAATCCCAAATGAAAACTATATATATGTAGTTACCATTGAATTAAAAACTTTGGATAAGTTGAGAATGGGACAAGAGCACGTGCTATAGTTCTTGATGAATTTCTCATTTGCAAGGAATACACAATCATCATGGGGCAATAAAGTGGCCTGATTACATCCTGGTTACATCCTGCTATGTGTGAAGGATTTTGAGGTTAAACCATTGATGACGTTGTTTCTAGGAACACACTACTTTGACACAAAAATGTATCCTATGAAGTGGTGGGGACACCAAATTTAGTTGTACATGATGGTGGAAAATTTTGCATAAGAATAGAAGTCCTATAACAATTCCATCGAGAAGTGCAGTGTTTCAGAGCAGGGTTCAATTGTGTCAATGTATCTCCCCTATAGATTGGGAATTTCTACCATCACTAACTTGAAATTGAAAGGCTAATATGAGGTTTTGTCATCTTTTCAAAAAGTATTCTATGAGCCAAAAGGGTTGCCATCAAGAAGAGAGGTGGAGCATGATATCCAACCCCTACCTGAATCTCTTTTACCAAACATTAGATTGTATTGGTAATCTCTTTTAGAAAGCAATGAGATCAAGAAACAACTTTAGGATATGCTTGAACAAGGAGTTATATACCTTAGTACTCCACCTTGCGGTTCATCTATTGTGATGATAGAAAAAAAAGATGGTTCTCGGAGGCTTTGTATTGACTACCAAGAACTAAAATCACCATTAAAAATAGATTTCTTCTTCCAAGGATAGACTAATTGTTATACCAACTCTAACGTGCAAAATATTCTACTAAGTTGGATATTAAATTAAGTTATCATCAAGTGCACATGAAAAAGAAGATACATGGAAGAGTACATTTAAAACTAAGAAAGGACTTTATGAATTGTCAGTTCTTCCTTCTGATTTGTGTAATGCACCAGCTCCTTTTATGAGACTTATGAAAGATTTGCTAAGGGATATCATAGATAGTTGTGTGACTGTATGTCTAGATGACATCCTAATTTCCAATGCTATATGGGAAGAACATCTCATCCACATAAAATAAGTCTTGCAAAAATTAAAAAAGAAACCACCATGTAATATGAAAAAATGTGAAAAATAATCATCAATTTTTGTAATTCACCGACTACTTTTATGACACTTACACAGATAGTTGTGTCATTGTTTATCAAGATGAGATTCTAGTTTTTAGTGCTACATGGAAAGAACATCTCAACCACTTAGAATAGGTTTTTCAAAAAATAAAAGAAAAGCGACTACTTTGTAATATGAAGAAATGTGAATTTGGAGAAGAATTATTAGTTTATCTAGGACATGTGGTAGGAGGGGAACTAAAAAAAGATCTCTCAAAAGTTGAAGCAATTTAAATTGGCCTTCACCAAAGAGTGTTATTGAAACTAGAATTAGAATTTTCTTAGGGCTACACAATACAAAAGGAAATTTGTTCCTTCAATTTCTTCTATAGCCCCATATTTACATCAATTACATCAAACAAATTGATTTTCATTGGGGTAAAGAGCATGATGAATCTTTTGAAACATTAAAGTATAAAATAAGTCATGCTCTTGTGCTTGCTCTTCTTGATTTTAAAAATCCTTTTGAGGTGAAGATCAATGATAGTGAATATGCGATGGGTGTTGTCTTGATTCAAAGATGGAAATCTATTTGTTACAATTCAAAGGTTTTTTACTTCAGTAGCTATATCTAGTGTATGATAAAGAATTGTACGCTCTAGTTCATGCCATTAAAAAATGGAGACATAACTTATTTGGTAAAGGAGCTCTAGTGCACGCTAATCATCAACCTCTACAATATTTACAAGCACCAAAAAAAATTACAACAAAGCACTACAAATAGATGGGATTCTTGCAACAATTTCATTTGATAATCAAATATAAAAAATAAAGTAATAACATGAATGTCCAAACTAATTTCACCTATGGCTATGGCAACACAAATAGAGCCTTTTACAAAAAGGGCATGTGTTGAAGAATATGTAAATGATGAAGAGTTTGGGAAAAAGTTCAAAGAGCTTCAAATTGAATATGTAAAAAATTATGATGAAGACTTCTATCTCAAAGAGGGTTTGCTTTACAAGGAAAGAAAACAGAGAAGAAAAAGGGGGATGGTGTTTCTGCTGAATTTAGAGAAATATTGTAGAGCAATATTGTCTTCTGACTACTGATAGTTTCTTTGTTCATAACTTCATTATACTTATAATGGAATAGAATATAGTATATGTTGGATTTCTCTAGAGGCATTAATATTGTATTTGCTAAAATTAGGTTGTGATTGTTCTTCCAAACCTCTTTTTAGTGTGTTACAAGAACTTGTGGGTAGGAATGATGGACTCTAAGGTTCACATGCCATCCAGGAGTAGTATTCTGACAATTTGTTGTTTAATGTTGTAGAATGTGATTCTATATGCCTTGTTAAGCAGGACAAACTAGAATTACTAGGATGATAATAAGAATAATTCAGCAAAAGCTTTACTAGGTAAATAAAAAATGTTATCTTAGGAGTTGATGTTGTACAATCTACCACTGAGAAATATGCTTTTAGCCAACTTGAGAGTGAAAAAATTCTTCTATCCTGGATCTAAGCTTCTTCCAAGATATACTGAGCATGTTTGTACATAGAAACACTTCAATCCTAGTCGACACTCTGGTGAACTATGATTTTGCAAGATTAGCATAGTGCCTTATATATCCAAAGCATTTATATCTAGATTTTGTTATTGAATATACGCTTTCCTTGATTTTTTGTTCTTTTGCCAATGATTTTCCTTCTCTACAGCTTGCACAGTATGAAAGCAAAGAAACCATAGGCAACACTGCTAGTATGAAGAGCTTGAAGAAATGTTGCTTAAGTAGAGAGCTATGTTGGTAATTTCGGTCTCCAGGTGTGAAGAAGAGGTGTTTTACAAAGCCAGTGAGGTTAATTGATGATATAATTCCCATAACCTTTCCTAAAGCAGCTTATTATTCAACACATGATAAGTGAAATGTGTAGAAACCCCTGGAGATCTTCGAAATCATCAATCAACGGAGTAATCCAGTCTTATTTGTTGATTATTGTGTTCTAAGATGTGATATTGAATATTTCACTATGAAAAAAACATTGAGTAGTTAAAGGTGATTTTAGAAATTCAAACTTTAAGGTTGGCCCATGAGATCTAGATTAGCAATGTTTGTTAATATTCAAGCTCAGTGAGACCAAAGCTTTCAAAAGAAACACAGTGACTGAAAGGCTATGGGATGGACACATTTTCTTCCATCTCATTCCACCTCAATGTTGATGAAAGTACATTAAGTTTGCAATCTTTTTTAAAACTCATTTGTGATGCATTCATGTAGGATTATGGTAAGTTTCATGATCTTCTTGGGAATGTAACTAGCCAAAATATTACAACAGTGCTTGTTAGGATAAAATGCACATGACATAGAGTGAAACCGCACAAAGAAAAATAGGATACACACAATCAGGAGACTTGAAATAAAGTGCATGCCAAAAGTATAAACATAGAATGCAAGCATAAATGCAATTGTGCACGAATACAACAAATGCACTAGGATAGCCAATGTACTCAATATATAAACTTGTAATAAGACATGCAAGTGGAAGATTCTATAAACATTGGCAGTTAAAAGTGGAAGATTCTAAAAACATTCAAAAAAATAATGTAAGCTTTCCCAATTACAAGTTGAAGATTTTACAAAGCATGTACAAGCACAAATAGAATCATCCATAAGTATAATAAGATCAGGTACTTGTAGAACCATGAATAAATATGTGTAGAAGATTCATCAAATATAGAGATCTAAAAAAGAAAAAGAAATGGAAAGAAACAATTAAGCCTAATAATTTATCAGTTACATAGTAGACTAGATGATGGCTCTGGTACAAATAAGTACTTTCATTAACATCTTAATGCAGTTTTACTTGGGTCTCAAGCTTTTTTCCATGGTTGTGCTTCAACCATCCCCATAGTACCATTTATACAAATACATTCAGAGAATGAAGGAAAAAAGAATATTACATCCTAAGATCATAGTGATACTAAGAAATGGAAAGAAAAAAGGAGAGCACAGAGTTCTCATGCCATGATAACTTTAATAAATGTCATGCATGACCAAATTGGATTTAAACAACGCTAAATATACATCTTGTTAACTATTTTATGGTTTTTTGGTGCTTGGAGTCTAGTGCCACCCCCTCTCTCTATAGGACTTAGGTTTGGCTTTTACACCAAACACTCTCTCTATAAGACCTATGTGGTGGTTCAAGGCCCTGTGCCACATCACCTATGGGTCCTAGAAGTGGATGTTACAACAAAAGTTCCTAGTTTTCAAGCATGAAACATAGCCTAAATCTCAATACTGAGTCAAGGAGGGCAGTCATGAGAAGCAAAGAAACCTCAAGTGTCTGAGAATGAAATGTAGTTTAGTGGCAGTCACTTTGACATAAATAAGACAGTCACAGTCATCATGAGATCCAGAAGATTGTCTTTAAAAAAGGTTTTCCTTATAAGGGACAATACAACAATGGTAGGAGCAGCAATTTGTGGAAAGAGGCAATGACCAGCATAGTGAATTGCAATGCAACGATAGTCATAGTCCATGAAAAGACTATTTGTAAGGGATAGCATAAACTCGGTTCTTGTATGCAGTGACAAAGTTTAGAATGCATGGTACAAGATAGTTTAGTGTGAAGAACCCATGTGTACAGCTAGTGAAAATGAGGGTAATCTATAGGATACCAAAGGAAAGTGTCGGGCAGTGAATAGAGTTTTAGAGTTCAGATTACCCACGGTGGTGATATGAAGTGGTAGTAATAGAGCTGAAAGGAGTGAAAGGTGACTGTATGTCAGTAGATTCCATGCCATACACAGAGATACATGAGCAGAAATTTGTAAAGGTAGTATATAGGGAAAAGACCTTTGAAAGTGCAGAGCATGTATGATGACTTTGAAAGGACAGCCAACAATCATATTCACATGACAATCTTTGGGAAGTTTAGAATATCAAACATGGAAAAGACAAGACAAAATATTATGAAGATCTCCAAAAGGTATGACAGTAATAATTCTAGAAGACCACAGGGCATGCATGGAGGACTTGGTTTTTGTAGGCCTAGTCCAAAGCATTGGTATCAAGCAATTATGACATTTATTTGACTTGATATTTCCCGGCCTACTCAAAAAATAGAACCTGCTGTCAATCAGATTGAGACATATCCCCTATTTTCGGAGACATTGCCTAGTGAAGTTATGTCAGAAGCATAACATTGTAGTCACTGCTTATACTTCTCTTTGAGATGGTACAACCAATGTAATATGGTTTGGTTCTACATCTTGCTTAGAAGATCCATGTCTTCAGACTTTAGCCCAGAAATACAATAAAATTGCAACACAAATTGCATTGTGGCGGGATCATTCAAGTGAGCAGCTATGGCACAAGAGTTCAAGTTTCAAAGGGCAGAGTGCTTTTAGATACGTGAGGACAGTAGCAAAATATTATCCTATGAGATGTAAGACTAATGTTCATAAGAAAGTAGTATGACAGGTCTGTCATGACTACAATGCAAATGAGATGGTGGCATGCATTTTTCCATATTTGACGTATGAAGAGACAACATGGAGACTGGGTTGTACAATAGGGGCAGATTTTTTTAAAGGAGGCAATAATCTTCAGGACATAACAAAATGATTAAAAACATAGTGACAGATGCCTTATCAATGTTGTTTTGAAACCCTTGTGCATCAATGGTGCATAGAAAACATTAAAGTAAGGGCAGTCACAAGATGACAACCATTCATGTTAGCATGGGAAGCTCAGCACGACATTTCAAAAGATTTATATAGTTTTAGTTTCAAGGCTTATGTCATGGGATTCAGTGACAAAGTTGCAACATCAACTGTGGTGTTCAAGTGATAAGAGAGTTTAATGAGGATAATGCATAGTCCAAGATACAACATGGGAGAGAGAGCAAATAGTTTGGATATGTATCTTGGAACAACAAGTAAAAATGACTTCTATGATTTTCCATCCACTTTTCTAGGTGTCATCCACCTTTCTAGGTGTTGCCTTTGAGTTTGATCATCTTATGGGATCAATTTTGCTTGTCACTGTTAGTGATAGAGTGTGGGCATTGGGTAAAAGTATTGTATTAACCAATGCTCATCCTTTGGAGCATTGATGATCTGGAGGAACACCTTTAGAGGCATAGGTAGCAAGGACAGTAATAAAACCATATCTCAATGTGTGCATGATTGTCATAAGGTTTTCATGAAGGATGGTAGGATATGCCTTAATAGAAGACAGTCATAAAGCTTTTCTTTTTAAGTAGCTCTGGATGTTTGGGCAGTGAAGACAAATGGTTTATGACAAGAAGAGAAACAATGGCAGAAATGAGGGTTTTGAGATTAGAAACAATGACAAATGATTCAAGATGAAGAAGCACCCTCTCAAAGTGAAAGAAGGACAGCACTGTTAAGAAAAGACAATGGGAAAAGGGAACAGTACAATCTTCAAAGTAAGGGTATGTCATGGACAGTGTATTACAATGGCATATCATACATGATTTTTGAACCTGGGACTGGTATTAATGATGGGTTTTAGGGGCAGCATCAAGGGTTCCACGCAAGACACAAGGTATACAGTACATGCAACAAATTGAAGAACAACAAAGTAGAGTAGATATTTTAAGGGAAACCATGAGATGCAAAGTTGCAAGGAGAATTCCAATGGTGTTTCTTGTCTTCATGAGGAAGTCATGCCATGCATTGTACACGGAGATGGATGCAACAGTTTCCTAGACCATTCTAGAGTGCTGGTAGACTCACTTGATATGGATTACTTGAATGATGGAGTTCAATGTATATCACAACTTAAAGATGCATAAGAATGACAAATGGTAAAATATACATAAGAGGGCAGGTCTATGAAGTGAAAGAATAGTCCAGTCAAAGTGTAATTTTTATGATGATGATACAAAAGACTAGAATCCACATGCATGTCTTATGCCTTGTGGAAGGCTTTGTGGATGCAGTGATAGGGTTCAACAACAAAGGGTGTATAAAGATTCCATGATGACAATTAAATGCACAGAGAGAAAGGACTGTCATAACAGAGGCAGAGTACAGTGGACTTTCCTTATCAAGACACCATGAAAAGGCAGTAAGCTACATCAAGAGTGAGTATTATGCATGATAAGGTTGCATTCAAAAGACAGTTGGTAAAGAGCATGAATAGGATATCATTGAAGTATTCTTGAGTTAAAATAGTCAAGGGGTTAACCAGTTAGTTTGATGACACTTATCATCATACAAGTCATAGGCTTGCATGCAAGCAATTATTGCCACAACACAAGCAAATGAATCAAACATCCTTAAAATGTCATGAGAAATGGAAGGGAATAAGAAGGAAATTGAGCACTTGAAACATCAAGTGGAATACTACAAGGTTGCAAGGTATGACATAGGTGATTTCATGGAATATGCATTAGAAATCCATGATGACTTGACCTTGGTGCAAAAGGAGTTCTACAAGGATGTGTTAGATCTATAGGATGCCTACCAAGATGCATCAAAACATTCTTACATGTTAAAAGAATGGTAGCATCGTGAGGAAGGATGGAAAAGATGCATGTGGATCACTTAGTAGAATGGCAACATGAATTCAAGGAAGCACTCCTTGAGATACCATGTTTGAGAGAAAAGAAGATAAATCAAATCAACATGGGACTAAGTTACTCAAATGATACAACTCATAATTTAAATGAGGACACTTAAGAGATATTAAAAGACCATGGTCATTAATTAAAAGATGCGATGAAAATAAAACATGAATGTCACCCACTGCCCTTTAAGGCAAACAATATTTTTTTCCTCAACATGAAATAATGGGACAATTGAGTGGGATCTAGGGCCAACAGAGAAGCACTTTAGAACTCATCCTACACATTAATAAACAACTCAACACAAGAAATACAAATTGACATATTAGCACAACAATATCCAACTAAGTTATTGAAAGTCAACTATTGATACCTCATTCTCCATCTAGATTACAAAATCGGTCCACTTTTTGCTTTGTAAATTTTCCTTTTCAAATTGCTTTATATGCCAGCCATATTTCTCCTCATGTCAAAACATGGCACATGGACTAGTTAAACTAGTTAATATGCAATCATTTACTTTTTCCTATGAAATAAAAAAATATCATTTAACATATTAAATATACTTACAAATGTACAGATCAAGGCCTGTAAACCTTTCTGGCCACTGTGATGCGTGGCACGAATTTTGTCAAGCCTATCCTTGAAGGCCTTGTCCTGAAACATATACTAATTCAATTTAACTATGCACAAATAAAATTTAAGAATCGTTTAATAAATTTGATATAATCTTATGAGTAAATTCAAATACCTGCGTACTCTCCTCACCGGACTTCCTCCGTGCATCGGACTTCTCATATGCTTTTACAAGCTTTTTCCATACTTTCACACTTACATCAATTGGCCTTTTTTTGAGCCTTAGCTTGGGAGGGAGTTATTTTATCTTCTTTGTTTGGTTGCACCGAAATCTCTTGCAGTTTTGAGACATTCGTAGCTTTATCTTCTTTACAGACCAACCTATGCCAAATTCAATCTCCATGTCATGGATAACTGCTTTTTGCAGGTGCATGGGTATCTTTGAGAATGGAAAATTTAGATGGTCTTTGAACCATTGAAGGCATGATTCCTTTAACCTATTCACAAATATTTTTCCAACATTTGTCATTCAGACTTCCCCTGAAACCACATCGTATTCTATCTTGGTATTGTAGCTACCAATGCAAGATGCAAAACATGGTCTGGTGGAAGAAGTTTGTGTCCCAGGAGTGGCTAGGACATTGGAAGTCTCTGCTCCCTATTCCACATTCTTAGAGATTATTGTTATTGATTTCCTCCTGGATATTTTGCTCGATCCAGGACTGGTTAGGGAATCAATTGATTCCCTTTGACACGGTTGATTAGGTTGCAATGTTTCAGGGGTTTTCTAGATCATTTTTCTATGTATCTGGCAAGCATTGTCAAGTTCACACCATCCAATTTGTTCACTGCCTCTACCCCCAATATGGAAGCCAATGCCTCTTTATCTTTGTTAGTCTCATGTCCCTACATATATATATATAATAAATTTCTTCTTTTAAATTTAGAAATAAAAAACTAAAAACTAAAAATCAAAGAAACAATGGAAACATTTACAAATTTATAAATTGACAATGAATTACCTCATTGTGCCCAGAGTCTGCTCCCTTTGCTCCCTTCCCTCTATTGCTTGACATTTTGAGTTGCCTTGCATCAGCTTTAGTCCTCCTACTCATCCATAGCATAGAGATATAGAGGAAAATTAACTAATGAATTGTAGAAAATAGATTTTTGTAGTTTATATTCATATCGCTGATTATATTCATTGCATTGCACATCTTTCAAACTCAAAACATTACTTCACATTACATAACTAATAACTAGATGCTAATGGATGACAAAATTTCAATTACAATCTAGTTTTTTACAAAGTCAACCTAATCACCATGAGACCACATTTCTTTGAGGCATTTTTTCAAATAGTTCACTACCTTGTCTATGCTAGGACATTTTTCATACATGTCTACCAAAGTATTTTATCAAACAATTCACTGCCTTGCTGCTATGGCTAAAATCCTAAAATAGGTGGTTTTGAACAAGCTATGGATGCTTGGAAAAAATCTTTCAAAGCATAATAGTAAGCAATAGCATAGAAAAGGAAGTTAACTGTTTAAAAAAATGCCTCAAAGAAATGCAGTCTCATGGTGATGATTGCCATGGCATTCCATCACCATGAGACCACATTTCTTTTAGGCATTTTTTCAAACAATTCGTGTTGCCTTGTCTATGCTACCACATTTTTCATACATGTCTACCAAAGCATTTTATCAAACAATTCACTACCTTGTTGCTATGGCTAAAATCCTAAAACAAGTGCTTTTGAACAAGCTATGGATGCTTAGAAAAATTCTATCAAAGCATAATAGTAGGCAATAGCATATACAAGGTAGTGAACTGTTTGAAAAAATGCCTCAAAGAAATGTGGTCTCATTGTGATGGAATGCCATGACGAATGCCTATGGCTATGGATTGTCATGGAATTCCATCACCATGAGACCACATTTCTTTGAGGCATTTTTTCAAACAGTTCACTGCCTTGTCTATGGTACAACATTTTTCATACATGTCTCCAAGCATTTTATCAAACAATTCACTACCTTGTTGCTATGGATAAAAGCCTAAAATAGGTGCTTTCGAACAAGCTATGGATGCTTGGAGAAAATCTATCAAAGTATAATAGTAAGCAACAAGCTATTGTATCATCATTGTTTTTTCTTCACATGAAAATTAACATGATTTTATTCGCATTTTTTTGTAGGTTTTAATAGCGTTTTTTGGTGATTTTGTAGTTTTAAAATCAAATAGACAAATGCCATGAAATAGAAGGTCATGACCGAGGGTTTTTAAAACCCATCTTTCTGAAAATGCATGAAATGTACAAAAATGCATAGAATCAACAAGAAAAATGAGGAGAACCAAGTATAAAGTCGCGACCATAAATTTAAGAGGGAAATGCAAGACTCATGGTGAAGAACTTACCCAGTTTTTTGTTCAGAAAGTGTGCTCCAAAAAACCAATGGGTATGGCTTCTAAAAAACTCAAGCCAAGCTCTCCAATGGTGGCCAGAGGTGATGAAGAAGTATCAACAAGTGAGAACAATAAAATACATCAGAAAATACAATCATGATTGTGACTCCCTCCTCTCCTCTGATTTTATTTGCTTTCCATTGTTTCCTTCACGTGGGATTTTTTTTATTTTTTGTTTTTGATTCATTAGTTGGCGCTTAAGTCAGTGTAGTTAATTCCAACTTTAGCGCCAACTTTCAGCCATAATGTAATCTCTTTGGGGCGCAAAAGGTAGCGCAAAGTGTGCCTAATTTAGCGCCTATCTGTGCCAAGTTGGATTAAATGTTGTCATTTAGTGCCTAGCTTCCCTATTGTCTTCATCATTTATTTGTATCATTAAATTAGTAATAGGAGTTTAACTAAAGGAGAAATATCCTAGCCTAACAAAATCCTCAATAATGTCTATCGACACAACCCCTCTTAGACATAGGTTGTAGACACAAAAGTTAATAAAATATTAATACACGTAACTCACAATTATTTAAATAAGCAACTTTGTTAACTTTATTATTTTTAAATAGTTTCCATTTTTATGTTGAACATAATTTTGAACATGTAACTGAAAACATCCACAGTAAATGCTTTACTGTCTCAGCATATTCATTCACATAAGCATAGTATTGAGGCTCAATAACTGATATTCATTCAAATATAAGAAGAAATAAGTATGGAAAACATAAGAAAAATACAAAATGATAACACAGTCATGGAGAATCTCTAATAATAAGATGTTATATTTCATTCATAAGCTCAAAAGTTACACCAGTAGAGTTTTGGTACACCCTTCCACTCATACCTTTATTATTTTTTATCAAAGTTTATATAGAGATTACATAATATCAACCATAATCCCTAAGCCATTAACCATTAAACTACCTAACCCCTAAGCCCCAAATCCCTTATCTTTTGACCCTTAATCCCTTAGACCCTAACCCATAATCCCTTAACCCTTAATCACTGCTAGATCTACGGTATAGTGGTGTATGCTTTATCGTCTTGTTGTTTACCGCCTTACCGCACTCCTTTGAATCACCTAGTTATGCTAGATGGTGGTAGGTACCACATTACCGCATTGCCTTATAATTCTCCCCACGGAGTGGCGATGAGTACCGCTTTACTGCACAAGCTATATAATCTCTTGGCGATATGGCGGTAAAGGCTTATTTCTTAACTTAGAAGCCGCCATCCTGCGTTGCCTTTATTTTGATGTTGCGGTACTATGGTAAAGGTGAAATTTGTTTTGTTATGATTATCTGGAGGAATAAATGGGTATATACAAAGGGAATGTTGGTGACAGTATGGATCTTGTCACACAAATTGTTGCATTTCATGTTAAATACAATGAAAAGATTAGGTTGAAGGATTAGGGTATAGGTTTGAGGGTATATGGTTGAAGGATTAGGTTGAGGTTCCAATGTATAGGGTAGAGGGTATAGGGGTTGAGGGTTGAGGGATTAAGGGTTGAGGGTTGAGGGTTTAATGTATAGGGTAGAGGGTTTAAGGGTTTAGGGTTTTAGGGTTGAGAGTTTAAGGTTGAGGGTAGAGGATTGAGGGTATAGGGTTGAGGGTCCAAATAGGGTAGAGGGTATAGGGTTGAGGGATTAGGGTTTAAGGGTTGAGGGTTGAGGGTTGAGGGTAGAGGGTTTGAGGGTTTAAGGGTTGAGGGATTAAGGGTTGAGGGTTGAGGGATTAGGGTAGAGAGTTGGGTTTAAGGGTTTAAGGGTTGAGGGTTTAGGGTTTAGGGTTTACGGTTGAGTGTTTAAGGGTTGATGGTTTAGGGTTGAGGGATTAGGGCCGTAGAGAGGGAGGGATGGATGGAGTGAGATATGGTGGGAGAAGTGAGATAGAGAGGAGAGAAGAGGGAGGGACAAAGATATATGAGGGTTGAGGATCCAATGTATAGGGTAAAGGGTTGAGAATTGAGAGTATGGAGTTGAGGACCTATAGGGTTGATGGTTTAGGGTATTGGGTTGAGGGTATAGGGTTGAGGGATTAGGATTGAGAGTAGAGAATAGAAGGTTTAAGGGTTTAGGGTTGATGGTTAAGGGTTAAGGGTAAAGCGCACGTTTAGGGTATAGGTTTGAGAGTATATGGTTGAAGGATTAGGGTTTAGGGTCGAATGTATAGGGTAGATGGTATAGGGGTTGAGGGTTTAGGGTTGAAGATTGTCCTTGTGTTGTTTCACTAACATTTCACTTGCACAAAATACTTTCATAAGAATATTAAGAAAAATCAATGTTGGAAAGTAGTAAAGAAAGAAAAAGATCGAAGAGACACTCTTTTGTTAGTAAAATCAAAAACTTCATCACAACTAAGAGGGATTTTTGAAACTTACCTCCAAGATAACCTTCTCATTTGTGATATAGAATGGGAACATATAAAGGAAGGTGTGCAACCATATAATCAATTAAATAACTAAAATATTTTAAAAAAAGGGTAGTAATGAATGTGTATACCTCGTAATACGGTTTGAAGCCATTTTGACTAGGTGTACATGAGAATTTGGAAAAGAGAGCACATGTGTCCACTCTTTAATGAATATCTCTATTGGAATCGAAGATGGTGAAGCCCTTGCCAAAATTTATAGAATTTTATAAAGAGAAATATATATATATATATAGAACAATATTCACAAAAAAAGGTAGGGTTGTAGAAAGACACACCCACTTAAATATTTTTCATAATTGAATCAAATTAGAAATGACAATTATTATGAAATCAAACATAAAATCACATCCCTTTTTTTACAAAAATGAAATCATATAGGATTTTCTTAAAAAACTATAAGGTTCCATTAATGACTTCTACCAAGATTTTCTCAAGAAAACTAAAATATCTTTATTAACCGTTTAGAGCACATACACTATCCTTAAAAAATAGAATAATATGCTATGTTTAATAATTTTTCTATTGGATAATGATTGAATGAATAAGCTATATCATTATATAGTTTGTCTCTCTCAAAGAGACACATTTTGATTTAGTAAGAAAAATTATATGTTATCTACTTGTAATTTTCTTAATGTTTAATGTTTGAATGAATAGGATATATGGTTATACGAAATTAATCACTCTCTTACACTTATGAATAAATAATAGTTTAGGATGCTTTTATTATATACTCACACACATGTCTAACAAGTGATAAAATACAAGTAAACATCATAGTACATGTTATAACTATAACACATTTTTTATGGATAACATAGGCCTAGGATATTATTTATTTAATATGTTCTAATCCCTAAGATATGCACATAGGACCAAGCAATCATGAATTCAACCAAAAAATTATCTAAGAAATAATTTTAAATAAAATTTATAAAAAAATCATAAAAACGAATATTAATCAAATCGTGTTATCTCATTTGTTATGCATTACTTATAAATATTGTAATAAGTTTAAAAATTATCACATCATTCCATAGAGTACAAACACTAATATGCTTCAACATCATCTACTAACTCAAAATTAATAATTATACTTAATTCACATATTTTCTCAATGATGACAAAGTACAACAAATTAACTAAATAAAAAGTATTTATTTATGTGGAGACTAAATAGAGTTCTTATGTCCATCTAAAGAAATTTAAATAAGATTAATTTAAAAATATAATAAATGTAAGTTCAAGATCTTTTAACTAAATGATCATGAATTCATCCAACAACATATCCATAAAATAAAATCTTAAATACAAAAATAATGAAAATTATGTTAAAAAATCATATTCATTCAAATGGTTTACCTCATTTATTATGCATTTCTTTTAAATATGGCACTCATGAATCAGTTTAGAAATTACCATATTATTCCATAGAGTAGAGACACTAATGTATTTCAACATCATCTACTAATTCAAAAGTAACACTAACATTTAAGCATATTTGCTCATGCTAATATTTTAGGGGGGCATATCCCTTTGTCCATTTTCATACATTCATAATCTAGTGAAGATTTAATCCATTTTTTGTTCCCCTTTAGTGTTATTATTATGCATTATACCCCCTAAGGTGTGGCCTTTAATCCATTTTTGTGCCCCTTTAGTTGTGGTATTATGCATAATACCCCCTAATGTTTGGTCTTCGATCCATTTTTGTGCCCATTTAGTGGTGGTATTATGCATAATACCCCCTCAGGTGTGGCCTTCAATCCATTTTTGTGTCCCTTTAGTGGTGGTATTATGCATAATACCCCTAAGGTGTGGCCTTTGATCCATTTTTGGTGCCCATTTAGTGGTGATATTGTGTATAATATCCCCTAAGGTGTGGCTTCCAATTCATTTAATACAAACCAATATTCCCCTCTCCTAGATTAATGGGATGCTATTTCATCATATAGAATACTCTAAAGTACCATAAACTTATCTTATGCAAGAATTCTAGAAATAATAAATATTCTTGCATGCTTCAAATTTAAATCAATATTTCTTCAACAATAGTTGCAAGTGGCATAACACATATAGGCCATTGAAGAAGAACTAAGTCAAATCAATCAAAATTCATGAACATGAGTGGAAAATTCAATCCTTATGACCACTCCCGACCAATAAAGAAACAACAAAAACCAATTCAAGAGAGTGAAATGATATCATGATGAGAAAATTTAGTATATGGCAAGGAATAATTAATTGCCTATTAGCAAGTGCATCCACCAAGATGTTAGCTTCCCTATAGCAATTCATAATTTCAAAGGAAGAAAAATTATGAAGAATAGACAACATATGTCCCAACAAATAATTCAAGTGCTAGTTTTCAGAAGCCTTCCTTGATAGGGAATTAACCACCATTGACGAATCCTCATATTCTCATTGAGGTGATTCATCAATGGTGGTTAATTCCCTATCAAGGAAGGCTTCTGAAAACTAGCACTTGAATTATTTGTTGGGACATATATTGTCTATTCTTCATAATTTTTCTTCCTTTAAAATTATGAATTGCTATAGGGAAGCTAACATCTTGGTGGATGTACTTGCTAATAGGCAATTGATTAGGGTTGAAGATTGTATAGGGTTGATGGTTTAGGGTATTGGGTTGAGGGTAGAGGGTTGAGGGATTAGGGTTGAGGGTAGAGGGTAGAAGGTTTACGGGTTTAGGGTTGATGGTTAAGGGTTGAGGGTAGAGCATTTAGGGTATAGGTTTGAGGGTATATGGTTGAAGATTAGGGTTGAGGGTCCAATGTATAGGGTAGAGGGTATAGGGGTTTAGGGTTTAGGGTTTAAGGTTGAGGGTTGAGGGTTGAGGGATTAGGGTTGAGGATTAGGGTTGAGGGTTGAGGGTTGAGGGATCTTTTGATGCAAGTGAAATGTAGGCAAGCAATTGAAGGCCAGTGAATATTGGGGAAGGATTTTTTGTTCTAACACCCCTAATCCCTTAACCCTTAATCCATGCTAGATCAGAACAATTAGGCGCTAAATTAGGTGCTAAATTAGGCACTAAAGCAGGCTCTTAAGTAGGTGTTAAATTAGACATTAAATTAGGTGATAATGCTAGCAAAAACTCAACAAAAAAATTGGCGCTAAACTCTGTGCTAATTTGCGCCTAATTTAGCACCTACTTGTTTTGATCGGTGCAATAAATGCCAAAAATAATGCCATCCCGATAAATAGTGCCAAATTTTTCAAAAAAATGGAGAAAATTACATTAAAACAATGGGTGGAAGCAAAAACGAAGAAAAAAAGGGAGCTAATCACAGGGATTTGTTGTAGTGATACTGGATATCTTGTATTAAAAGAGAATCAGAGGAACAACTTAGATAGAGAAAGGCAAGGTAAGTTTGAGCCTAATTGGTTGGGTCCCTACATAATTATTGTTGCATATGGATCTAGCACCTACCAACTTGCCACTCTCGAAGGTGAACCACTTCCAGAGCCTTTTGACAACATGCACCTTCAAAATTTCTATACTTAATCCTCAAAAATCCCTAAAAAATACAAAGTAAAAAAAAAATACAAAAAAAAGAAGCAAAAAATTGTGACCTTGATGAAAACCTAGAAAACATGCATCTTGTGTGACATCAAAAAAATAGAAAAATAGAAAAAATGAAAAAGAAAAAAAAAAGTAAAGAGAAATAATTTTCCCACTAGTGAAAACAACTTTGGTGGCGTTATGGATAAGTACCATGGTGAAAACTTGGCAAACAGGCACCATGTGTAGCAGGCTAATGCTCTGGTATCTACCATCACTCTATCTATTTTTTCCCTTCCATTCTATTCCATATTTTCTCCCATCATAAACTTCATTCCATTTCACAAAAACTCCTAATAAAGCTAGTTATCCTTCTTATGGCTTGAAATTGGTTCATATCTACCATTGCTCGCTTTTCCATCCACATCACTTGCTTTTTGTTTCACGTTCCTAATAAAGTTGGTCTATCCCATGCTTGTTCATATTTGGTCTTGTGCTTGGCTGGGGGAAAGTCTTAGATCTCAATTTTTCAGATGACACCCTTGAATAGATAATGGAGGGTACCCTTGGGTTATTTGTCTCCCTATGATGACTGTCCACCAATTCACTTCCCATAATAATTAAATCACACGCCTATTACTCATTAACCACTATTCACAATAACTATCCCCAACCCATAATAAAGTCACTCCACCTTTCTAATAAACTGTATCACCTATCATAATTCACCTTCCATAATAAATTCTCCCTTGCTAAAATTGATACATTGATCAGACACAAAAAAAACCTTACACGAAACATTGAGCTTCATAAATCATGCAATAATACACGAACTATCAAGCTAACCTTCATGTCTACCTGATCAATTGCATGTCTTCATTATCTTCCTTTGTCTATGGTATTTTATCTTATACAGATTGTTGCATTCCTTGAAACTAGACTAGGCATCTTATACAAGGTGCTTCATTCCTGAAACCAGACCCTCTTTTTTTATTTTTCATCTTTCGCAAGAACATATAAATGGCTATTGACTCGTTTGGTCTAGTATGTCTTATCTTTTATCTAATTTCTTTGTTATCATGTTCCTATGCCACTTGAGGATATCCAAAAGTGATTGGAGAAGTGAGGATGGATCATGATGTTTAATACTTGGTTTCTATTTGGGGCTTGTCTTGACAATATGGTTGGGGGCAATGAGGTTCCTAGTATGAGTTATGGCACTCTTTTTCTACAATATTTCTATTTACACAAAGAGATCACATTTCACACCATGGTTTTTCCATACCTTGGTGTATGTCATCCCCTTGCAATATAAAAAAAGCTTGATGATGATATATGTGCACTTATCAAGGGTCATGATGATCTATTCGTCACTTCTCTTTTCTCCCCATTCATCCTACTAATTATTCTTCCCTTCCTAACTAACTATTCTTTTGGTTAATCTTGCATTGTGATGTGCTATGACACACAAAAACATGCTATCTTGCATCGACATCCATATTTGATATCATATCCTCATATGGTAATATTTTTCCATCTTGCATACATAATCAGGTCATCATCATACCCATCATAATCACATCCTAATATAATATACCATACTGTCCTACATCCATAAGTATGTTAGTATCATTATCCATAACAAATTAGGTATTAAAAAATAACATCATAATCATCAGCATATCAATTTCATATAGAACCAAATGCATCATATCACATCTAAATAAACCAAATATATCCATATACATCATCACATACATACATAGCATACATCATAGATAATCTCATCATAAAATAAACTATTACATAATGTAAGGACATTTCCATAAGCATATCTTGAATCATAAAATAAGCATAGTAGAAACATGCATATAGAGCACATAGACATCATCATATAATCACCAAAAAATCATGCATCTCATATATATATATATATATCCAAAAAAAAGGTGTCATAGTACAATATCAAAATGTCTTATAAAGAATGGGGCTCACAGTCTCAATCCAAATGTACATTAGTGTCTCATACAAGCATGCGAAATCTGATCTAACCAGTGTTGCCCTTATCCTCTGAGGGTGATTGTCTCTCCTATAATGGCCTCTCCTCTCAACCTCCTCATGGTGCTACCCCTATCTCACTTGTCTATGCCCTCGATGGTGGTTGTGGAGGTCTTTTGGGACCCTCTACTCCTATACTCACTATCCTCCTAGAATGTAAGCGACTTTATGATCTGCTATGTGTGTAGCTAGGGGATCTTTGTGCTGGAGGCACTAGACATCCTCATTTAGCTCCCCATAATATTAGGTCTCTTGACCCACCTGGTATAGCTATCAAGCTCGATTTGCAGTCGAACCACTGACTGTTTGAATAAAGCTCATAGACCTCTGCTTCGCTTGTTGTGCTCTAATCATGGTTGTGTCTCTCTCCATGGTCAGTTGGGCCATCTATCCTTATAAACTTGCCACATGTGCCTGCAAACCTGTAATCTATGATTGTAATGGATCAAGGGCATCTCCAACCTCCCCCTCCTGATTGGGCACATCCTCTAGTGCCTCCTTGATTGGTGCCTCTTGTAACTCTATATCCTAAATCTCAACATCCTCCTCCTATTGTTGTGCCTCCTCATCTCTCATCTCTCCTCCTCCACTATGGCTACTAATACCTAAGGGATAACATGAATAGCTCGACCGCTTCTCCCTCGCACTTGGTTCCCTCCGCCTCCATCATCTCTTCTCCCACCCATACCTCCATCCTCTTCGTCTTTCCCTCTCCCTCAACCTCATAATATATGTGGCCTCCCTCTTGTACCCCGCTTTGGTCTATCTCAAAGCACTAGTACCCCAGTATTTGTCAACGACACTAGTCGGTGCTATGCAAACAAGTCATCATACTCCACCGTGGTCCCTACATCTACTAAATTTGGTCCCACTCCCCACTATATAGGTTGTAGAATCTCAAACTCTTGGATAGCAACCTACGCATTGATCATGGACCCCCAATGCCCTATCTCCCATGCTAGTCTGGAAAATCTCACCTCTCTAATCGGGACTCCTTGTTGCTCTTTGAATTGTCGTAATATTCACTCCAAAGGTTGTCTCTCAATAATGTGTACAAAATGTATTAATCGCTCAATCAAATACTATGTAATTCTGCAATACAGTAGATGCTCTACATTATCATCTCAGGGAAGGCATTGCTTGTATGGTCTCCAAGTAATTCCTACTAGTAGGTCTATCTCGTGACACCAATATCTCAACTCCCCCATGTGGATTTGTGTCACTACCCCACCATACATGTATACATAAGGTAAACCTGGGGCTAGATCTTTATCATCCATCGATCGACATATTGCAATATGCTCCCATGCCCATATCTGGAGTAATGTCACCCCACAACCAATCAAATAGGTACCTCTATACACAATTACATGCAACTAGAAGTACAACATCACTATCACATAGGGTCCCCATGCATAGATGGCCCCCTCAGTCATCATACCCTCAAGTACTCTGCCCAATCCAACTCTCATAACCCAATTTTATTGCATATTTATTATAATATGGTAAATTTAATTATTGAAGAAATTCAATATATATTAAATGGAAATTTTAGAATTTTCAAAAATTGAATGAAAGAAGTTGACTGATGTTGACTTTGCAAACTTTTGGAAATTATCTTATATGTTATAAAAAATTGAATGTTATTAATAAATTTTCAAGTGCAAGTGTGTACAATTGTAGGGTGACAGGTTGAAGGATGAGAACACAATTGAAGTAGGATTGTTTAGCCAGATCGAACGGTAAGCCAGTTGGAATCTAGGTGCACACACCACAAATGGCATGATGACTTGCATTTGAACTATTTTGCATATATAGAACGTAATTTCATGACTTGAATTATTTTAGTGATTGAAAATGAATGGCTTGTAGATTAAATTGTCTACTCAAACTCTGTGTTTTGAAGAAAACGAAAGTATTGTAAAGAATGATTAAAAAGGATAAGAAATTTCATTATGTGAAAATTAAGTGAAAATAAATTCTTTTAGTTTATATATATATATATGTTCGAGATGAAACTAAAGTTCCTTACTTAATTTAAATGATAGCATATGGAACTTATAAGCTCTCCCAAGCAAACAATTTACACATGAATGTATATATATATACATGTATGTAAATAAATGTGAATACATACACACACACACACACACACACACACACACATATATAAATACATATATTTGAAATGAAGAACGAACATGATAAATATGAAAGAAATCATATAAATATATATAGATATATGTATATATGTGTATATATATCTCTATATATATTACATATATATACATATACATATATATGTATACATATTCATATTCTCATTGAAATTTAAATCGATAACCGATAATATTCTAAAAATTGGACTGTTGAAATCAAATAAAATCATGAAGGCATCCCACGAAGGACGTGGTCTGCCACAAGATTAATGGAAATATTCAAACAAGTAGTGGCCGATGGCAAGGAAATAATGCCATCACCTAGTAACATGCAAAAGGATAATATTGTTTCCATTTTTGAATACACAACGTTGTGGGCGAAAAAGCATGGCAAAGAAAGTTGTTGATTCAAAGGAAACAACACAGAAGAACTTGTGGGTGAGGGAAAAATTAAAGGAAAACTCACAAAAGCTCGATTTAATAGGTAAACCAATTACTTTAGAAAGAAAACTTGATTTTCTTTTATCATTTTTCCTCATCATTTGAATGGTATTCTTCCATTTTGTCAATTGCATCATTTAAACTATAAAATGTGTATTCCTGTTGAATAACCAAAACCTTGAGCCAAGTAATGTGGGCATCGATCATTGTTTTGGTTTGCCCGGCCTGCGGCTAGTATTGCACGAGTTTCATTTAGAAGCCTTAGTGGCTAGCTCTCAAAGCTAGGCCAAGGCTTAGAGTTAATAAGATGTGATTGTTCCTTAATTTCACACTTTTGTGCTAGCCAATTGATGGCTATTCAAAATTTCTATTCTGATTCAACTATATTTTTATGATGGTTAAATTTATTGAGGATCTACTATCGATCCCATGGAAAGGGTATCAAACCTTGTGTCTTGTTTTCATATGTATCGTGTTCTCCTTATCGGTTGGGCCGATAATAAGCAACTAAAGCAAATGCTCAAGATTGTATTGTATGTACTATAATGCCACCATATTCCAGTAGGAAAAGGTGGTGAAATCCTTGTTTAAATTCAGTAAACCTAAGCAGGGTTCGATCTATAAGATTGAAGGGTTGTTCCCTTGTAAATAAGATTCATTCATGTCATTTATGAGTGGTGAAACCAACATGTCTTTAAGGTCAAATCTATGCCTGATTTTGTTGCTAAGAAAGAAATGCACCAAACCAATATGAATGGTCGATTCAGAGTGACCTACGAATGTTTGTTTGAAACTTGAAAAGGCATGAGTTCTACTTAGAACCCGAAACTTCTATGTCTATCTATTGAATGAAATACTTGTTTAAGTTTTACCTCGACGAGCATGTCGATCTTAGATTCATTTAATTTATAAAAGTTGCACCATGAATTTTTGTAATGGAAGTGTTCAAAGATCTGAATATTGGGAAATTTGCTTCCATGTATGAAGATAGGATAGTTGATTTGTTAGATAAATCTATTTTTTTATTGCTTGAAAGATTGATTAATGAGAAGCTGTAAACAATTTTGTTACTAGAAAACAGAAATATTCATTTTCTATTCATTGCGGTAAAACCTCGTTCTGTTAAAAACCGTGAACCTTAAACTGTAATGATTATCATTTAGCATGTAAAAACCTTGATAACAACATTGAGTAACTACAAACAGTGTATGTCTTATTGGAAAATGACATTTTCTATCATTAAATATAACTGTTTAGTCTGAAACAGTATTGTAAACACTGAATAATCTATTGCAAACAACACTGTTTTGTTGTTAAGTTATCTTTGCAGCTGAAAATAGCCTTGCTCATTAAATTGTTTAGTTGGAACAACTTTGAATAGTTGTAAGCAGTGAATGTTCTTTAAGAAAAATCTTGTCTTATATTGTTTAGTAGGAAACAATGTTAGTTTTGTTTAAACGATGAATGTTAATATGTAAACAACAATGTTAGAGTATCATAGTTTGTGCAAATGAAAAATGAAAAATAGTATGTGTGAAAATGTTAACATAGACTTATTCTGATTCTTTATTTTTGACAAAAGAAACGTCAAATGAAATACTATTTAATGATTGCAATCTGATTTAATGATTTATTTCAAAATGCATGCACAAATCTAAAACTTAGGCTCGTACACAACTCAAGCTAGAGAGAGGCTTGAAGATTGAGGAGAAGTAAACACCTAAGATAAAAAAGATTTTTGTAATCCAGGACTAGCCTCTAGGGCATGGACCCAATGCACCCTTGTTAACTAAAGAGTAAAAGGAGAGCCTGTGTGCTCAACCATCCTCTTATGTAAAGTTTTATGTAAATTCAAATGAGGACCCATAGGAATGTCCTCTTTCTGATGCCGAGAAATTAGAATGATGTAACAAGAATCCTATTACAAATAAGGGTCTATTGAATCAACTTTAATATAAATAAAATCAGATAATATTTTTTTGGTGTGTTCAAAGAACTCTAAAATGTGTGTATTATGCATGAATGTGTATGTCTTCTAGAATGAGGGATGTATGCATATGAAAAGTTATGTGATGTAGCATAAGAATGTTTATTCTAGAACCTTGTGTTGAGATGCAATAAATGTAAATGTGTTGCAGGATAAGTGCGGGAAGACATGGTGACCACCAGGAAAGATAGGGGTGGTAGTGGTTCTGATAACAAACCTAACAAGAGGCTAGAGTGAATTCTAGAGCTTCTGAATTGACAAGAGTCTTGCATGGATCATATAGAGTAAGAATTCTAAGTGGCACGCGATGATCGAGACCGTAGGAATGCATAAGGCAATCAAGGAGACGGTGGTCCAGGGGAAGGTCCACGAGGACGAATTGAGGAAGAGCTTGGGAAAGACCTCAAAAGAGTAGCACCGCCCAAGTTTGATGGTAAGGCTATTGGAGCAGGAGCTAAGGCTTGGATTATAGGGATGGAAAAATACTTTGGGCTCTGTAACCTTTCTGAACAGACTAAGGTGACATGGGCTACGTACCAGCTCTCGGATGAAGTAGCGACTTGGTGGGATAATGAGAAGTTAGAACAAAATATTCAGCCTACTGAGATCACTTGGGAACTCTTCCTCCAAGATTTTAGGAAGAGATGGTTACTGTAGCTTTTATTTAACAAGAAAGTGATGAAATTTCAGAACCTAACCCAGGGAAATATGACTATGATTCAGTATTGGGAAAATTTCACCAACCTATTGAAGTACGTGCCCCAATATCAAGAAGGAATGGTTTTGTATCTAAAAATTTATAATGGGACTCAGACCTCACATAGGAGCTGAAGTGGATATGCATGAACCTCAAACCATGAATGAAGTCTTCTAAAAAGCCACCAAATAGGAACAAAAACTGCAACAACTATCGAATCATCATAGTGGCTCAAATTCTAAGTCATGGTATGGGAAAAAGAAATTTCATAAGGGAGACAAGAACCACCATATTCGTAATCTCAAGAGGGGAAGTGAGTCGCAGGAGAAAAGTGAAGAGGCTAATGGTGGAAAGAACAAGAAAGCAAAAAAAGGCAAGGGTAAAGATGACCATAAGCAGAAGGGATTTAGAGAGGACAAGCCAAGAGGTCACAAAGGGCCTCATGATGGATGTTGTACTTGTGGAGGCATTCATTATGCCTCAAATTGTCCTCAACAGTCAAAGTTCATGGAAGGAAGGAAGCTATTAGTAGACAAAATCACTAGATCCATGCTGCAATGGATAATAGATAGACAGAGTATCAGGCTTCGCCAATTCAACTGTCGAGTAATCTCTATGGCCAATCTATCTCTATCTTAATTGATACTGGAGCTACTGAATGTTTTATAGATCCTAGAATAATATCCAAGATACCCATTAGACCTGGATACATGGAAAATTCATGGACAATCCAGTATTGTAATCGAGCAGAGCGGAGGGTAGATACATGTCTCTTTTGCAGTGAGTTAAAGCTTCCAACCTTTCAAACTCAGGTCAACTTGTATGTGGCACCTTTAGGCTCATATGATGTAATTTTGGGAATAAATTGGTTAACTGAGCATAAGGCTATAATGAACTATGAGGATAAGGTGGTCAACTATCTGGATGATTATGGAAACCCAATTGAGATTTGTGGAATGCAGAGACCCTTAGAGCTTAGAAAAATTTATGTGATGCAACTCAAGAAGGCTTGTCGAAAGGGGTGTGTAATTTATGTGGTGCATGTTAGTAATCCTGACAGTAAGGAACCATATTTAGATGACTATCCTATTCTCAAGGAGTTATAAGATGTATTCCTTGATGAACTTACAGAGTTGCCTCCAAAGCGAGAATTCAATTTTTCTATCGACTTGGTTCTAGGAGCTGAGCCTCAATCCAAGGCACCTTATCGGATGATCACCACAGAACTCTATGAGTTGAAGGCCCATTTAATGGAATTACTAGATAAGGGACTTATAAGACCTAGTATGTCTCCTTGGGGAGCGCTGGTTATTTTTGTGAAAAAGAAGGATGGAACTTTGTGTTTGTGTATAGATTATCAGATGTTGAACAAGGTGACCATCAAGAACTGATATCCACTCTCGAGGATTGATGAACTGTTCAGGGTACCATCAGTTGAGAATTAAGGAAGAAGACATTCTGAAGACTGCATTTAGAACTCAATATGGGCATTATGAGTTCACAGTGGCACCTTTTGGTTTGACTAATGCACCAACAACCTTTATGAACCTCATGAATAGTGTGCTCAGAGATTTCTTGGATGACTTTATTCAAATCTTTATTGACGACATTCTTGTCTACTCAAAGACTATCAAAGAGCATGATAGACATTTGAGGATAGTTTTTCAACGATTGAAAGAAAGGAAGCTCTTTGGGAAGCTATCCAAGTGTTCATTCTATCATAATAGAATGTACTATCTAGGACATATCATTTCAGCTGAAGGAGTCTCTGTAGACCCTGAGAAGATCAAGGCAATCGTGGAATGGCCAGTGCCTCGAAATGTGTCAAAAGTTTGTAGCTTCATGGGCCTCATGGGATACTATAGGAAGTTTGTACAAGGGTTCTCCTAGATTGCATCTCCTATTACCTCACTCCAAATGAAGGGAGTGTGGTTTGAATGGAACAAGAAATGCGAGCAGGAATTCCAACTCCTGAAGGAGAGTCTCAGGACAACACTAGTGCTAACCATCCCTAATCCTAATGGAAGATTCATAGTAATCATAGATGCATCAAGAGAGGGATTGGGAGTAGTATTAATGCAAGACAAACAAGTGGTAGCATATGAATCAAGGAAGCTCAAGCAACACAAAGTGACCTACGTGCTTCATGATTTTGAATTTGCGTCTATAGTCCATGCCTTATAGATATGGAGGAATTATCTTTTGGGAAAGTTGTTTGAACTCAAGACATACCACTTAGGATTGAGATACATATTTACCCAACCAAACCTTAATGCACAATAGAGAAGGTGGTTGGAATTCCTTAGCGAGTATGACTTTGGAATTGAATATTTTAAGGGGAAAGAGAATAGATTGGTTGATGCTCTTAGTAGATGAAGACATATGGCAGCCATGATCTCAACAAGGTCTAACTTGAGACAGCAGGTGATTCAGAATCTGCCAGGGGATGAGCACTATGAGAGAATGAAGAGCACCCTAGCAGTAAATCCTTTAGATCATCGATTCGATGGGTATGAGATCGAACTAGATGGTATTTTGAGATATCATAGAAGAATGTATATTCTTGACTCTGGAGAATTGAGGAAGTTGGTTTTAGAATAAATTCACAATGCACCTTATTTAGGACACCCTGGAGTATCCAAGATGATTGCAAAGTTGAAGACTCTATATTTTTGGCCTAAACTCAAGAAGGATGTAGTGGAATACATAGCCAGATGCTTGGAGTGCCAATGAGTCAAGGCTGAGAATGCACATCCAACCAGGTTATTGTATCCTCATGACATACCTAAGTATAAATGGCAAGTGATCAATATGGATTTTGTACAGGGGTTGTTATTGAGCAAGAAAAAGCATGATGTTATCCTGGTCATGATTGATAAGTTGACTAAATTTGCGCACTTCATTCTAGGAAACCTTAAGTATGGATCGTTGACCTTGGATAAGAAATTTGTCCAGGAGATATTTCGCTTGCATGGAGTGCCAGAGACTATCGTTTCTGATAGGGACACATAGATGACCTCAAGGTTTTGGATGACCCTGTATGCTGCATTGGGGACCAAACTGAATTTCAGCTCGACTTATCATCCTCACACTAATGGGCAGACAGAGAGGGTGAATCAGGTAGTCAAAGACCTCCTCCGAATGTATTGTATGGAACAACAATATAGATGGGAAGAATATTTTCCTTTGGTAGAGTTTTCTTATAACAACTCTCATAATACATCCTTAGGCATGACATCGTTTGAAGCCTTGTATGGACGAAAGTGTCGTAAACCATCAGTTGGGATAAATTGGAGGACAGGATTATAGTAGAACCTAAAATACTTAAGGAAATGGAAGAACAAATGAGGGTCATTAAGAGTAGATTGAAAGAGGCGGAAGATCGACATAAGAGTTATGTTGACAAGAATCGAACTCTTAGACAATTCGTAACAAGGGACAAAGTTTTCTTGAGAGTTAAACCTCATAAAATTTCTATTGCTTTTGGAAAGTCTTTCAAGTTGGCCCCAAGATATGTGGGATCATTTGAAGTCTTGGAAGTGATTAACCCAATTGCTTATAGACTAGCTCTACCACCTGCTTTGGCTCGACTTCATAATGTGTTTCATGTTTCCTTGCTTAAGCCATATCATCTTGATGTGACTCATGTGCTTGATTGGCAATCCTTGCAAGTACAGGATCCAGGAGTGGTGCTAGTGGAGCCCATTAGAATCCTAGATAGACACAACATTAAGTTGCAAAATAGAGAAATTGCTCAGTTTAAGGTCCAATGGGACCATTACTCAGAGGATAGTGCTACTTGAGAGGATGCGGAAGAAATAGAACGCTCCTTTCCACATTTTCTTTCTTGAGAAAGAAACTTCAATAATTTTACTTGAATTTTTTTGGATTGAGATACTATGATATTCCATGCTTTAAATTTTGATGTGATGTTGAAAAAGACATATATTCTGATGTGATGTTGAAATAGACATATATATTTTGATGTGATGTTGAAATAGACTATATATTTTGATGTGATGTTGAGATAGACATGTATGTTCAAATTTGATATGATGTTCTTTTTTTCCAACTTACTAGTCATCGGGACGATGTCTCTTCCAAGAGGGGAAGGATGTCATAACCCAATTTTATTACATATTTATTATAATATGCTAAATTGAATTATTAAAGAAATTTAATATATATTAAATGGAAATTTTGGAATTTTCAAAAATTGAATGAAAGAAGTTGACTGATGTTGACTTTGCAAAATTTTGGAAATTATCTTATACATTATCAAGAATTGAACGTTACTGATAAATTTGCAAGTACAAGTGTGTGCAGTTGCAGGGTGACAGGTTGAAGGACAAGAACATAGTTGAAGTACGATTGTTTAGCCGAATCGAACGACAAGTTAGTTGGAATCTAAGTGCACAAACCACAAATGGCATGATGACTTGCATTTGAACTATTTTGCATATATAGAAGAACATAATTTAAATTTTCTACTCAAACTTTGTGTTTTGAAGAAAACAAAAGTAAGTATTGTAAAGAATGATTAAAAAGGATAAGAAATTTCATTATGTGAAAATTAAGTGAAAATAAATTCTTTTAGTTTATATATATATGGATGCTCGAGATGAAATTAAAGTTCCTTACTTAATTTAAATAATAGCATATGGAACTTATAAGCTCTCCCAAGAAAACAATTTACACATGAATGTATATATATATATATATACATTTATGTAAATAAATGTGAATACATACACACACACACACACACACATACACATATATATATATATAAATATATACTTATATTTGAAATGAAGAACGGACATGATAAATATGAAAGAAATCATATGAATACATATAGATATATATATATATATATATATATATATATTACATATATATATACATATACATATATATGTATACATATTCATATTCTCATCAAAATTTAAATCAATAACCGATAATATTCTAAAAATTGGACCAGTTGAAATCAAATAAGATCATGAAGGCATCCCACGAAGGACGTGATCTGCCACAAGATTAATGGAAATATTCAAAAAAGTAGTGGTCGGCGGCAAGGCAATAATGACATCACCCAGTAACATGCAAAAGGATAATGTTATTTCCATTTTTTAATACACAACGTTGTGGGAGAAAAAGCATGGCGAAGAAAGTTGTTGGTTCAAAGGAAAAATCAGAGAAGAGCTTGTGGGTGAGGGAAAAATCAGAGGCAGTCTCACAAAAGCTTGATTTAATAGGTAAAACAATTACGTTAGAAAGAAAACTCGATTTTATTTGATCATTTTTCCTCATCGTTTGAATGGTATTCTTCCATTTTGTCAATTGCATCATTTAAACTATAAAATGTGTATTCCTATTGAATAACCACGACCTTGAGCTGAGTAATGTGGGTGTCAATCATTGTTCTAGGTCACCTGGCCTGTGGCCAGTATTGCATGAGTTTCATTTAGAAGCCTTAGCGGCTAGCTCTAAGAACTAGGTTGAGGCTTAGAGTTACTAAGATGTGACTATTCCTTAATTTCACACTTTTGTGCTAGCCATTTGATGGCTATTCAAAATTTCTATTTTGATTCAACTGTATTTTTATGATGCTTAAATTTTATTGAGGATCGACTATCGATCCCATGGAAAGGGTATCAAACCATGTGTCTTGTTTTCATATGTATCATATTCTCCTTATCGGTTGGGCCAATAATAAGTAGCTAAAACAAATGCTCAAGATTGCATTGTATGTACTATAATGCCGCCATATTCCAGTAAGAAAGGTGGTGAAATCCTTGTTTAAATTCAATAAACCCAAGTAGGGTTCAATCTATAAGATTGAAGGGTTGTTCCCTTGCAACTAAGATTCATTCATGTCGTTTATGAGTGGTGAAACCAACATGTCTTTAAGGTCGAATTTGTGCTTGTTTTTGTTGCTAAGAAAGAAATGCACCAGACCAATATGAATGGTCGATTTAGAGTGACCTACGAATGTTTGTTTGAAACTTGGAAAGGCATGAGTTATGCTTAGAACCCAAAAATTCTATGTCTATCTATTGACTGAAATACTTGTTTAAGTTTTACCTCGACGAGCATGTCGATCTTAGATTCATTTCATTTATAAAAGTTGCACCATGAATCTTTGTAATGGAAGTGTTCAAAGATCTGAATATAGGGAAATTTGCTTCCATGTATGAAGTTGGGCTAGTTGATTTGTTAGATAAATCTTTTTTTTTTTGATTGCTTGAAAAATTGATTAATGAGAAGCTATAGACAATATTTTTACTAGCAAACATAAATGTTCATTTTCTATTCATTGTGGTAAAACCTCGTTCTGTTAAAAAATATGAACCTTAAATTGTAATGATTATCATTTAGCATGTAAACAACTTGATAACTGCATTGAGTAACTACAAACAGTGTATGTTCTATTGGAAAATGACATTTTTTGTCATTAAATGTAGCTGTTTAGTCTAAAACAGTATTGTAAACAATGAATAATCTATTGTAAACAACAACATTTTTTGGTTAAGTTATCTTTGTAGCTGAAAACATCCTTGCTCATTAAACTATTTAGTTGGAACATCTTTGAATAGTTGTAAGCAGTGAACGTTCTTTAAGAAACAACTTGTCTTATAATTGTTTAGTAGGAAACAATGTTGGTTTTGTTTAAACGATGAATGCTCATATGTAAACAACAATGTTAGAGTATCATAGTTTGTGAGAATAAAAAGGGAACAATAGTATGTGTGATACTGTTAACATAGACTTGTTCTAATTATTTATTTTTGACAAAAGAAATGTCAAATGAAATACTATTTAATGATTGCAATCTGATTTAATGATTTATTTTAGAATGCATGCACAAATCTAAAACTTAAGTAGGGACATATATGTGTATGCACATAGACTTCGTCTATGTACATACACATACTTGTGAAATACCTTCTTTTGTTCTTAGTTCATTTTTAAATGGAAAATGCTTATGATGAAAAGTATATAATAGTCATAAGAATGATATCATTGATTGTTGAATTACTCTATTGAATCATAAATCTGATTTATGTTTAGAGAGTAAATTAGTAATCTGATTCTTCTTTTGAAGACCTATGTGAAAGAATATTCTAAAACTTAAACGAAACAATGATACCTTAGTTGACAAGAGCACCTTAGGGTAGATGCTGCTAGAGGGTAGATAGTTGTTATGAGATGTTGTATAGTAGAAAGTTACCTTTCGGGACGGGTGCCAAAATGGAGTTCAAAGAGTATAGGTTTTCTTTACCATAACCTATTGTTTGTTGTTGTTGCAACACATTTATTATGCTTGGCCAAGCAACATAGTTCATTTTGTATGTATGAACTCTGTGATTTCACTCTCTGTCATTCCTAGCATAGATCTTGCATTTTCTTTTCTAAATTGTAGATAGAAATTGCATGTTGATGCATGGGCACACACCAGATTCCACCTTGCAAATTGTTCTCTTGCTAAACTTTCAACGCAGGGTCAGGAATTCTTCAAGTCATAAGAATTTTGGGGAAGCGTAAGCTTCGTGGTTGGGTGGTAAAGCACTTCAACCATGTTCTAGTCCACTAGTGTAGGTGAGTGTCAAAGAAGAACCTTAGTTGTTCACAAAACTATTTAGTCTAAGATGTAACTTGATGTAATACATTCATGTATTTGATGTAAAGTGTACAATGTAATGACTTTGTGGCCTTAGGAGCCAAGTCAAACCTGATATTGTAATTTGACTTTTGAAGTGAATATATGAATAATTGACTCATTTTAAATGGACATGTGTAGGTATGATTGACTTTAGCCACTAGTTATGTCTTTTAAATTTGGAATATATTCATGTGTCAAATACAATAATGTTAATAAAGTAATAATTTAGGATGGGGTATTACACCAACTGGGAATATGTGCCCTCATTGATCCAGCACTAGCACTTTGGCTACCATGCTACAAATAACAACAATCAATCTCTCATATTTGTCTACAAGTACATCCCACCAGATCTTGTACTCCTTGATCCCTAGGTCCTCAGTCTCAAAACATCTAACCATCGTCACATGTTTACCATCAGGGTCATAGACTACTCTCTCCCCATGGGTTGGAATCTAGAGGATGCACCATACATCCTCGAGGTTCACTATCACCTCACTTGTCGGTAAATGGAACAAGTTGTTTTTTGATTACCACCTCTATGTTAATGATGTCAGTAGACCCTAGTTATCCCTAATCTTGGTCATATAAGAGATATAGTGCAAACCCAAGTGCATGTAGTGTATCCTGCTCACCTATGTCCAAATGGTGTTGCAACACCATTGATGTCGGTCGACTCTCGCACATGTACATGGGAAATAACCTCACCTTCATTCCAACCAAAGCATTCAGTCAATAAAAATCCTCTCCTAATGTGTGTGACAAGTTGAAATCCCAAAATTCCAATGCAAATTGACTCTTTATGCTAACAATCAAATGTATTTCCCAATTTTGTAAATGTGTCATTGTAACATATGCATCACTCTATTTCTACACTTACGTAGCTCTACCAAAAATACTTGTGGTGCTCTGTCATCTACACGTGTGTCACTAAATGCCACATATGCAACTCCACAAGACACTTGAGGCGCACAACACATGTGTCACCCTAATTAGTTATGGAACACACACATGTGGTACCACATAACAATTGCATTAATTTTTTACACATGCATCGCACAAATTGATGTTTTTGGCACTTGAGATGATAGTTGCAATGTAGAATTCTACACCGCAATTGTTGCCCATTTTTGGGCCCTAAATCTTGCACAAAATGCAAAAATTTCAAAACAAAAAAATAGTACATATCGTATCTCCCGACCCCTCTGTCTGCTTGTAAGTCTGCATGCTCCATGCTCCATGCATTTCCTCTGGAATGCCCTCCATAGCTTCACTGCTCCTCTGCTAGCTCTCACTCCTCTCCTCTAAAATTTATAAAAGCTATGTGTGTAAATGATGAAAGTTTCCCCCAAATGGCATATATATAGGCCTATGGTGCCCTAATGGGTCCTTTACACTACTTGCACTGGGTTTGTACTTCAAACACTCATATTGCTTGCCCATTTTCCCTATAAATCTAATTTTTCATTATCAAAGCATCCAATCACCTTCAAAAATCTTATCAGAAAATTTTGCTCAATTTTTCATATTTTTTTGCCAAATTTCCCAAGGAGGCATCATCATCTCATTTTCGTTGGAGCAGGATTTGATTAAAAATTTTATTTATTTTTTATTCGAGACAACACTCAAAATCACATTTTCTCAAAGAGGGGAAAAATGTCGACACTTAAAATTGTCCTGAGTATGCAATGCCATTTTCTAACTAACTTCACCATCTAACCCTAATTTTTCATCTAAAACACTATTTTTTGTCTTCTTCCTCACACACATAATTAAATAATTTTTATATTTAATTATACTAACATTTTCCATTTCATTACCCATTTGGTTAAATAACTATCATTGGACTATTTAATCCCTAACTAACATCGTCTTCAATTAAATAAATATTTTTATTTATTTAATCCCACTAACATAATGTCTCTTTATAATTAATTAAAGTATTTGAATTTAATTAATTATTCATGGTTTGCAAAATAAATCATATATTTTAATTTTTTTAAATCAACTCTTACACACCTCCACTAATTTCAAAAATTGAACTCTTCCATTTCCAATAATTTTGAAAATTGAACTCTTCCATTTCCACTAATTTCAAATATGAACTCTTACAAGTCTCCATTAATTTCAAAATATTCTTCCATCCACTAATTTTTCTTCCATCCCATTAATTTCTCCAATCAATTTGCACTGATTTCAAATTCAAAAATGAGTAACTTTCTTATTGAAGTTGTCTCATTTGATCTCAACCCTTCATTTCTTTTTGATCCTGTCTATCCATTTCACCATCTTCTCATCTATAAATTCGAGCTTAGAACTCTCTTTTTCTCCAACCAACATCTTTGAATCTTTTTTGAAACTATCGTTTTGAGTCTATTTAATTTGTGCACTCCCAAAATCTAAGAGCAACACTCCACATTTTCAAAGCAAAGAGAAGGGCAATAGAAGTGATTCAATGATGGCTTAAAGGTATACTTTCTTTGATTATTTTTATTTCACTTTGTTTATGTTGATTTGGGTTCTATTGCTTGATTGGGGATTTATAGCTTGTTACTAATAGTTTGGTGTTTGTTGTGCATTTGTTTGAGCTTTCAAACCTAATTTTCCCCATCCACGAGATAAATGTGGGGCCAATTCTCCATGCCACTTGAAGAAAGAATGCCTTTGTTGGAGGCCTCCCCAAACTCCTCCAAAAATCAACCATAAAAGAGGCATGAACACAAGCCTACTTTTAGACTCCCCGTCATAAGTGCTAAATGTCTCTAGACAAGGGGTATTGAAAAAACAAATGAGAGGAGCATTCCTCACTATCACTGCAAAGAACACACATAGATGAACCTTGGAAACCTCTCTTTAGGAGGTTATCCCATGTAAGACACTTATTCCAAGCTACCAACCAAATAAAGAAATTGTATTTAGGCCAATCAAACTTGTTCCACACATTCTTCCACCATGTGACTTATACCCCTCCATATTTCTAAAATTTTAACTCCTGATAACTAGAGGCCATTGAATATACCCCCTAGGATTTGGATTCCATGTAAGAGTGTCACTTCCCTTCAAATAATTGCAAACTTTTCTTACCAAAATCCTTCTTAAATATTCATGTTATTCAATAGAGCCCCCTAGATACATGGATAGTAAAGGGGGAAAACCATCCCAAGAGTCAAACTAAAAAAAAACCTTAGAACCCCTATTACATATCCAAAAAAACCCTATTTAATTAAATTAGCATCCCTTTTAAGAGTTTCCCAGATCATATATCCCTTACCCATTAATCAAGTTGTTGGAAAATCCTTATATGCCACTCCCCACAGATACTTAACGGTGAGGATCTTGGACCAAGTGAGGTTTTGATTAATACACCACCTCCAATAAAGCTTAACTGCCAAGGCCTAACTGGAGAGGCTAGCCTACCGCAAACCAAGACCACCCTCTTGCAATGGTCTACATATAGTCTCCCACTTTACCAAACTCCAATTCAATGAAGCCAAATTACCAACCCATAACAACTATCTTGCAAGAGAATCTATATCCTTAATCAATATTTTTGAAGTAGACTAGACCATACACCTATAAAAGGGAAGAGCTCGGACCATTGATTTCAACAACAATCTCCTAGAAAAGGAGAGCCACCAATGGGTCCAATGGCTAACCCGCTCTCAAACCTTATCAAGCACCATTTTCCAAGTTCCCCTCAGTAATGATCCAATAGAGAGAGGAATACCTAAATACAGTAGGGGGAGAACTCTAATTTGAAATCTAAGAATACAAGAAATTTGATAGTGAATAAGAGGAGGGGTGTTGAAGAAAAAAATGGAAGAATTTTCTTCATTAATCCTTTGACCTAAGGCTGCAAAATAGATATCTAAAGTCTTTCTGATGTTAGTTGCCTCTTTGATTTTGGATACACCCATCAAAGTGGTGTCATCTACAAATTGCAAGTGAGATTGAGGAGGAAGAAAATTACCTCAACTCCACCCCTATATACTCCCTTGACTAACATGAAACTTAATAATTCTTCCCAAACCCTCCTCCATTAGAATAAACAAATAGGGAGACAAAGGGTCTCCCTAATAGAGACAATGAGAGGCACCAAACAACTCAAAGGGTTCCTCATTGAAAATAACATAATAGAAGTTGTTATAACTTAACTCATCACATAGTTCACCCAATCACCTCCAAACCCAAAATTTAGGAGGAATTTTTGTAGGAACAACCATTTGACCCAATCATAAGCTTTAGCCATGTTCAATTTGATAAACATTGTATTCTCTTTTGAGTTCACCATGGAATGAATTTCCTTAACAACAATTATCACCTCATCCATAATCTGTCTACCTTCCATAAATCCTCCCTGCTCTTTGGAGATGAATCTTTCCATCCATGGATTAAGTCTCTCTACCATCAATTTAGAGATAATAATATATACCACATTATAGAGAGTAATGGGTCTAAACAAGTTCAATGAATTAGCCCCCTCTTTTGGGAATAAGGGAAAGGAATGTAGCATTCATTGCTTTCAACATTTGTTTGTTCTTTTGGGATTCTTGAACAACTTCCAACAAGTCAAACTTTATAATCTCCCAGTACTCCTAAAAAAATTAAAGTGAGGAAATCATCAAGTCTAGGGGCCTTCCCTTTCTTCATTTGAAACACAATTCCCTCTAATTCTTCCAGAGAAATGGGACTAACAAGTTTTTCATTCACCTCCAAAGAAACTAAAGAGGGGATGCAAGCCAAGGTAAGATTCTCCTCTTCTTTTGCACTGGGTGAGTCCTCCTTAAATAAATAAGAGAGTAGTTCTAAGAAACCTCTCTAGAAATATCACTTAAGGAAATTAGTTGAACCCCTCAAGAAGAGACAAGGGAGGATATCATATTCCCATGTCGTTTGGCCTTGAATGAATTAAAGAAGAAAGTCGTATTTCTAGTCCCTTCTTCAAGCCAGTCAATCTAAGCCTTTTGTTTCTAGTACAATTCCTCTCGCAATTCCCATTCCTCTAGTTCCTTCAAAGCACTTGATTCTTCTCTGAGGGAAGCCTCTAAAATACCATAATCCCTAATATGATGGGTGATAACATCCAAATATGACTAGGCAACTAACTTAGCCTAAAAGATATTACCAAAGCAATGTCTATTCCATTTCTTGAGTTGGAACTTCACAAATTGCAACCTTTTGACAAAGGAATGCATCATTGTGCCAAAGGTTGGTCTACCTCTACTCCACCACCCAATCATAAGGTCTTGTAACAGGGGATCTCATAGCCACATTATCTAGAACTTAAAAGAAGGATTCATTTTAGCCCCCACCAAGGTAGCAAAAATTTAATAGGCTAGTGATTTGAACCCACCACTCCAATATCTCAAAGCTAGAGGCCCAATTATTGCTTATCCAATAACTACACACCAAAAATCTATCCATCTTCTCCGAAATAGAATCCTTGAAAACATCTCCTGTTACTCCAAGTGAACAAGCCATTGCTAGGATTTATAGATCAAGCAGGTTCGTAGATGAGATATTATATCTAAGAAGAAAGGAGGAAGGCTCCAATCTTGCCACTCCCCCCTTTTTCCCTCTAAACTAATAATAACATTGAGGTCCCCATCCAAGATCCAAGAATGGAAAGGAGCTAAGGAGAAAATGTATCAGATATGTGACCATAAGTTGGTTTTACTAGGAAAATCAGTCAGGGCATAAACATTGGAGAACTAGATAATATCACTTGTCTCCAAACTAGAAACAACCCCACAAATAGAAAATTTGCTAGAGAGCCACCACAGGGGAGAAATATTTAGTGGATTCCATAATAAAGCAACTCACCCTTCATTTCCCTAAGCACCTATGCATTGACAATAACATCTCTGAAGGGGAAACAATATACTGAGAGGGGGAGTGAATCAGTATATGCCAATTTCAATTTGATTAAACATTAATTACCATTAATAACTTCTCCAAACATGAACCCAAAATCATCAAAGTAACAATTACTGATTTCCTTAACAATTAAACAACACAAATGCACACATCAACACAAAGAACACTTGATTTATGTGGAAACCCAAAATGGAAAACCCACAATGAGAAAAGCTACTTGGAGCTACTATCCAAATCTAGCCTCACAAAAAATGTAGAACTTATAGTGATTTTGTAGGCCAAGTTCCTATTGCAACCTTAAAGGGAGACACCAATCTCCTTAAATTCTGATTTGCAGGCACCAACCTATAGGAGACACCAATCCCCTATAACAAATTCATTGAGCACCAAATCACATTAAGAGACTTCAACATTACAAAATAATATAGATATTTCCCTGAATCAATATGCGAACACACCCTTCGATGATATCTCAATTTTGCTCAATATTATTGACTTCTCTTTTTTGCTCACACATCATTTTACATATATTTTCATGCAAACTCAAACAACACTCTTCACTCACAAGTCACACTTTTCTTAAAATAATTTACAACATATATATTCATTCCAATACATTAACATCTTTTGTCGGCCTAAAACCCTTTAACACCATCCACAATTAGCCATGTCGACCAAGGATAAACCTTAATTCAAAAAATGATATGAAATGTGTAGTTAGCTTGGTCCTAAATCAAATTCATTATGCACTTCCTTCCCAGAGTATTTTATCTTCACATGCTTCCTCCAACTGACATAAACTTCCCTTCTCTGGCACAAACACTCAGATATCATTCACAATCAATCAACCAACATAGACTATACTTTGTCACTTCTATCCTTTTGTTTGTTGAGGCTCAACCTTTGAAACTCTGGAATTTGATACATCATAAGTAACCTTACTTTAGTTCCAAGCCGCAAGCCATAACATTCAATTGTGATAGAATGTAGAGCTAATCACCATGACAGTGCAAATGAGTGCATAGTCTATTTCTAAGTAACCAACCTTAAAAACATACCGCAGATACTTTCAAACACTAGAACATGCAATAAAAAAACAAGAACTACTAATACTGGAGCATAAGGATATGCATACATGAATTTGTCTTTTCAGAACCTTTGCTTTGACATGACAGTAATTACAATCTTGTAGATTGCACTCTTCCAAAATCCTCAACATCAATGACAACCTTTGCTCAACGATCTCCACCACAATTTAGAAGCCACACTATGCATAGTATCCATTGACAACTTTGTCTCTTGAAGAAATATAATATCCAATGAATGAACTCTAATTAACTCTCAAACAACTTTTTGTCTAAGGCCATTATTCAAGCCCCTCACATTTCAAGAGAGGATGATCATTTCTGAGAATTGGAGTAGTGTGAGTTAATGGTTTTTATTGCCCTAGATTCCACCATTGTCTCCCCTATCAATTTAATTTTTTCTTGATCCATCTTTTATCCTGATTTTGAAGATTTATTTGCAACACACCTCTTTAGGAATTTTTGTTGCAATCCTAAAGTGGGCGAGGACATACTTCCCTTGCCTGTATCTAGATCCCCATTCTCCAATGAGAGTACAAACACAACTATTGTCGAAGCTTCTGCCCTCTCAATGTTTTCAATTGTTTCCAGAGCACAAGAAACCCTAGGAGCCAAATTTGTGACCATATGTGTAGCAAGAAGCCTCTCCTGAGGATTGTATAAATCAACACCTTCTTTGGGTCCCTCCTCGTTTATCCCCAAAGTACCATCCTCAAAATTCAACCCTTTTAGTATGCCCTCTTGGTGGTCTAAAACATATAGAATATCAAAATGGTTACACCCCTTCACCCTAATCGTCCTTCAAAAACCTTTCCTGCTCTCTACCCTTGTTGCAGGGCTTTATTGGAATAAATCAATCCTTATCAGTGACCTCCATTGAGATAGGAGATTTCCCTTTGTCAACCTTAGGTGTTTGATGAGGAGACACCCTAAACGGGACCCTATTGGGTTAATCCTAGGACACTTTCTCTGAGTGCCTGTATTCATGATAAACCCGACATTAGAATGGAAGAGCTTCATAGCCTAATTGTTGTATCCATGAAGTAGAACCAAGCCAAATTTTTTCGTAGAATTTGGTAATTGTTTATTTAAATCAATTTCAATACAAATTCAAGCAAAGAAAATTACCTTTTTATCCAAAGTTTGTTGGGATGGATCCACTGGCTTGTCGAGCAACAAAGTGATCATATGAAGTATGTCATTCCTCCATAACTCTAAAGGGAACTAGGGGAGTCTCACCCATATTTAAGAATTCTTGATGGAAGCTCCTCTATAGGATTAAAGCTAATGTGCCAAGGTTTGATAAAAATACCAAAATGATTAAAAAAGTAGGCACCCCCTCAAAGGCCTTATTTCTATATGCCAAGCAATTGAACACCACCATGAAATAGTTATTTTCCACCATCATCACCTCCATCTCACTCTTAGGGCTCCATGTATGATGAGCCCAAGATTCCAAAGAGTGGAGAGGAACCTGAATCCCCATAAACTTGGAGATTAATGCATGATTAGCCAAATAATTAACATGTTCCTTTATTGATTTAGATTGAATCACCGAAACTGGATGATTGTGGCTCCTTTCCAGACACCCATTTACCTTCGAGATACGAGGATCCCGATTTTATGACGAGCCCTCCCCACTCAAGGATTTGTTTAAAAAATCAACCACATTCGCATGCATGTTCCAAGATGGCTCATTCCTTGTCAAAACCTCCCAATAAGGTAGATTTTGATTAAGATTTGAGCCTCCCACTAAGGCCATACCATTGGAATAAAAAGAAAAATAAAGGGAAACCTCACTAGAAAAATCACACACACCCCACATCACGGATGCAACAAACAATAAGCCAAAAAAACCAAACACCAATAGCAACCCCCACACCCACAAACAACCCACACACTAGCGATTAAACCTCCATACACTGAAATGAGACAAGATCAACAACACAGGTCGTGGCTAGGACCTAGATGCCCTAGCTTGTGGCATGTAGCAGGAGGCTCTCATCAACATTCTTCACAAATATCTATTATCACTTCCATCCACATGTATATTTTAAATTAGTAAAGATATCTTAAATACATTTATATAAAAATACTAAAGATATTTGGAGGCCTATAGATGCCATAAATTTAATATAGACACCTTAAGATTGATATGAATTGACATCTTGTAACATATCTATGCTGGTCATAAAACCTCTCCATCATCAAATATCAAATTAAATCTTATATTTAAATAATCAAACCCAACTCATTTTATCTAAATGTTTTGTTTACTATTAACTAGCAATATTTTTTTTAAAATGTAAAGACGTCAAGAAGTATCATTCTCCATCTCATGCAAAATGATATATTTTGACATTTTTACATATAATTATATTTTTATAAAATATTAAAAAATAATATTTACTTTATTGATTTAAGAATTATTTTATTTTATTTACTTAAAAATTATTTTATAATTAATTTATTTTTACTTTATTTTATTTACTTATCTTTTTTTTCAAATTGATGTAGATTGACCACTACACCTGGAAGATGATCACTAACAATAGAAGAAAAAATAATCTACCCTGTAAATCAACTTATAAAAGAGTGCTTTGTTCTAGTGTATCATACTCAAAAACATGAATAATAACATGACAACATGTTTACATAATACCCAAAGAAGATACCACACAATTCCTTTTTATTCCAAATCCAAATCAACACCAAATTTGTGAGCATAGTACATCAATTTATAAAAGGCCAACAACAAAGGTCAAAACCGACACCTACAATACATGCAAATACCAAAAACTGAATAGACTGATAAAGAAAACCTGAACTGCAAAGACTCTCCTCAACCAATTCCTTCCCTAAAATTTACAAAGGCTCTTCCTTCCCATTATAAAGAGATACCACCCCAAAAATATCCTTCCCCACAGCACCAAATCTCCCCCCTTTTAAATTAGAATAAAAGAAATATCCTCAAACAAACCCCATGACCCCATCCTTTAATTACTGTTGTGGTAGAGTTTTAAATGCACTTTTATACTACTCATTGCCCATTAAAAATTGTAACAACCATTGACATTTTAATTACTCGTGAATTAACTAGTGGGGAATCATTGAATGGTTTTCCATCATTCTCCCCTTCTTAAAGAAGTTTGAACCTCCTGGTGTAGAAAAATCAAGTTGCATTGACAACAGAATGAGGGCGCATACCCACAAGCAGTTTGGTCTTCAAAGTGTTTTCTTGGAATTCCTTGACACAATTTGAGCTACCATCCAAGCTTCCCACCCATGTTTTTCTATGGATAGGAGTCAAATGCTGAATCCACCATTTAGTTGAATGGGTAAGGCTAGGAAAAGTCCCCAATGCAAAACCAATAAAATAATCACTACGACAATCACTAGTAGACTTGAAACTCTTTCCCTTGCTCCAATTACACTTCACATCACTCCTCTCAGACTGGTTAAGGAAATTTCTTTTGACTAAACTCTGAATCAAATTCTTAGAAGATCTATGATGACTGTCCTTATACTCCCACAACTCACTATCTCCTTGAGAATGAAGGTCACAGTCAACTGAAACTTCAACACCTATTTCTCGAGGCGCACATGTAATCTTTCCAATTGAACCTTGTTGCAACTCTATATCAATTCTCAGTTGCATCTCATTCTTCAAATCGTTTATCTCTTTTGTTCCTTGATTTCCCTCTAACTCTTTTCTTGGCTCAGCTAGAACTTTGTTTTTTTCTTCAAGCTCGAACTTGGCTTCTGCTAGAAGAGACAAAGCTACCACTTCAGATGCTCCTTCCTCTTTCCATGGTTTTAAAAGTGTTTTCCTTCCTTCATGTTGAACCTCAAAGTATTGTCTCTACCCCGATGGGTCACATTTCGATCATACTGCCAAGGCCTACCCAACAATAAATGGCAAGCATCCATCAACACTACATCACAAGGAACTTCATCTTCATAAGGACCAATTTTGAATGCTTTGAGACAAGATTTATCCACAAGAACACTATGATCTTTTTTTAATGAAGAAATCTTATAGGAATTAGATCTTGGAACACAAGCAAGTTGTAATTTGTTAACCATTTTTGTACTCACCGGATTATTAGTAGATCCACCATCTATGATCACCTTACATACTTTGTCCTTACATTTGCATTTTTTTCGGAAGACACTTTTCCTCTTCCAATCAACTTCAAAATTTTCCTTGTCCCCAGATATTAAGGTTCTTCTCAGCATTAGGTTTTCTCCTGATTCAGCCTCAACTTCTTCTAACCAAGGTTTTTCTGCTTCTTGGGCCACCATTACCCTTTTGAGGTTTAGAGGGCAGTCTATAGCTTTATGGGCTTCATCACATATAAAACACTTCATGGGCTTCCACTCTCTAGGAGGTAGTTGTCTGCGTCCTCTACCTCTAAAGCCTCCCTTTCCTTTGAAGTTGGTCTTCACGTTCTTTCCTTCTTTTGACTCTTCACTTATTGCAGTTTCCAAAGAAACCTCTTTCTCTCTATTTTGTTTGCTATCATCCCTTTTACTCGCTATTTTGTTTTTCCGGTTTAGTTTCTCCTCTGCCTTTAAGGCATATTTATAAGTCTCATCTATAGTAGGAATTTTCACCATTGCAAGCTCATCTTGAAGATGAAACTTTAGTCCATTCACATATCGAGCTGCTATTTTCCCTTCACTTTCTTGTATATCCATTTGAATTTGAAGCCTCATGAACTATTCAGTATACGCTTGTACTGACTGATCCATTTGTTTCAGATTTTGAAATTCTTTAAACAATTTCTGCTAGTAATCAGAGGGCAAAAATTGAGCTCTCAAATGTTTCAGCATCTTAAGCCAAATCCTAATCTTATTTTTTCCTTCTTTTCTTCTCAAAATCTATATGTTCTCCCACCACAGGGCTGCATGTGACTTCAACTTGGATGCGAAAAATTTCACTCATTTCAGATCATCCTCATCAATATCCTCCATGTCAAAGTAGTTCTCCAATTCTTGGACCCAATCTAGAAAAGCATCTGGGTTGAGCTCACCTTTGAAATTAGAAATATCAACCTTTACTTTGGAACTTTGTTTAGTCAATGCTTCAATAAGCCTCTCTATAGGGTCTAAAACCGTACTAGCATTTACTAAGTTTTCTAGTTCCTCTTCGGACTCGTCCAATTGCAGTCTAGTCTTAAGGGCCTCTAGCCTTCTAAACACTTCACCAGTGTTTCTTCGAGGGCCTACATTCCTCCTACCCCTTCTTCCCCAATTCACACAAATACCCCTTTGGGCCATCACGGTTTTCTCTGATACCAAAACTGATGTAGATTGACCACTGCTCCTACAAGATGATCACTAACAATAGAAGAACACATAATTTGCCATGCAAATCAACTTATAAAAGAGTGCTCTATTCCGGTGTATCATACTAAAAAAACATGAATAACATGTTCACGTAATACCCAAAGAAGATACCACATAATTCCTTTTTATTCCAGATCCAAACCAACACCAAAACTTGAGAGCATAGTACATCAATTTATAAAAGGACAACAACAAAGGTTAGCACAGACACCTACAATACATGCAAATACCAAAAATAGAATAGACTGATAAAGAAAACCTCAACTGCAAAGACTCTCCTCAGCCAATTCCTTCCCTAAAATTTACAAAGCCTCTTCCTTCCCATTATAAAGAGATACCACCCCAAAAATATCCTTCCCCACAACACCGAATCTCCCTCCTTTTAAATTAGAATAAAAGAAATATCCTCAAATAACCCCCACGACCCCATCCTTTAATTACTGTTGTGGCAGAGTTTTAAATGCACTTTTATATTGCTCATTGCCCATTAAAAATTGTAACAACCACTCACATTTTAATTACTCCTGAATTCACCAGCGGGGAATCATTGAATGGTTTTTCGTCACAAATATATGATTATTGTGTTTTCTTATTATGAATTATTTTATTTTATTAATAACCATCTTATAATGTTTAATTATGTTTTATTTTTTATTATTTTTATATACATTCTTTAATAATTTTTATTGATAGATCACTACATTCCACTCTTGCTGAGATTGTCTAAATAATTTCATGTAAAGCAAATTTATTTTTCCACAACTTTAAAGCTCAAATAACAAACAACTAAAACTACATAGGTCAATGAGTTTGACTCCTAAAACTACACGGTTGAATCCTAATAGCAATATCACAATTTGACACATTGTGGAAAATACCTCCTACTTATCAATTGATGAGCTAAAGGGGCTCTATAGTGAATGGTTCATAAGGCACAACAGTTGCTAAAAGTTTTACAAATGAGGTTGCAAGCTAAGTGGGCTTAACTTTGGGGAAAACTCCATGGTTAAGCGTGCTTGAGCTGGAGTAGTACTAGGATGGGTGACCTCTTGGGAAAGCTCAATGCTTCACCTCTGTGAGCATCACCTAGATGTAACGAATGCTAAGTGGACCATTCATTATCATGAGAGATGGGTTCTTGTGAACCACTACTCATGAAACATGGGTCAATGAGTTTGACTCCTAAAACTACACGGTTGAATCCTGATAGTAGTATCACAATTTGACACACCGTGAAAAATACCTCATACTTATCAAACAACTAACTAGCTATTTAATTTTACCCCAATTTAAAATTTACTCTAAAACAACAAGGTACACTTTTTTAAGCAGTTTAAAAATAAAACTGTATAAATGGGTTGAAGATAATATTTGAGGGAGGATAAGGATGGAGTGTGCGAGAGTGGCAATGGGGGTGGCCGTGGGAGTGGGAATGAGCAGGCGCAGCCCGTATCTTCTTTCGCCCAGACATCATTTCCCCAAACTTCACTACGCACGGGGGCTTACAATCAGGTGTGTGGGATGGGTAAGCACGCAAAGCAAAGCACTAAGCACTAATCATTCAGCAGCAACACGAATTATTTGTTTGATTTCCTGTTATCTTGAAACTAGTTTCAAGGCATAAAAATAAAAAATTGATGAGCATTAATGGTAACTTGTAAGGACCCCGAAGGCATTCTTGGGCCTCCCCGAGGCGGGCACATTGCGAGAAGAGAGATGGAGCAGGGGGAACGCCTCCTACGCCAGGACTTAGATCGAAGGCGAGCTGCTCGGCAGGTGAAATGATTTTAATTATGTCCATAGGCTCGCTTGTTTCAGCTTTCTTATAAAGCTTGCTTCTCCTTGTATCGAATTGTTGTTTCATTAGGGTCGGGTGGTCCCCGAGACCGTTGCTGGTCTTGTCGAGTTCCTTTTAGACACGGAAGCCCAAGAAATGGAATTTGAAATTGCAAGATGCAGACCAAGGTAACCGATGTATATGTTAGTTTATATATATATATAATTAAAAGTAATAAATGTTTGAAATATAAGTAATCTTAAAGAAATTTTTATTATCCACTCACTTTATTACGACTGGTGTACTGATCACATGTAATGTAGTTCTATCTCTTGGGACATACTCTGCTTGTAACTAAAAAAATGAATCCATTAACCCAAACCAAAACTCCTATAAATGTAATAAAAACTTGATATATAAATAATCTTTAAATTTATATTAAGAAAATTTTGTTATCCACTCATTTTATTACAATTCAGTTCATCTCTTCGGACTTACTCTGCTTGTAACCAGAAAATGAGTCCATTAGCCCAAACCAAAACCCTTCCCAAGCTTAAAGATGAGGATAGAGGATCAAACTTCCATTTATCCTTGTTTTTAGCACACTGATTTTCCAGATGTCCGCAAACTCTATTTATAAGAAGACAAGGATAGAGGATTGAACACTGTTTATGTTTGATTCTAGAATACTAGTTTTACACATGCATGCACATTCTCATTGATGATGATGATAATTTTCGATACTCATTAGACTAGGTTGGTCTCTAGGATCCAACACAGTGTGTAAACAATTCAATTTGCTTGAATTCTTCTCCACAAAATATAATCATATTGTCATTTTCTTGACGCCAGCCTTTGGATTCTTCCACAGTTCCACGGAGTTTCCTGATGAGGGGACGTGGGGACGGGTTTCGAGGATGGGGGACCAAGGGCCTAAGTTTGGGGATGGTGGGGGGACGGCAGCGGGGTGGCGGCAGGTGGCAGTGCTGAAATACATATAGTACTTGGAAAAATAGTTATAAAAAGATGTATGGCAATATAAGTATAAGAATTACAAATGAAACTTTGGCAAACTAGTTTTAAACGTTTGAATTTTGAAGTGAACATTAAATTGGTGTCACTCCTCTTCTTGCTCCTCTTCGTGCTTCTCCTCAACCCTCTTGCTCTTCATTCTTGCTCTTTCACCTTACACTTGCAACTCTCACTCTCACACTCACACTATTAGCTTCTTGTTGATTTGTTTTTAGGTTCTTAATTCTAAGCTTGCTATTTCATCCAAGGCATGTACTCGAACAATGATAAGACCAACCTAGCCTATATGACCGTATTTAATAAAATATGCTAGCCCATTTGCCTATGTATCATCACATCATCAAGGTTCTTAATTCTAAAACTGCTATGTCATACAGGGCATATATTCCAAATTTCTAATCATGGTAATGCCAACTTTTATCAACACATCCTTAAAAGAGATTGTAATTACATGTGTAAGTATTCAGAAAATAGCAATATTTATTGCAGTGACCGGGAATGGGAACAGTTATAACTTAAATGATTGCCAGGCTCAACCTTTGCAGACATGGCATGGGAACAGTGACAAAGTGATAATGAGTCTAATGCATTCATATCTAGCATAAAAAGTAGAGCCACTAAGATCAAGTACATGGCTGATGATATCATCATTCAGTGCAATGTATTCAAATTTTAGACCATTCTCAAATGCTCCTAAGAAACTAAGATAGTGTTTGAGGTTGTAGTCAACAGTTAAGTCATGGATCATATTTGTACTCAAACGCTGCTAAATTCAAAATCAGAAAACAGTCCAATTCTAGAGTTAAGCTATCTGACAAATATGGAATGAAACAATTTTTCAGTAAGATTTTTAATGTTCCAACTTCCAACAATTTCATAACAATGTTTCTAAATTCTTGTCAATGTTTTGATGATACAAGGTTTATCAATAGAAGAGAGAGAAATATAGGAGTGCTGGATTAGAGGGAAAAATGCTGGTCTTATTGGTAATTTCATTTACAAAAGCCGACAAGAAATTGTTGCAACAAAATGATGAATACTATAATAGAAGAGAGAAATATTTAGGTGCTGGAGTAGACGGAAAAGTGCCTGCCTTATTGGCAATTTCATTTGCAAAACCCACCAACAAATTATTTCAACAAAAGGGGGAATGCTAAAATAGAAATGTTAGTTCACTTGAGTGGGTATAATGATGTTTCACCTTTAGACTCATGTCTGTCCAAGCCAGGCCAAGTTGCATTTCACAATTTTCAATAGCTTGACAGATCCCTTCAGACCAAGCCCCAATAAAATAAGAATAAACCTTCTCCTGAAGATGCTTCAACGGAACCTGTCCCAGCATTGTGAGGAATTTGAAAAAAAAAATGAAACTCATGAAAAGCGAATCCCAACACGCACTCTATTATCCAAATCAAACTCTGTTAAATACAAGATATAGAAAAAATGAAATTGAACCATAGTTTGACTGGTTAAATTAGATTCCACAATGATCTCATTCTCAATATCTAGAGGAAATTCAAATATTGAGGTTTGGGGCAAAATTTTGGCCCCTAAACATATGAAAGAGAGAAATTTAACAAGTCAAAATGCCAATGGCCATGATAGCAAAACCATACACAACATGGAAACACGACTACTTGCACAAATAACCCAAATCCATTTCCAACTAGCTCTCAACAAAGTGGACAACTAGCCACGTAGTTCTCTTGTTTGAAAGCAGTTATACCAACAACCCTTTAAAATATTGATCATAATCAACCCTGCTATTTGCAAAAGTATTTGGGAGGAAATAGTACTTAGAAATTTAGAATTAGTATGTGGGCTTTAGAAATAGGAAAAGAGGGCAGAAGGGTAAGCTGCTTCCAAACGAAAACATTCAATTGACCATTTTGTAACTCTCGGATGCTTGATTGAAAAATCATGGAATGAAAATGGACAAGTCTATTGTTGTTTTGTTGGCTTCAAGAAATCCTTTTACATGCTATGTAGAAGCATAGTTCAAAAACTTGGACTTGGCAAAAACTTGGTAGACCCAAAATTTTTCAAATAATTGGGAAAAAACTAGACAAAATTTTCAGCCGTCAGAAAGCATAAATTCGTAAAATAATCTTTAAAAACATGCATAAAACTGAATAATATTTACAAAGGTCATATAGTTTTTCCTTCATTTATAGATCAGAAAACAACTTAAAAATTCACATCACAATGTCACATGATTATAAGTTACATATTTTTATTAGTCTCTTACAAATTTCATCTATGGAGAACATGGGCCCGAAAGAATTTTTATTTTTTGGCTTTTGAAACCAGAGCAAGGCTCTGGAAGGAAGCCGTCCCCGGTGGGGTTGAGGGGCAATGCCCCTTGCAGAGGTTTGGAGGCAGGTCCCTCAACAGGGTCAAGGGGCAGCATCCTTTGCAGGGTTCTGGGGGCAGAGCTCAAATTAAGGCTGTTGAGACCACATGAACCTTCACAGTGCATGCTCGAATGTATGAAAAAAGAACCCAGCTCAAATGCATGAAAAAAATGATGCGAAAAATGACAAACTTTTCTGAAGCAACCTGTCCTATTTCAATGCCAGCCGAATCTTTCTATCAAACTCATGGGGTTCTGTGAGTTACTAGCAGGCTCCGTCTGACCTGTGAGTTCTATGAGTTACTGGTGATATTTTGAACTCTTCTTAGAAACAAGTTATAGAGTAGAATGGAGAAGTTGGGTATACCAGATGAATTATAGAGCGTAAGTCTGAAGCAGTAGAATGCAGAGCTCTCAGAGTGTGCTTTGGAAGCAACATTGGGGTCAAGCAAGGCTGCTTGCTGTCCTCTCTGTTATTTGGCCTATAGATTGACAAGTTAGAAGAATGGATACTTGAACTAGGAAGGGGAGATGTCTACTTAGTTAGCTATCTAGCAAAGTTACTTTTATTATTTTCTATCCAGATGATCTCATCTTACCTGCAAAAACAGTTCACAATATAAGAGAATACCCTGAAGGCCTTAGAACTCTTTTCAAGGAAGCATGGATGCAAGCGAACATTAGCAAAACTAAGGTTTGTGTCTTCTCCCTACTGAGAGAACAAAAGAAAATATACTTTCTGTTTGAAGAAGACCCACTCAAGGAAGTGTCAACATAAATATCTTGGCCTGAATTTTCATAGTAGAATACAAAGGGAATGGGAGCATTCTATGCATTAAAATTGGATGGAGGGATGCAAAATTATGGAATTGGAAGTCCACTAGGGTCCTTTTTGGGTTACTGTTTTTAAAGTTTTCATATGTGGATGCATATTTTGGCCTGGCAACCCCTCTGGATACAAATAAAGGAGAATTCAAAAGTATTGAATCACAAGCAGATTCAGAATGAAAGCTTTTGTCCTCTATGAGTTTCTACTAGAAGAAAAATGCACTTTCCTTTTAAAGGCAGCGGCTGTGTCTGTTTATTAGGATAGTTGAAGAAAACTAAAGGCATGGCAACTAATAGATGGCCTAGAATGGTAGTAGGAGAAAATTTGAAAGTGCGGTTGTATGAAATATAATAAATGGATGAATAGTTTGGTCATAAGTTTACAAGAATATTCAAAAACCTAACCAAGAAATCAAAACACACGAGGAAGAAGTTTAGGGCTAACCACAAGGACAGAAAAACTTGTTAGGAAATGAAAAATCTATCTCAATGAATTGAACCCCACATTAATTAACATCATCAGAAAGTTTATATAGGTGCAGAAATCAAATGGAGGTGAAAGATGCATATAGCCTAATGGAGGACTAATTCACATCCACTTAGATGTGAAACTGATAGATGGGCAACACCTATTGAAAAATTAGGGAAGAGAATATTGCACTTTTGTCATGGACTGCTCCACCTATAGCGGCATCTGGGTCAGTTACATCTAAAACCTGAGAGTTGGCTCTCTCTCTGCCCTTCTTGAAGAGGCGATATTTGCAAAAACAAGGAAATCACAGATCATAAATAATAATAGAAGTTGCACCTTCTACAAGGAATCTACAAAACTTCAAACTTGATTCTTCATTCGCTCTTTTTGCACTCAGCTGTTATATCAGATTGCAGCTTTGGCTTGTGGTCTCATAGACTATTCTGGTTTTGTGGATGTTATTGAAATAAACTAATTTTGTTGAAATGAGGCAAAAGGAGAATTATATATTCTAAACAGCACATTAGAGTTCATCCCTGTTTATAGTTTTATTTGTTTGTTAATCGTTCTTCAAGTTGCTCAGGTCTGCAGCCCCACCCGTGTTACCAAGACATTATTACAGACAAATATATTTAGACATGAGTAGACCACGATGGTTACTACTCTTGACAAAGGTACCTTTCAATCCAATCATGAAATGCATGGTTCATAGAAGATGCCACTAAATTAACTGAGCAAGCATTATAAAAGCAATCTTTCTTTGTGCTCAATGTATCATTTAGCTTTTCTGCCTATACTAACATCTAGCCTCCATCTCTCATCACTTCGCTTGCTCCTGTGAGCAGTAACGTAAAGAGTGAGAAATGTAAGCCTATTCCATAAATCTCATTACCATAAAACAGAAACTAAACAGTGAACATCTAACAATATATAAATAGAAAAATTATTTATAAATAAACATATATATGAACAAATAGATTATTTATTGATAATTTTCATCTATAGATTGTCTTTTGTAAGAAACCCTATGTAATCTTGCCCAAGTTTTCACTTTTCCCAACTGAGTAATTTCGTTAAACAGTTTGTTTGCTTATGGCGATTGACTGTTTAAAGGTTTTCTGTTTGTTTTCGTTTTATCTTGCAGAGATACCATTCAACTTTGCAAAGCACTCAAACAAATAGATAACAGCAAGAAGGAAATGTTTCTATTCATTAACCAAGATATGGCAAGATTTGTACAATATTATGTATTATGAGAGCAGAAATATAATGCATCAAACCAATGAAATTCTGACCTTGAGTTGACTGAAATAATATTGCACAGATCTAAAATTCAATCTGAAAGGTTCTCTATTACAAAACTGGGGTAGTACATGGACATGAACAGCAGCAACTCCAAGAAAACTATGCTTATTTCATACACAGTTTCCAGCATTAAACAGCAGCAAATAGAATAACAAGTTGCACTTCCCAAGCACACAAATATTGATTAAGTTTTCACAAAAAATTCAGTTCTGCAAATACATATTGCAGCACTGAGAAATGGACAGCAACTCCCTTTTTGATGCAAACCAAAGGTTTCCAAAACACCTAGCAAATCTCATACCACAATGACCAGCAATAGGAACTTGGCGTCCAAACCCACAGGAAACCTTCAAACAAATAACCCACACTGAGATAGAAGCTTCAATATCAACTCTACCAATACCAACTTGCTCAACACCTTCAATGAATCCAAACTCATCCAGCAAAAACCCTTATGTCATAACATGGCATCCTGACATAACTTTCCTCTCAAAACTTCGATCACAACAACATAACCTGAAAATTATCTTTTCAAAGTCTTCATCAATTTCATACCATAACCATTGAAGTATCGATGCGAAAGTTGAGTGGCTCCACCAATCACCAGCTAGGGAGGAATTTTTCACCACCGAATCTGATCTTCCCAAGAGGGTTTTTGTCCTCTAGAGGCTGAGATGAACCAAGTTCGATCTTCAGAGTCACAGGGGTTTCAATCATAGAAATAGAATAAATTCAACATACCAAATGAGCTCTCAATTCCCCTTTTTATAAGCTTTTTAGGGAACTTTCTGGAAACTCCTTTTTTAAATCACTTTATTAATTTATTAAACCTTTTAGCTCCAAAAGTGATTTATTTTATTTTTAAACCATTTCCAACACTGAAAGTCACTTTTAAGCGTCTCATCATTTAAATATTTCAGCTATAATACTCAAGTGCCTGATTAAGTATTTTAATTAAAATGGCAATTTTAATAAAATTAATTAAATATAGCTCAATAATACACTCAATTAGCGACAATGGTCAAAAAGCCTTAGAATCGAGGACTGACTGTGTAGGAGTGATCTCGACGATGAAAGATGAATAACGGACCCTATTGGATGACTTACTAAAAATAGACACTCCCTCCAAGAATCTTGGAGCCCAAACTGGAAGTCAGAAATAAGATCTGAAAGTGTTGTACAACTCCACTAAACCATCAAAGCTCACTCGTAACATCAAAATACCCCTCCAATCAGGCTGACACAAACCCAAAAAGTCAGTGCCAATTGCATTGCAAGAGAACCCGAAAATGGAGACATTACATTTTTATCTATATCTTTAAATTTTATGTTTATCCATATTGAAATTATCTTCTTTAATATATTTATATGTTTATATTTATAAGATAATCTTTATATATATATTTATAGGTTTATGTTTCTTATATTTGTTTTTATTTTTAGTTTTATGCTCCAAATTTTGTTCTATGCATTGAATTATGTGTAACCTCCTCCCTTCCCCTTTCTCTCTTTTTAACTGGTCTTGACCTGCAACAATCCATTTTTCCCTCTAGCTCTCTTTCATCCTGATGATGGATAATGGAGTGTGGTCCAAAACATTGATGTAAAACAAAATTCACACGGTTGAATCCAGAAATTGTCATGCGCTAAATAGAAAAATGTAAATGTGGTAAATTACAATTTGGTTAAGAGAATCAATCAATATGATATTAGGTGTGTTAATTTTTTGTCAATTTCCTGTGCATGACAGGTTTGGATTTAACATTTGCAGGTTAAATCAGGAATTCTTTGAACACCTGAAAGTTGAAATGGGCACTCTTAGGTTTGCACTTTCACGAACAAAGGTCTCTTTCAAACCCACAATTTGTCGATGGTAGCTGATAAGTAGAGTATTGGAAGGACGTGAACATATAAAACATCATTATTGAATGCTGCAGGAAATGGATGACAGGATAGCTGAGCTGGAAGCCTTGCACAGAGTCTTAACTGAAGGCCTAGGTGGGTACTTTAAAGTTGAATAAGTAAGCATATAAAAATCATCAAACTTTATGTAGCATCTCAATTTGTTTCTGGTATATACGAACGTAGAAGGAGTGAGATTAAACAGTATTTTTCATGTCTTCAAGGGCTTAAGCCTATTTGACTATTGCATATTATAAATGTAGAGATAACTGCAAAGTGGATATGTAACAGTCAAATATGATAAATTTATATGGCTTCTGAAACAGAAGCATATGATAAGATGACGGAGGATCTTATAGGAGCAAAGGATCGCCTTGCTAGAATCTTAGCATCAAAAGACAAGAAAGCCGTGGTATTATCTTCTTAAAAGTTAATCCTTTCTGTGATTGCGATGTTTTACAGTTCTTTTATGTCTGTAGAATTTAACACTTGAGAAGGGTTAATGGGTGCAACCTTTCTTTTCAATGTGTAGTTGTTGGAGATGGTGGAAAGGAATGAGCTTGATAGGTCCCTACTTGCGCTTCTGGATGAAAACATTGTAGCCGCCCAAAAAGCTAACCAGGTGAACATTTGCGCTTTTTAAGATTTAGATCTAAGTTAAACAGATTCATGATTTTTTCGTTTCTAGTTGAAGAATACATCTTTAATTATTAGAAATCTATGGCATCTCAAGGACACGAGCAATTATGCATCTAGTTTAGGAGACAATTTGAGAATAGATATATCAATATTTTTGTATGGTCACACTAAGTTGAAGCTACTGGACGGGTGATGACTTCTGACTACAGGACCAAGTAGCATTGTTCATGGAGAAAGTGCGAACTGCTGTGCTAAAATACATAACCATATGATTAGGACATCACTTATCTGATGCCGATGGAGTATGGATTTTACTTACTAGAAATGCATTTTTGTTGTAAAATCAAAACAATACTCATGAATCGGAGCTAATGAGATGGAAAGTAAAGCATTTAATCAAATCATGTAAGATCTCTCAAGCTGCAGCTGAAAGGAAGATAATGTCTATACAACAATACAATATTGCCCAAGAGGCATGCTTTGAATTATTTGGTTTGTTGGAAAGCTTATTCAACTTTCAAAATTACCAAGGAATAAATAATGAATTAAATTTTAAAATCCATATTGATATAGATGAAAAATTTCATACTTTTCATTCCTTCTACGCTGTCTTTCAAAACTTGCTGAAGACATGAAGCAAATGGGAATCTTTTGCATAGTCAACTGATAGTCACTAGCAAATTGTATTTTTTTCTAGCTTGATAAGTGCTATTGTCATTGCCTTGCAATTGATATTTTGCCTCATCATTTGGTTTCCTTCGGCATGTTAATGTTCTTGTGCATGTTTGAATGATCTTTGCTGGTTTTTTTGCAGTAGTTTAAAGGTGAATAAATCTATTATTTGAACCCTCAGCATGGCAACAGTATGTTGAGAAAAATACAAAATTTAAATGCCATATTTTCAATCGACAACAAACAAAAGCTTGTCTCAGCACTTTAATTTGAAAGCGCATAACAACTACTGTAACAGCATTCTGAACATCGACAAATATGCTTTGCAGATATCAATTCTTGATGTAAAGCTGTTCTGCGACTGTTTTGAGTGAACCGCTTTTAACAATTAAGTTGAGATATGGCTGTACTTATTGCTTCATGCCATTCTATAGTCAGCACTCTATTCATAGGCATTGATTTTTACAATAACAAACTAATGTTTGTTGTGAGTCGTTGGTTGCTTCAATGACTTTATATACGTTTCTAGGGTTTTGACAAGAATATATATGGCCATTTCATGGCCTTTAGGCACAAGTGTGTACAATTTAAGAGTCACCAATTCAGTAAGGGCTTTGCATGAGCATTTTCCTCGTCGAAGAGATTCCAAAAGTGGGGCTAGTATGATGGCTCTTTCATATATTTTCTTTCTAATTAAAATTTAAAATTTTATGGATAAGAAAAAATGATTGCAGGTATTGCAGAATTAAGTCACTGTTGCACATTGTATATCAAAATATAAATATTATTTTATTACTTTGAGGTTTTATAATATCTTGTGCAAAATGTTTATAAAGCATTGCATTTCCATTCAATTTTCCTAAAAGTTCATTTAACTATCTTATGTGAACTAACTCTCAACTAATTATTTACTAGATCCAATAGTAAGCGCTTTTATTAAAATATGGAAACCTTAATTTTCAAACACCCCTCCTTAAGATTTACAATTAAAAAAAAAAAACAGAAAAAGAAAGAACATAAACAGTATAACATGGATTGACTGCAACAACCTATTCGGAAATCTGCGGAAGCATCTCCACCAAATCATTTTGCTCATCCAAAACACCCTAAACTACTTATGTAAAGGCAAATGCCCTAGTTGCTCACAAAATCTCCTTAGAATACCCCAAATTGCTTGTGTTGAAGCAAATGTCTTAGCTGACCACCAGATTTCTTTAGAACAACACAAATTGTTTATGTTTGGGTAAATGTGTTGATTGTCCAATGATGTGAATTGAGAAATACTCAACTATTCACTAGTACACTTCTGTTTTTTTTTTTTTTTTTTGTATTGAGACACTCAGTTATCCACAAGAAAAATACTAATCAATTGCAAATCGAGACTTACTCCACTATTCATAGTAACACCCCTTCCTTTGTGAATTGAGACACACTAAATCATTAACAAATAATAAAACTGCCAAGTTTCCTCATGCTCAATAAAGGGACACAATTTTTTTTTGGTGCTTTTCATACAAGATATCATCTTTGAGTGAGAAGCTAGCTCAAGATGATAATATTCCTCTAACCCCCAATTTGTTTTTGGTACACTTTATTTGCCTAAGATATCAGCACAATAATTGAAAGTACAATTAACAAAAATTAGACATATTTATCAAGTTCATAATGCAATAGAATGTTGGATTCAACTAAAAATATATCCATGCAATAAGATTATGTTTCCAACTAAAAAATTAACCTTTAATATCAATATCAATAACCTAAATCTCCTCTTTTCCAACTAGAGTGCATACCTCTTAAATAAAATAACTTTTAATTTTTCATCAATTTCCTTAATAACAAAAAAAAAAATCTCAAATCCCCTTTTAATAAAATTGTATATCCTTAACAAACAAAATCTACTTGTACCCTTACCCAACAAAATGTAAGAGGACTTGTGTTATTAGAGGAGTAGTTTGAACCATTAACATCTCACAACCAACTTGCATCTATAGTGTTACGCCCCTTAACCTATTCAAGAACTTTGTAAAGAGGGGATAACATTTTTTTTTAACAAAATTAATAAACTTGTTGTGCTCCTTCCATGGGCTGCATTTATTCATCTTTCAGCACTATTTCTTCAACTCTTTCAATATTGCAACATGCATGGTCAAAGCAAATTTAAATAAAAAAAGGGTTAGTGCTTGCTAAGATGACCACTTCTGTTTACATACAACATTCTTTTTGACTAAATGTTGTGATTTTTTCAATGGATGTTAAATGAAATGAGAAATGTCTTAGAATGATTTTACGACATAAAAAAATAATAAAGAATTTTTTAGCTTATGCAAAAACGAAGGTGTCTTTTTGTCTTTTAAATTTTAATTATGATCTTTCCTCTCTTTGATATTATGTTGTAAAAGTGGTTGCAAAATTAAATCATTGTGTATAGTAAATACCAAAATATAAATATTATATTATAAGCCTACACAAATACTAAGGGGGTGGACACTAAAGTGGATACAAAATTGTAGGTGAAATTGAAAGGGTATGCAATTTTTGACACTACAATTTATAAGAATACTCAAAGAATAATTTGGCAATCAAATTGACCCTTGGCATTGTAAATGAATTCACAAATTTTTCCAAAGGTTTCAAGGTATTAATTTCATATTTCAATATCATATTTGTAATAATCATTGAAAATATCCAAACTTACATGATACCCAATGAATCAATGTGTTTAGTCCTATACTGAAATGCTTATGATGCAAAGACAAGGTAGTTTTGAGAGATAAGAAACCTCATACACTAAGGGAGGCATATCAAATTTCCTCAAACATTGAAATCAATTAAGAAAAATACATAAGTGATGTAAGAAATTTATCTAGTGACAAAGGAAAAATAAATGAGGTTCACATTGCTAAGGATAACATGGATCATGCTATGCATGCCTTGAAAGAGTTGAGTCATAAAGTAGCTAGAAATGAAAAAGGCATTACCAAATGGAAGGCACAATCAAGATAGAAATAAAAGAATTCCTAGGCTATTTGATCAACCTTATAATACCATTTGGAATAATGGAAGGCCTATTGTACCATAGTATAAGGGGCTAGTGAATAAATAAATGTCATTTCCTTTAAGGAAGGTAGGTGTTAACAATGCAGCATATACCCCTTGGTGCATGGCTTTCCAAATGACCCATTCACCATTGCAATGTGTTGTAAAATTATAAGTTACGTATCCAAATGAAGATTGTGATTAGCGTAGTGATATTAGTTATAGATCAATGATAAACTAGGATGGCCAAGACATAAATATGATGTCCTAAATATATAAGGTTCTAATCACCAATACATTGTTTATGGAGATGATAAGGAATACCATGTATACAATATAGATTTATTTTCTAGTAAAATTTAATTGAGAAGGCCTTTTTTTTAAGGGATTAGAAATTTGACTATAAAAATAATTTCCCAAGTTAAAATAAACTATAATTTGAGAAGCAAGAGTAATCAAAAGGGAAATATCATGCCAAGAAATTCTAGGGGAATTTTTATTAATGAGAAACAAGTAGAAAAATAACTCAACCCTCTACAACAAATAATTTTAAGATTAAAGATGATACCATCAAACAAAACTAGAGTACAATGATCCTAGATTTGAAGAATGGAGATCCAAGAAACAAAAAGGAATGGTTCTCCAATACTCCTAAAGTAGTAGAAAAGGAGCATGCTAAACAAGGTGTGACTAACCATGTGCCTCCTATTAGTGATCTAAGTTGTAGGTACGAAATCCCTAATATTCTTAATATTTCATAGTCTTTCAAGTGTAAGGGGTGTCAAACCTGTTGAAAAATGGAGGTAATTATGTAGCTTTAAAACTTGTAAAATTATGAGATTTTAGATCTAATTAAGTGTTCTTTGTTACAATTTCTTTGTGGATGATTATCGGTTTAGATTCATTTTACCATTTGTAGAAATAGATAAAAGATTGTAGAAGAATAAGACTAGAAGATGGAAGTGACACAACATATACCATGGAGAAACCCTTTCAGGAAAAAACTCCACCACCATAATCAATAGTGCTTGTATTATTTAACCTTAGAACAAGATTATAATAATTCTTTATCAATCCTTGACTGATATGCTTCTTTTGCCTTCAACAATTCTTCTTCACAACCTGCAATAAACTTTGATCAAACTCCAACTTGTTGCAATTAATAGACAATAATGAGCCTTGAAAACTCCAAAGAGTTGTCAATTACAAAGCACAAAAATTCCTCTCAAAAACCTATGCCTATTCTTTGCAAGTAGAGTCTCAATGCGCAACAAGAAGTCAAATACAATATTTCCTCAATTTAGCCCCCCCAAACTGAACTCCTAACTGATCGTTGGTCAAGAAAATATCTTCCAAGCTTCTCCTCAAAGTTGGCACCCAAGAATGGGCCCACTTAACTCAGCCTTGTAAATATCTTCTCATGCAAAATGTGTTAACTCCAAGATGCCAACTTGGGCGCCCAAGGTGGGTCCAAGTCAATATTTGTTAACTGAAACATATCTCTCCACCATTCATGCAAACATCATGCATGATTGATCATCCCCACTTAACTGAATGTATCACCTGTTATCTGTCATGCAACTCAAGTCATTAGTCATGCATTCCAAGTCAACTGAAGTCAACTAGCATTCAACTGAAACTAACTATATGCAACTGAAGATAACTGAACCATATCTGAACTGAATTGAACATAACTGAACTCGAGGTGGGTTCCACCTTCCATGTGGGTTCCCCATGTGCTCCTATTTTGTAGGAGCTCTTCTTGGGCGTCCCCACATGTTTCTATCATTTATAATTAATTACAAATGCCAATTTACATGTTCATTTCATTCAAATTTAATCTCTTTCTAATCCTAGTGCTGGGGAACACTTTCCAAGGACTTAGGAGATACATGAAATAATGTTTAGGATTGCAATTAAATGGAATCCTATTCTCAACATTCTCCCACTTGAAATTATACATTGCAATTATTCTAAACAAGGAATCATTATTATAAATCAAGTACAGGACTCAAGGCCAATGGCCTTCCTGCACCAAGAGAACTTATCTGTAGGAACTGGTTTCGTAAGATAATCTGTAGCATTGATCAAAGTGTCAACTTTCTCAATTAATACCTTCCCACTCTCAACCATTTCTCATACAAAACCTAGGAAGAACACCACAAAGCCTATATTCAAGTTAGGCAACTAAGGACCAATTAATGAGGTGGGTGTCACCTCCTTCACTTCTTATTCTACAAGACCAAGGGGGTTTCCCTAAGGTGTTCAACTATATGATATTATTGGGATTGAACAACTTTATTACTATAAATAATACCCATTGCACAGTGTACCCCTATTTTAGTTCTCGCAATGTACCTAAGTTTTGTCCTAAAAATGAAAATTTATCACCTTTATATAATAAAAAGGGATTATCATGTAGAGTGTGTAAAATACATGTGAACAACACCTGTTGTTGTTATGCACTCATATATGCAAGCATAACTAAACTAATACAACACAAATTTGAAATAAAGTGATTATGATTGACTTTTTTTAATGTGTTGGTGTGATGATATGTGAAGCCAATAACATATTCATGTCAATTCTAGTAGGGAAGAAAATGTGTGGATTTATTCAAAACATGTAATGATTGATATATCATTGTCACACATTAATGAAAGTTTCACTATAGACTATGCCCCTTAAATGTATAAGTAAACTAGGTTATAAATATGCATTCAAAGAAATAAAAAACTTTAACAAATATTAAATGATTCTACTTAGTAATCCATAGACAAAATTGAATACTTCCTTGGTTATTGTGGAACTTGACATCATGCAAAATCTTTGTATGGTTTTCACAATTATCTAGCTAGCCAATTGATCACATTGTTGGCTTTCAGTTGTTTTGTGGTTTGTCGTTGATGTCAAAATGTTTTGTGGTTTGTGTCCTTGATGTCAACTTGATGTCAACATTGATTATGCAGTGCTTTGGAATTCACATTGATTTCTCATATGGATGATTTGCAGTTACATGTTACAGTTACAGGTCTTTGATATATATACATTTGTTGAGGCTGACAATGTTTATTACTTGTGTTTCAACAATTTGATTCCTTAAAGACTACATGTCACAATGTTTTCCACATGTATATTCAGGTTGTCTTTGAATGATATATTAGTGCATTGTCAATCTTAAGTTATTGCACTATTGTATTGTTTTAAGGCATTCATGATGTTTTGACCTGCTCATTAAAGTCACAATGTGAATATGGTGATATCAAACAACAGTGGTTTTGAACATATTGGATGGTTATTCATAACTTAGCATTCACAGTTTCACAACATTCTTTGTTTCACTTGATATACTTAGGGACAACATTCAATACAGATTGACTAATGCTTGGCATATTCTTGTGTTATGGGCACATTGTATTTATTTTTGATGCAATCATTTATATGTGCTTGACATATATTTGTCAACAATGTTAATGGGATTAAAATCCCATCGATGACATTATTATTATCTATGAACTAATTCTAAAGGATTCAAAGGTCATATCACTTGGCATAAGGTTTGATTTGTCATTTGGCATATTTAACATGTGGTAGGTAATCGACATTTGAGGTTTTTGATTATTGATCGACATGACAATTATGGTTTAACAAAGGAAATGACTTTCTCAAAAAGTTACTTGACAATGGAAAGTGATCGGGCACTAAGTGGTTATTCACATTACCTTGTCAATACTTATTTGGATCGGGAAATGATTGTTGTTCATATTTCTTTGTGGCACTATCAATACTTTTGTGGTTTATTATATGGTTTAATGTTTATTACAAAGTGCTAAATGCATTGGGCATTAAAGGTGACATAAAGGTCATTTCATTTGGAATCGGGCATTCTAAAATATGTGGACCTAAGCCTGACATACCAATGGTAAAAGGCATTTTTACATTTCATTTTGTTTGAAGCCCTCATTAGGGCATGATGGTCAGAATGTCACATGGAAGGTGTAGCGGCTAGGATTTGCAATGATAAACTAGAATGGTGTCAACTTGAAGTGACAAAGCTCGGTAGTAAAGTGAAGTGGCAAAGCTCGACTATGGAGGTTTTCAGCTGGGTAGTTATGGATCTCTTCGACTGATTTTTCTGGTATTTGTTTGTTTCTCTTCCACTGTAAACAATTATAGTAGTTGACTGTAACAAGTTTTGTTAGTAATATTATTGATAAGGGCTCAATCTTTGCTAATTGTGTTTAAACCCGTTAGGGTTTCTAGATAACAAGATTCGACTGTAACTGAATAATTTCTTGGTGGTGATAGTTGTAATTGTTTTGTTGCAAGGGTTTGTTTTCGAAGAAGGAATATTTAGGGTTTTCCATTTAAACCGTAACTTGAGTTGATTTACAGTTACACAAACTGCTTCCAGAGATTATTATTTTCAGTGTCTTTAAAAGATGGCTTTTAGGCATTTTTTTGGGTTACCTGGAAGTGGAATATGATGGTTAAAACATACTGTACAAAAGTGTTATTACATTGAAAATATTTATATTGATTTCTAGATTATTGAAGGAAGATGTTGTCATTCTCATACAACATTCTTCAATGTGCTTATTGAAAATCTTTTATAGTCTTCTATTGAAATTCTAGGACTGCAATTTTCTCTTCTAGGGTTCTGATAGAATATTGCATTGTTTTGCATTGTAAAGGAGTTGGTGCTCCTGTATCTTATGAAGTTGGTGGTTCTGAATTTTGTGGAGTTGGTGATCCTGAACTTTATGGAGTTGGTGCTCTTGTACTTTAAAGAGTTGGTGCTTTAAGTGAATAAAGAGAAATATTTTTCAAGTGGTTTTTATTCCCCAAGAGGGTTTTCCACTCAAGACATCTAATGTGTTATGAGATGGTTTTATGTGTGGTTTTTCTTATTTGTCTGATTTTAATGTGTCGCCAAATACATTGAATGGTTATTAATCATCAATATTTCATATCTGCCAATGTATATGTCAGGTTTCATGCATAAAAGGTTCTGATTTAAAGTGAGCTCTGATACATGTGAAAGTGTTAAGTTTCATCTCTGTTAATGTTTCATGTTTAATTCATGGTTCATGCAAATACAATACTATTCATGCACAAGTCAAATTTTTTCTTTGAATTGTCATTTGGTGTTTTGATTTAAAATTCAAGTTTGCTTCACATACTGTCATTTGTCCTCTTTGTTCAAAAGAAAACATACAATCTTGATTTTGAAAAATTTGTGACTTTCATAAATCACTGATTCACCCCCCCTCTTAGTGATTTCAGTCTTCCAATAATTGGTATTAGAGCATAGGGTCCTTTCATAGGTCTAATCCACATAGGATAGATTTTGGTTATTGGAATTCTGTCAAACATATCTCAAGTTCAAGAAGGTACTTCTGTGGCTAGAGCCAAATCCTTGATTAGTAAAGTCTAATCGACTTAAGGATTCCTGGTATTGAAGTGTTGTGTCTGATATGGAAAAGTGTAGAAGGAATAAGGGAAAAAGAAGTTCACAACAAAATACTAACCATCAAGCTCTGCCTGAAATTAATATGAGTAATGAAGAAGAGACCATAAACAATAACCCAAAAATAATAGAGTATCCTACATTTAGAACACCTCAGTTTGAAGGTACCAACTTTATTCTTTGGAAATGTAGGATGGAGACATATTTTTCTTCCTTAGGGTATGATGTGTGGGCAACAACAAAAAGAGGTTGCACTGTATTTGTGACATCTCCTTCCACACATGAGGAGAAGACAACTCTTGAATTCAATGCTAGGGCTATAGATGCTATTTTCAATAGTTTGTCAAATGAAATTATTGCTAAGGTTATGCATTGTAGGAATGCAAAGAAATTTTGGGATAGACTGATTGAAATGAATCAAAATGGTGAGTTGCAAGAGGAGATATCTTTGAAAACTGAAACAAGTTGTGGCTCATCTGAAAACGATGATTGTGCAAATCTTCATAGTTCTGAAGAAAATTAGATTGAGTCTAAATCTATAGAGATTACTAATGAACATTCAAATGGACAATAAATTAATGAAGTAGATCAATTTTTGGGTGAAGTGAATTCTGAACAGGAATATGATGAACAAGAAAGTGAGGTTGACTTGGAAGGTAAACTCCTGTGCTTTAGATACAATTAAGCAACTTAGAAGAGAAAACCATAATTTAAAAAGACAACTTCAACAAGAAAAAAATATCACAGAAAAAATAAGTTCAAATCTTGTGGAAGCTAAGTTACAAGTTGAAGAAGCTAGAAAGATTGAGGAAGATGTTAAAAACCAACTTAAGGTAAAATAAAAGAGTATAGAAAAACTTGAGTGGAAAGTGGTTTTACTAAGGAACATTGATAAAGCATCAAAGCAGTTAAGTGATGATAAAATTAATGAGAATGACTCTATGTCTTTGGATAAAATTATTGGTGCACAGAAAGCTCCAAGTGACAAAGGTGGTCTAGGCTTAGAGGAAGGACAATGCTCTAAGGTTAGAAAAACACCTAGAACAAAGGTAGATTTAAAATTTCATGCTGCTGACCTTGAAACTGCAGGAAACAAACAACACAAGGATATCAACAGAGGAGGAAGGAATAGAACACACAGATTCACATGATTTCATTCTACTTGACAAGGTCAATCAATGAGGTACAATTGTTCTTTTTCTGGTTACTTCCATTCATGTTTTGCATATGGTCATAAATCATCTGAATGTTGGATGAATGTGAGGAAGAATGATTGGAAAAAGAACTTTGATAATGTCACATGTTTTAGATGTAACCATTTGGGTCATATTGCAAGAAACTGTGATAAATTATCTCTAAAGGGTGATACAAGAGACTATAAATCTTTGGTTGTATGATATATAGATGTAATGGTTTTGGACAAAAAGAAAAGTTTTGCAGGGGTCAGTGGAAGAAATCATCTGGAAACAACAAAGAGTTATATAACCTGCTTAAGCCAAGGAAAGAATCTTTGGTGGTCTAGAGAAGAAAGCAAGGAAAAGAAGAGGAAGGACTAAATCTTGTGCATGTTGCACAAGAATCATTTCTAAGCATTTAAAAGGAAACACAAAGACATGGGGAGATGATTGGTGTGCATTATAAATCAAACCCCATTAATATCAACCAAGAAAGAGTTGATTTTTGTTGCCTCATAACATACTTATCATGATTCTCATGTCAGGGTGTAAGTCATAGTGTTAAGCCACAAGTATATCATAATTTTGCTTGTGATTCTCTTGAGCTAGAATTGTCTATGTAAAGGAAGGTTGTGTGATAAGTCTTTGATAAAAAGTCTTCATCATTTTCATTCACAACAAAAGAGGAGGCTACTTTTTATGATGTGATATGAATCTCTATGAAGATCCTTTTGTATTGTTCTATATATCATCTCTACCTTCAAGAGTTGTAAGGAGCTGCTTCAAAGAGTGGTTATGCAAAAGGCTTTTATGGGATGAAGTTTACATGGTGTGTGTTAAGTTGATTTTTTTATAAAGTTCAGGCTAGGTAAGCTTTAAACAAAGGCTGTATGGTAGTGTGAAGAGGAATGAAAGTGTTGCAAGAGTCATCCTTATTGGGGATGTGTGAAGTGTATGCATAGTTTGTATAAAAAGCTAGAAGTTTCAGGACAATGTATTTGTTATGCCAAGACTGTGTGTTTCTGCAAGGGCTATGTTGTAATTGCTATGGATAAGCATGAATGATAGTGAAATGATGTAGTCTAAGGCCAACAAGACAGTCATTTGGACGATGGTCTAGTATTTCTTAATATATTCTATCAGTGTTGCAAATCTTTGACAAAATAATGAGCAAAAGGTGACAATGTTGTTAAATGTTACAACTTCAGGTGACAGTGAGTTTACACATTTGCTTATACACTATTTAGTCATGCTTCTTATTATGATATGAAAGTGGTGCTAATTTATGATGAAGATGACATTGCTTGAACTCAATGGTTGAGTATCTCATATTGTATCATATAATGGCTATATGCATGTGATTCTTTCTTGGACTATATATTTAGTGTTTGTGCTCAATCCAATTGTTTGGTGAATTTACAATTATATTTGACAATGGAAAAATATTTCAATTTTCCAGTTGACAGTGCTCTATGAAATTCTTTTTGCAAAGTGTTTACAAGAAGCAGTTACTTAGTGATCTTTGCTAAGTTGTATAGTGATAACACTCAGTGGTAGTGCTTGAAGGTGTATAAGTTAGTAATGCCATTTTATGTCAAAATAATAGTTGTTTGATGAGGAACTCTTGCAGTGGTACTGTACCTGATAGTAGTTTGAGAGTTGGCTTCCAATATCTACTTTTTAGGGATGCTACTTAATCTAGCGTATTCTTCCATATTGATCAGTCTCTTCACTTTACTCAAACTATTTCTATACGGTGTCTTTGTTAGTGTTATGATGCATTTCCTTCATTTAGACAATGTTTAAACTAGTATGGTACTCCAACATTGGCATTATTTGATGATGAGATAGTAAAAATTTAGTTATTGGTTAATCTTTGAGATGATACAGTCTTAGTGTTGATCTATCACTACTTGTATCAAATAAAGTGGTTTTCAAGTCTTCTTGTGCTTGGATATTGATTGTTAACACAATAAGTGAAGTACAAAGATATTTTTGGTCAGCTAGCAAGGTTATTTTTAAAGTAATATAAATGACATCCATCAAAGTATCAAGAATGGAGATTTGTTGTTAAAACATCTGCAATAAGGTTTGCAAATGGGGTGGTGAATTTATGGGGTGCTTGCAATGGATTGAAAGTGACTTCAATGACCCATTTGGATTATTTGAGAATGCTCTTTCCTTTCTAGTTTTCT
>VDFB02058242.1:281921848-281946352 GCA_007258455.2 Sequoia sempervirens | reverse complement strand
TATTTCATACACAGTTTCCAGCATTAAACAGCAGCAAATAGAATAACAAGTTGCACTTCCCAAGCACACAAATATTGATTAAGTTTTCACAAAAAATTCAGTTCTGCAAATACATATTGCAGCACTGAGAAATGGACAGCAACTCCCTTTTTGATGCAAACCAAAGGTTTCCAAAACACCTAGCAAATCTCATACCACAATGACCAGCAATAGGAACTTGGCGTCCAAACCCACAGGAAACCTTCAAACAAATAACCCACACTGAGATAGAAGCTTCAATATCAACTCTACCAATACCAACTTGCTCAACACCTTCAATGAATCCAAACTCATCCAGCAAAAACCCTTATGTCATAACATGGCATCCTGACATAACTTTCCTCTCAAAACTTCGATCACAACAACATAACCTGAAAATTATCTTTTCAAAGTCTTCATCAATTTCATACCATAACCATTGAAGTATCGATGCGAAAGTTGAGTGGCTCCACCAATCACCAGCTAGGGAGGAATTTTTCAACACCGAATCTGATCTTCCCAAGAGGGTTTTTGTCCTCTAGAGGCTGAGATGAACCAAGTTCGATCTTCAGAGTCACAGGGGTTTCAATCATAGAAATAGAATAAATTCAAAATACCAAATGAGCTCTCAATTCCCCTTTTTATAAGCTTTTTAGGGAACTTTCTGGAAACTCCTTTTTTAAATCACTTTATTAATTTATTAAACCTTTTAGCTCCAAAAGTGATTTATTTTATTTTTAAACCATTTCCAACACTGAAAGTCCTTTTAAGCGTCTCATCATTTAAATATTTCAGCTATAATACTCAAGTGCCTGATTAAGTATTTTAATTAAAATGGCAATTTTAATAAAATTAATTAAATATAGCTCAATAATACACTCAATTAGCGACAATGGTCAAAAAGCCTTAGAATCGAAGACTGACTGTGTAGGAGTGATCTCGACGATGAAAGATGAATAACGGACCCTATTGGATGACTTACTAAAAATAGACACTCCCTCCAAGAATCTTGGAGCCCAAACTGGAAGTCAGAAATAAGATCTGAAAGTGTTGTACAACTCCACTAAACCATCAAAGCTCACTCGTAACATCAAAATACCCCTCCAATCAGGCTGACACAAACCCAAAAAGTCAGTGCCAATTGCATTGCAAGAGAACCCGAAAATGGAGACATTACATTTTTATCTATATCTTTAAATTTTATGTTTATCCATATTGAAATTATCTTCTTTAATATATTTATATGTTTATATTTATAAGATAATCTTTATATATATATTTATAGGTTTATGTTTCTTATATTTGTTTTTATTTTTAGTTTTATGCTCCAAATTTTGTTCTATGCATTGAATTATGTGTAACCTCCTCCCTTCCCCTTTCTCTCTTTTTAACTGGTCTTGACCTGCAACAATCCATTTTTCCCTCTAGCTCTCTTTCATCCTGATGATGGATAATGGAGTGTGGTCCAAAACATTGATGTAAAACAAAATTCACACGGTTGAATCCAGAAATTGTCATGCGCTAAATAGAAAAATGTAAATGTGGTAAATTACAATTTGGTTAAGAGAATCAATCAATATGATATTAGGTGTGTTAATTTTTTGTCAATTTCCTGTGCATGACAGGTTTGGATTTAACATTTGCAGGTTAAATCAGGAATTCTTTGAACACCTGAAAGTTGAAATGGGCACTCTTAGGTTTGCACTTTCACGAACAAAGGTCTCTTTCAAACCCACAATTTGTCGATGGTAGCTGATAAGTAGAGTATTGGAAGGACGTGAACATATAAAACATCATTATTGAATGCTGCAGGAAATGGATGACAGGATAGCTGAGCTGGAAGCCTTGCACAGAGTCTTAACTGAAGGCCTAGGTGGGTACTTTAAAGTTGAATAAGTAAGCATATAAAAATCATCAAACTTTATGTAGCATCTCAATTTGTTTCTGGTATATACGAACGTAGAAGGAGTGAGATTAAACAGTATTTTTCATGTCTTCAAGGGCTTAAGCCTATTTGACTATTGCATATTATAAATGTAGAGATAACTGCAAAGTGGATATGTAACAGTCAAATATGATAAATTTATATGGCTTCTGAAACAGAAGCATATGATAAGATGACGGAGGATCTTATAGGAGCAAAGGATCGCCTTGCTAGAATCTTAGCATCAAAAGACAAGAAAGCCGTGGTATTATCTTCTTAAAAGTTAATCCTTTCTGTGATTGCGATGTTTTACAGTTCTTTTATGTCTGTAGAATTTAACACTTGAGAAGGGTTAATGGGTGCAACCTTTCTTTTCAATGTGTAGTTGTTGGAGATGGTGGAAAGGAATGAGCTTGATAGGTCCCTACTTGCGCTTCTGGATGAAAACATTGTAGCCGCCCAAAAAGCTAACCAGGTGAACATTTGCGCTTTTTAAGATTTAGATCTAAGTTAAACAGATTCATGATTTTTTCGTTTCTAGTTGAAGAATACATCTTTAATTATTAGAAATCTATGGCATCTCAAGGACACGAGCAATTATGCATCTAGTTTAGGAGACAATTTGAGAATAGATATATCAATATTTTTGTATGGTCACACTAAGTTGAAGCTACTGGACGGGTGATGACTTCTGACTACAGGACCAAGTAGCATTGTTCATGGAGAAAGTGCGAACTGCTGTGCTAAAATACATAACCATATGATTAGGACATCACTTATCTGATGCCGATGGAGTATGGATTTTACTTACTAGAAATGCATTTTTGTTGTAAAATCAAAACAATACTCATGAATCGGAGCTAATGAGATGGAAAGTAAAGCATTTAATCAAATCATGTAAGATCTCTCAAGCTGCAGCTGAAAGGAAGATAATGTCTATACAACAATACAATATTGCCCAAGAGGCATGCTTTGAATTATTTGGTTTGTTGGAAAGCTTATTCAACTTTCAAAATTACCAAGGAATAAATAATGAATTAAATTTTAAAATCCATATTGATATAGATGAAAAATTTCATACTTTTCATTCCTTCTACGCTGTCTTTCAAAACTTGCTGAAGACATGAAGCAAATGGGAATCTTTTGCATAGTCAACTGATAGTCACTAGCAAATTGTATTTTTTTCTAGCTTGATAAGTGCTATTGTCATTGCCTTGCAATTGATATTTTGCCTCATCATTTGGTTTCCTTCGGCATGTTAATGTTCTTGTGCATGTTTGAATGATCTTTGCTGGTTTTTTTGCAGTAGTTTAAAGGTGAATAAATCTATTATTTGAACCCTCAGCATGGCAACAGTATGTTGAGAAAAATACAAAATTTAAATGCCATATTTTCAATCGACAACAAACAAAAGCTTGTCTCAGCACTTTAATTTGAAAGCGCATAACAACTACTGTAACAGCATTCTGAACATCGACAAATATGCTTTGCAGATATCAATTCTTGATGTAAAGCTGTTCTGCGACTGTTTTGAGTGAACCGCTTTTAACAATTAAGTTGAGATATGGCTGTACTTATTGCTTCATGCCATTCTATAGTCAGCACTCTATTCATAGGCATTGATTTTTACAATAACAAACTAATGTTTGTTGTGAGTCGTTGGTTGCTTCAATGACTTTATATACGTTTCTAGGGTTTTGACAAGAATATATATGGCCATTTCATGGCCTTTAGGCACAAGTGTGTACAATTTAAGAGTCACCAATTCAGTAAGGGCTTTGCATGAGCATTTTCCTCGTCGAAGAGATTCCAAAAGTGGGGCTAGTATGATGGCTCTTTCATATATTTTCTTTCTAATTAAAATTTAAAATTTTATGGATAAGAAAAAATGATTGCAGGTATTGCAGAATTAAGTCACTGTTGCACATTGTATATCAAAATATAAATATTATTTTATTACTTTGAGGTTTTATAATATCTTGTGCAAAATGTTTATAAAGCATTGCATTTCCATTCAATTTTCCCAAAAGTTCATTTAACTATCTTATGTGAACTAACTCTCAACTAATTATTTACTAGATCCAATAGTAAGTGCTTTTATTAAAATATGGAAACCTTAATTTTCAAACACCCCTCCTTAAGATTTACAATTAAAAAAAAAAACAGAAAAAGAAAGAACATAAACAGTATAACATGGATTGACTGCAACAACCTATTCGGAAATCTGCGGAAGCATCTCCACCAAATCATTTTGCTCATCCAAAACACCCTAAACTACTTATGTAAAGGCAAATGCCCTAGTTGATCACAAAATCTCCTTAGAATACCCCAAATTGCTTGTGTTGAAGCAAATGTCTTAGCTGACCACCAGATTTCTTTAGAACAACACAAATTGTTTATGTTTGGGTAAATGTGTTGATTGTCCAATGATGTGAATTGAGAAATACTCAACTATTCACTAGTACACTTCTGTTTTTTTTTTTTTTTTTTGTATTGAGACACTCAGTTATCCACAAGAAAAATACTAATCAATTGCAAATCGAGACTTACTCCACTATTCATAGTAACACCCCTTCCTTTGTGAATTGAGACACACTAAATCATTAACAAATAATAAAACTGCCAAGTTTCCTCATGCTCAATAAAGGGACACAATTTTTTTTTGGTGCTTTTCATACAAGATATCATCTTTGAGTGAGAAGCTAGCTCAAGATGATAATATTCCTCTAACCCCCAATTTGTTTTTGGTACACTTTATTTGCCTAAGATATCAGCACAATAATTGAAAGTACAATTAACAAAAATTAGACATATTTATCAAGTTCATAATGCAATAGAATGTTGGATTCAACTAAAAATATATCCATGCAATAAGATTATGTTTCCAACTAAAAAATTAACCTTTAATATCAATATCAATAACCTAAATCTCCTCTTTTCCAACTAGAGTGCATACCTCTTAAATAAAATAACTTTTAATTTTTCATCAATTTCCTTAATAACAAAAAAAAAAATCTCAAATCCCCTTTTAATAAAATTGTATATCCTTAACAAACAAAATCTACTTGTACCCTTACCCAACAAAATGTAAGAGGACTTGTGTTATTAGAGGAGTAGTTTGAACCATTAACATCTCACAACCAACTTGCATCTATAGTGTTACGCCCCTTAACCTATTCAAGAACTTTGTAAAGAGGGGATAACATTTTTTTTTAACAAAATTAATAAACTTGTTGTGCTCCTTCCATGGGCTGCATTTATTCATCTTTCAGCACTATTTCTTCAACTCTTTCAATATTGCAACATGCATGGTCAAAGCAAATTTAAATAAAAAAAGGGTTAGTGCTTGCTAAGATGACCACTTCTGTTTACATACAACATTCTTTTTGACTAAATGTTGTGATTTTTTCAATGGATGTTAAATGAAATGAGAAATGTCTTAGAATGATTTTACGACATAAAAAAATAATAAAGAATTTTTTAGCTTATGCAAAAACGAAGGTGTCTTTTTGTCTTTTAAATTTTAATTATGATCTTTCCTCTCTTTGATATTATGTTGTAAAAGTGGTTGCAAAATTAAATCATTGTGTATAGTAAATACCAAAATATAAATATTATATTATAAGCCTACACAAATACTAAGGGGGTGGACACTAAAGTGGATACAAAATTGTAGGTGAAATTGAAAGGGTATGCAATTTTTGACACTACAATTTATAAGAATACTCAAAGAATAATTTGGCAATCAAATTGACCCTTGGCATTGTAAATGAATTCACAAATTTTTCCAAAGGTTTCAAGGTATTAATTTCATATTTCAATATCATATTTGTAATAATCATTGAAAATATCCAAACTTACATGATACCCAATGAATCAATGTGTTTAGTCCTATACTGAAATGCTTATGATGCAAAGACAAGGTAGTTTTGAGAGATAAGAAACCTCATACACTAAGGGAGGCATATCAAATTTCCTCAAACATTGAAATCAATTAAGAAAAATACATAAGTGATGTAAGAAATTTATCTAGTGACAAAGGAAAAATAAATGAGGTTCACATTGCTAAGGATAACATGGATCATGCTATGCATGCCTTGAAAGAGTTGAGTCATAAAGTAGCTAGAAATGAAAAAGGCATTACCAAATGGAAGGCACAATCAAGATAGAAATAAAAGAATTCCTAGGCTATTTGATCAACCTTATAATACCATTTGGAATAATGGAAGGCCTATTGTACCATAGTATAAGGGGCTAGTGAATAAATAAATGTCATTTCCTTTAAGGAAGGTAGGTGTTAACAATGCAGCATATACCCCTTGGTGCATGGCTTTCCAAATGACCCATTCACCATTGCAATGTGTTGTAAAATTATAAGTTACGTATCCAAATGAAGATTGTGATTAGCGTAGTGATATTAGTTATAGATCAATGATAAACTAGGATGGCCAAGACATAAATATGATGTCCTAAATATATAAGGTTCTAATCACCAATACATTGTTTATGGAGATGATAAGGAATACCATGTATACAATATAGATTTATTTTCTAGTAAAATTTAATTGAGAAGGCCTTTTTTTTAAGGGATTAGAAATTTGACTATAAAAATAATTTCCCAAGTTAAAATAAACTATAATTTGAGAAGCAAGAGTAATCAAAAGGGAAATATCATGCCAAGAAATTCTAGGGGAATTTTTATTAATGAGAAACAAGTAGAAAAATAACTCAACCCTCTACAACAAATAATTTTAAGATTAAAGATGATACCATCAAACAAAACTAGAGTACAATGATCCTAGATTTGAAGAATGGAGATCCAAGAAACAAAAAGGAATGGTTCTCCAATACTCCTAAAGTAGTAGAAAAGGAGCATGCTAAACAAGGTGTGACTAACCATGTGCCTCCTATTAGTGATCTAAGTTGTAGGTACGAAATCCCTAATATTCTTAATATTTCATAGTCTTTCAAGTGTAAGGGGTGTCAAACCTGTTGAAAAATGGAGGTAATTATGTAGCTTTAAAACTTGTAAAATTATGAGATTTTAGATCTAATTAAGTGTTCTTTGTTACAATTTCTTTGTGGATGATTATCGGTTTAGATTCATTTTACCATTTGTAGAAATAGATAAAAGATTGTAGAAGAATAAGACTAGAAGATGGAAGTGACACAACATATACCATGGAGAAACCCTTTCAGGAAAAAACTCCACCACCATAATCAATAGTGCTTGTATTATTTAACCTTAGAACAAGATTATAATAATTCTTTATCAATCCTTGACTGATATGCTTCTTTTGCCTTCAACAATTCTTCTTCACAACCTGCAATAAACTTTGATCAAACTCCAACTTGTTGCAATTAATAGACAATAATGAGCCTTGAAAACTCCAAAGAGTTGTCAATTACAAAGCACAAAAATTCCTCTCAAAAACCTATGCCTATTCTTTGCAAGTAGAGTCTCAATGCGCAATAAGAAGTCAAATACAATATTTCCTCAATTTAGCCCCCCCAAACTGAACTCCTAACTGATCGTTGGTCAAGAAAATATCTTCCAAGCTTCTCCTCAAAGTTGGCACCCAAGAATGGGCCCACTTAACTCAGCCTTGTAAATATCTTCTCATGCAAAATGTGTTAACTCCAAGATGCCAACTTGGGCGCCCAAGGTGGGTCCAAGTCAATATTTGTTAACTGAAACATATCTCTCCACCATTCATGCAAACATCATGCATGATTGATCATCCCCACTTAACTGAATGTATCACCTGTTATCTGTCATGCAACTCAAGTCATTAGTCATGCATTCCAAGTCAACTGAAGTCAACTAGCATTCAACTGAAACTAACTATATGCAACTGAAGATAACTGAACCATATCTGAACTGAATTGAACATAACTGAACTCGAGGTGGGTTCCACCTTCCATGTGGGTGCCCCATGTGCTCCTATTTTGTAGGAGCTCTTCTTGGGCGTCCCCACATGTTTCTATCATTTATAATTAATTACAAATGCCAATTTACATGTTCATTTCATTCAAATTTAATCTCTTTCTAATCCTAGTGCTGGGGAACACTTTCCAAGGACTTAGGAGATACATGAAATAATGTTTAGGATTGCAATTAAATGGAATCCTATTCTCAACATTCTCCCACTTGAAATTATACATTGCAATTATTCTAAACAAGGAATCATTATTATAAATCAAGTACAGGACTCAAGGCCAATGGCCTTCCTGCACCAAGAGAACTTATCTGTAGGAACTGGTTTCGTAAGATAATCTGTAGCATTGATCAAAGTGTCAACTTTCTCAATTAATACCTTCCCACTCTCAACCATTTCTCATACAAAACCTAGGAAGAACACCACAAAGCCTATATTCAAGTTAGGCAACTAAGGACCAATTAATGAGGTGGGTGTCACCTCCTTCACTTCTTATTCTACAAGACCAAGGGGGTTTCCCTAAGGTGTTCAACTATATGATATTATTGGGATTGAACAACTTTATTACTATAAATAATACCCATTGCACAGTGTACCCCTATTTTAGTTCTCGCAATGTACCTAAGTTTTGTCCTAAAAATGAAAATTTATCACCTTTATATAATAAAAAGGGATTATCATGTAGAGTGTGTAAAATACATGTGAACAACACCTGTTGTTGTTATGCACTCATATATGCAAGCATAACTAAACTAATACAACACAAATTTGAAATAAAGTGATTATGATTGACTTTTTTTAATGTGTTGGTGTGATGATATGTGAAGCCAATAACATATTCATGTCAATTCTAGTAGGGAAGAAAATGTGTGGATTTATTCAAAACATGTAATGATTGATATATCATTGTCACACATTAATGAAAGTTTCACTATAGACTATGCCCCTTAAATGTATAAGTAAACTAGGTTATAAATATGCATTCAAAGAAATAAAAAACTTTAACAAATATTAAATGATTCTACTTAGTAATCCATAGACAAAATTGAATACTTCCTTTGTTATTGTGGAACTTGACATCATGCAAAATCTTTGTATGGTTTTCACAATTATCTAGCTAGCCAATTGATCACATTGTTGGCTTTCAGTTGTTTTGTGGTTTGTCGTTGATGTCAAAATGTTTTGTGGTTTGTGTCCTTGATGTCAACTTGATGTCAACATTGATTATGCAGTGCTTTGGAATTCACATTGATTTCTCATATGGATGATTTGCAGTTACATGTTACAGTTACAGGTCTTTGATATATATACATTTGTTGAGGCTGACAATGTTTATTACTTGTGTTTCAACAATTTGATTCCTTAAAGACTACATGTCACAATGTTTTCCACATGTATATTCAGGTTGTCTTTGAATGATATATTAGTGCATTGTCAATCTTAAGTTATTGCACTATTGTATTGTTTTAAGGCATTCATGATGTTTTGACCTGCTCATTAAAGTCACAATGTGAATATGGTGATATCAAACAACAGTGGTTTTGAACATATTGGATGGTTATTCATAACTTAGCATTCACAGTTTCACAACATTCTTTGTTTCACTTGATATACTTAGGGACAACATTCAATACAGATTGACTAATGCTTGGCATATTCTTGTGTTATGGGCACATTGTATTTATTTTTGATGCAATCATTTATATGTGCTTGACATATATTTGTCAACAATGTTAATGGGATTAAAATCCCATCGATGACATTATTATTATCTATGAACTAATTCTAAAGGATTCAAAGGTCATATCACTTGGCATAAGGTTTGATTTGTCATTTGGCATATTTAACATGTGGTAGGTAATCGACATTTGAGGTTTTTGATTATTGATCGACATGACAATTATGGTTTAACAAAGGAAATGACTTTCTCAAAAAGTTACTTGACAATGGAAAGTGATCGGGCACTAAGTGGTTATTCACATTACCTTGTCAATACTTATTTGGATCGGGAAATGATTGTTGTTCATATTTCTTTGTGGCACTATCAATACTTTTGTGGTTTATTATATGGTTTAATGTTTATTACAAAGTGCTAAATGCTTTGGGAATTAAAGGTGACATAAAGGTCATTTCATTTGGAATCGGGCATTCTAAAATATGTGGACCTAAGCCTGACATACCAATGGTAAAAGGCATTTTTACATTTCATTTTGTTTGAAGCCCTCATTAGGGCACGATGGTCAGAATGTCACATGGAAGGTGTAGCGGCTAGGATTTGCAATGATAAACTAGAATGGTGTCGACTTGAAGTGACAAAGCTCGGTAGTAAAGTGAAGTGGCAAAGCTCGACTATGGAGGTTTTCAGCTGGGTAGTTATGGATCTCTTCGACTGATTTTTCTGGTATTTGTTTGTTTCTCTTCCACTGTAAACAATTATAGTAGTTGACTGTAACAAGTTTTGTTAGTAATATTATTGATAAGGGCTCAATCTTTGCTAATTGTGTTTAAACCCGTTAGGGTTTCTAGATAACAAGATTCGACTGTAACTGAATAATTTCTTGGTGGTGATAGTTGTAATTGTTTTGTTGCAAGGGTTTGTTTTCAAAGAAGGAATATTTAGGGTTTTCCATTTAAACCGTAACTTGAGTTGATTTACAGTTACACAAACTGCTTCCAGAGATTATTATTTTCAGTGTCTTTAAAAGATGGCTTTTAGGCATTTTTTTGGGTTACCTGGAAGTGGAATATGATGGTTAAAACATACTGTACAAAAGTGTTATTACATTGAAAATATTTATATTGATTTCTAGATTATTGAAGGAAGATGTTGTCATTCTCATACAACATTCTTCAATGTGCTTATTGAAAATCTTTTATAGTCTTCTATTGAAATTCTAGGACTGCAATTTTCTCTTCTAGGGTTCTGATAGAATATTGCATTGTTTTGCATTGTAAAGGAGTTGGTGCTCCTGTATCTTATGAAGTTGGTGGTTCTGAATTTTGTGGAGTTGGTGATCCTGAACTTTATGGAGTTGGTGCTCTTGTACTTTAAAGAGTTGGTGCTTTAAGTGAATAAAGAGAAATATTTTTCAAGTGGTTTTTATTCCCCAAGAGGGTTTTCCACTCAAGACATCTAATGTGTTATGAGATGGTTTTATGTGTGGTTTTTCTTATTTGTCTGATTTTAATGTGTCGCCAAATACATTGAATGGTTATTAATCATCAATATTTCATATCTGCCAATGTATATGTCAGGTTTCATGCATAAAAGGTTCTGATTTAAAGTGAGCTCTGATACATGTGAAAGTGTTAAGTTTCATCTCTGTTAATGTTTCATGTTTAATTCATGGTTCATGCAAATACAATACTATTCATGCACAAGTCAAATTTTTTCTTTGAATTGTCATTTGGTGTTTTGATTTAAAATTCAAGTTTGCTTCACATACTGTCATTTGTCCTCTTTGTTCAAAAGAAAACATACAATCTTGATTTTGAAAAATTTGTGACTTTCATAAATCACTGATTCACCCCCCCTCTTAGTGATTTCAGTCTTCCAATAATTGGTATTAGAGCATAGGGTCCTTTCATAGGTCTAATCCACATAGGATAGATTTTGGTTATTGGAATTCTGTCAAACATATCTCAAGTTCAAGAAGGTACTTCTGTGGCTAGAGCCAAATCCTTGATTAGTAAAGTCTAATCGACTTAAGGATTCCTGGTATTGAAGTGTTGTGTCTGATATGGAAAAGTGTAGAAGGAATAAGGGAAAAAGAAGTTCACAACAAAATACTAACCATCAAGCTCTGCCTGAAATTAATATGAGTAATGAAGAAGAGACCATAAACAATAACCCAAAAATAATAGAGTATCCTACATTTAGAACACCTCAGTTTGAAGGTACCAACTTTATTCTTTGGAAATGTAGGATGGAGACATATTTTTCTTCCTTAGGGTATGATGTGTGGGCAACAACAAAAAGAGGTTGCACTGTATTTGTGACATCTCCTTCCACACATGAGGAGAAGACAACTCTTGAATTCAATGCTAGGGCTATAGATGCTATTTTCAATAGTTTGTCAAATGAAATTATTGCTAAGGTTATGCATTGTAGGAATGCAAAGGAATTTTGGGATAGACTGATTGAAATGAATCAAAATGGTGAGTTGCAAGAGGAGATATCTTTGAAAACTGAAACAAGTTGTGGCTCATCTGAAAGTGATGATTGTGCAAATCTTCATAGTTCTGAAGAAAATTAGATTGAGTCTAAATCTATAGAGATTACTAATGAACATTCAAATGGACAAGAAATTAATGAAGTAGATCAATTTTTGGGTGAAATGAATTCTGAACAGGAATATGATGAACAAGAAAGTGAGGTTGACTTGGAAGGTAAACTCCTGTGCTTTAGATACAATTAAGCAACTTAGAAGAGAAAACCATAATTTAAAAAGACAACTTCAACAAGAAAAAAATATCACAGAAAAAATAAGTTCAAATCTTGTGGAAGCTAAGTTACAAGTTGAAGAAGCTAGAAAGATTGAGGAAGATGTTAAAAACCAACTTAAGGTAAAATAAAAGAGTATAGAAAAACTTGAGTGGAAAGTGGTTTTACTAAGGAACATTGATAAAGCATCAAAGCAGTTAAGTGATGATAAAATTAATGAGAATGACTCTATGTCTTTGGATAAAATTATTGGTGCACAGAAAGCTCCAAGTGACAAAGGTGGTCTAGGCTTAGAGGAAGGACAATGCTCTAAGGTTAGAAAAACACCTAGAACAAAGGTAGATTTAAAATTTCATGCTGCTGACCTTGAAACTGCAGGAAACAAACAACACAAGGATATCAACAGAGGAGGAAGGAATAGAACACACAGATTCACATGATTTCATTCTACTTGACAAGGTCAATCAATGAGGTACAATTGTTCTTTTTCTGGTTACTTCCATTCATGTTTTGCATATGGTCATAAATCATTTGAATGTTGGATGAATGTGAGGAAGAATGATTGGAAAAAGAACTTTGATAATGTCACATGTTTTAGATGTAACCATTTGGGTCATATTGCAAGAAACTGTGATAAATTATCTCTAAAGGGTGATACAAGAGACTATAAATCTTTGGTTGTATGATATATAGATGTAATGGTTTTGGACAAAAAGAAAAGTTTTGCAGGGGTCAGTGGAAGAAATCATCTGGAAACAACAAAGAGTTATATAACCTGCTTAAGCCAAGGAAAGAATCTTTGGTGGTCTAGAGAAGAAAGCAAGGAAAAGAAGAGGAAGGACTAAATCTTGTGCATGTTGCACAAGAATCATTTCTAAGCATTTAAAAGGAAACACAAAGACATGGGGAGATGATTGGTGTGCATTATAAATCAAACCCCATTAATATCAACCAAGAAAGAGTTGATTTTTGTTGCCTCATAACATACTTATCATGATTCTCATGTCAGGGTGTAAGTCATAGTGTTAAGCCACAAGTATATCATAATTTTGCTTGTGATTCTCTTGAGCTAGAATTGTCTATGTAAAGGAAGGTTGTGTGATAAGTCTTTGATAAAAAGTCTTCATCATTTTCATTCACAACAAAAGAGGAGGCTACTTTTTATGATGTGATATGAATCTCTATGAAGATCCTTTTGTATTGTTCTATATATCATCTCTACCTTCAAGAGTTGTAAGGAGCTGCTTCAAAGAGTGGTTATGCAAAAGGCTTTTATGGGATGAAGTTTACATGGTGTGTGTTAAGTTGATTTTTTTATAAAGTTCAGGCTAGGTAAGCTTTAAACAAATGCTGTATGGTAGTGTGAAGAGGAATGAAAGTGTTGCAAGAGTCATCCTTATTGGGGATGTGTGAAGTGTATGCACAGTTTGTATAAAAAGCTAGAAGTTTCAGGACAATGTATTTGTTATGCCAAGACTGTGTGTTTCTGCAAGGGCTATGTTGTAATTGCTATGGATAAGCATGAATGATAGTGAAATGATGTAGTCTAAGGCCAACAAGACAGTCATTTGGACGATGGTCTGGTATTTCTTAATATATTCTATCAGTGTTGCAAATCTTTGACAAAATAATGAGCAAAAGGTGACAATGTTGTTAAATGTTACAACTTCAGGTGACAGTGAGTTTACACATTTGCTTATACACTATTTAGTCATGCTTCTTATTATGATATGAAAGTGGTGCTAATTTATGATGAAGATGACATTGCTTGAACTCAATGGTTGAGTATCTCATATTGTATCATATAATGGCTATATGCATGTGATTCTTTCTTGGACTATATATTTAGTGTTTGTGCTCAATCCAATTGTTTGGTGAATTTACAATTATATTTGACAATGGAAAAATATTTCAATTTTCCAGTTGACAGTGCTCTATGAAATTATTTTTGCAAAGTGTTTACAAGAAGCAGTTACTTAGTGATCTTTGCTAAGTTGTATAGTGATAACACTCAGTGGTAGTGCTTGAAGGTGTATAAGTTAGTAATGCCATTTTATGTCAAAATAATAGTTGTTTGATGAGGAACTCTTGCAGTGGTACTGTACCTGATAGTAGTTTGAGAGTTGGCTTCCAATATCTACTTTTTAGGGATGCTACTTAATCTAGCGTATTCTTCCATATTGATCAGTCTCTTCACTTTACTCAAACTATTTCTATACGGTGTCTTTGTTAGTGTTATGATGCATTTCCTTCATTTAGACAATGTTTAAACTAGTATGGTACTCCAACATTGGCATTATTTGATGATGAGATAGTAAAAATTTAGTTATTGGTTAATCTTTGAGATGATACAGTCTTAGTGTTGATCTATCACTACTTGTATCAAATAAAGTGGTTTTCAAGTCTTCTTGTGCTTGGATATTGATTGTTAACACAATAAGTGAAGTACAAAGATATTTTTGGTCAGCTAGCAAGGTTATTTTTAAAGTAATATAAATGACATCCATCAAAGTATCAAGAATGGAGATTTGTTGTTAAAACATCTGCAATAAGGTTTGCAAATGGGGTGGTGAATTTATGGGGTGCTTGCAATGGATTGAAAGTGACTTCAATGACCCATTTGGATTATTTGAGAATGCTCTTTCCTTTCTAGTTTTCTTGCTTTGTGACAATGACAGTGCAGTTTGAGAAAAGGAGTGATGAACTACGGTTCAATGTTAATTGGAACATTAAATGTGGTGCTCAGAGAGGAGTGATGATACCGATTTTGATATATCCTTGTATGGAGCTTCTTTGTAGGGAGAGCTTGGTTCTATAATATTTCATTTACAACTCTCTTGTATATTCAGTTTGCTGCTCTATTGTTCTACTTGCAGCTAGTTTTGGTTGGATAATTGGTTGGCTTCTCAGCTGTTTATTGGCACCTAACATTCTCTTCTTTTATTCTTTGTCATTGGGGCAAAAAGGGGGAGGGATGAAATGTGTTTTCCCATCAAGGACAAAGGGGGAGTTTGTTGGATTTCAGCTGTTGTTTGTCCTTGATGTCAAAATGTTTTTTGGTTTGTGTCCTTGATGTCAACTTGATGTCAACATTGATTATGCAATGCTTTGAAATTTGCATTGATTTCTCATATGGATGATTTGCAGTTACATGTTACAGTTATAGGTCTTTGATTCAGATCTTTGATATATATACATTTGTTGAGGCTGACAATGTTTATTACTTGTGTTTCAGCAGTTTGATTCGTTAAAGACTACATGTCACAGTGTTTTCCACATGTATATTTAGTAGGTATATTCAGGTTGTCTTTAAATGATATATTAGTGCATTGTCAATCTTAAGTTATTGTACTACTGTATTGTTTTAAGGAATTCATGATGTTTTGACCTACTCATTAAAGTCACAATGTGAATATGGTGATATCAAACAACAATGGTTTTGAACATATTGGATGGTTATTCATAACTCAACATTCACAATTTCACAACATTTTTTGTTTCACTTGATATACTCAGGGACAACATTCAATATAGGTTGACTAATGCTTGGCATATTCTTGTGTTATGGGCACATTGTATTTATTTTTGATGCAATCATTTATATGTGCTTGAAATATATTTGTCAACAATGTTAATGGGATTAAAACCCCATTGATGGCATTATTATTCTCTATGACCTAATTCTAAAGGCTTCAAAGGTCATATCATTTGACATAAGGTTTGATTTGTCATTTGGCATATTTAACATGTGGTAGGTAATCGACATTTGAGGTTTTTGATTATTGATCAACATGACAATTATGGTTTAACAAAGGAAATAAATTTCTCAAAAAGTCACTTGACAATGGAAAGTGATCGGGCACTAAGTGGTTATTCACATTACCTTGTCAATATTTATTTGGATTGGGAAATGATTTTTGTTCATATTTCTTTGTGGCACTATCAATACTGTTGTGGTTTATTATATGGTTTAATGTTTATTGCAAAGTGCTAAACACATCGGGCATTAAAGGTGACATAAAGGTCATTTCATTTGGAATCGAGCATTCTAAAACATGTGGACCTAAGCCTGACATACCAATGGTAAAAGGAATTTTTACATTTCATTTTGTTTGAAGCCCTCATTAGGGCATGATGGTCAGAATGTCACATGGAAGGTGTGGCAGCCAGGATTTGCAATGATAAACTAGAATGGTGTCAACTTGAAGTGACAAAGCTTGGTAGTAAAGTGAAGTGCTAAAGCTTGATTGTGGAGGTTTTCAACTGGGTAGTTATGGATCTCTTCAACCGATTTTTCTGGTATTTGTTTGTTTCTCTTCCACTGTAAACAATTATAGTAGTTGACTGTAACAAGTTTTGTTAGTAATATTATTGATAAGGGCTCAATCTTTGCTAATTGTGTTTAAACCCGTTAGGGTTTCTAGATAACAAGATTCGACTGTAACTGAATAATTTCTTGGTGGTGATAGTTGTAATTGTTTTGTTGCAAGGGCTTATTTTTGAAGAAGGACTATTTAGGGTTTTCCGTTTAAACCCTAACCCGAGTTGATTTACAGTTACACAAATTTCTTTCAAATATTATTATTTTTAGTATCTTTAAAAGATGGCTTTCAGGCATTTTTCTGGGTTCCCTGACAGTGGAATATGATGGTTCAGACATATTGTACAAAAGTGGTATTACATTGAAAATATTTATATTGATTTCTAGATTATTGAAGGAAGATGTTGTCATTCTCATACAACATTCTTCAATGTGCTTATTGAAAATCTTTTATAGTCTTCTATTGAAATTCTAGGACTACAATTTGCACTTCTAGGGTTCTGATAGAATACTATATTGTTTTGCATTGTAAAGGAGTTGGTGCTCTTGTATCTTATGAAGTTGGTGCTTCTGAATTTTGTGAAGTTGGTGCTCCTGAACTTTATGGAGTTGGTGCTCCTGTACTTTAAAGAGTTGGTGCTCTAAGTGAATAAAGAGATATTTTTCGAGTGGTTTTTATTCCCCAAGAGGGTTTTCCACTCAGGACATATAATGTGTTATGAGATGGTTTTATGTGTGGTTTTTCTTATCTGTCTGATTTTACTGTGTCACCAAATACATTGAATGGTTATTAATCATTAGTCTTTCATATCTGCCAATGTATATGTCAGGTTTCATGCATAAAAGGTTCTGATTTAAAGTGAGCTCTGATACATGTGAAAGTGTTAAGTTTCATCTCTGTTAATGTTTCATGTTTAATTCATGGTTCATGCAAATACAATACTATTCATGCAAAAGTCAAATTTGTTCTTTGAACTTTCATTTGGTGTTTTGATTTAAAATTCAAGTTTGCTTCACATACTGTCATTTGTCCTCTTCGTTCAAAAGCAAACATACAATCTTGATTTTGAAAAAATTGTGACTTTCATAAATCACTGATTCACCCCCCCTCTTAGTGATTTCAGTCTTCCAACACACATATACATAAAAAAATAAACAAATATCAATGGAGACACTCAATTAAGGTTGATTCCACAATTTAAAATAAGTTCATTATAATTTTGGGATGAACCTAAATCATCAAAATACAAGAAAAAGTATTTCTCTTTACTTGAGTTGAAACCCTACCTACCCAAAAGTGTATTCTCCTTTCTTCTCCAAAAATAATTTTACCATCCTTTAAATAATAAAAATTAAGGTCCTTATACTTCACTAAAAGTCATGCCAAAGTGGAAAACATGTAAACTTGCAATAAAATCCTATAAATTTTTAACTTCAACAATTATAGGGGCTATCTATACATTGATATCATATTTTTCATTATTTTGGTACCTTAAAACTACCTTGATCATGTCCTCTTGTACACAAAAATTATGGGGAGCTATCTTCCTACCATCCATAACAATTTTGGTTATTAACAAATTCCTTGAAAGGTGGGAGAGCTGGTATAATAAATTTAGGTAGTTGGACGACCATCAATGTGAAAATTTGGGAATTATGGTGCCTTTCAATTTTTGGGTTTCAAGAGGAACTTGGAACCTTGGATGTTATATAATATTGATGGGCATTAGGTTATGGAAAAATAAATAAATGAGAACATTGAATTCATGTAATCTAGGTGTCAAACTTTGGGTTATAAAAGAACTTGGAAATATGTCAATTGGGCTTCGGTCATAGGATACAATAGGAACTTGTAACTTGAGGTTCCATGTCCTAATTAGAGTTTGAATCCCATGTTTTATTATGGAGGTTGGGAGAAGAGAGAAAATATGGATTGGAGCTTGAAGTTCTAGGTTCTAATCAGGGCCCAAAGTCTAAAATAATGAATGAATAACACATGCCAAGGAGTGGACTCCAAGAGGAAGCAGGGAACTAGAATTTAAATTTCTTGGTTTATGTTGGATCTTGGGGTCCAAAAGGGGAAAAAATGAGGCTTCTATGAGTTTAAGGAAAATAGTGGAGAGAAATTTAGACTTGGAACCTTAGATAATCTCAAGGTCTACAAGGAAACCAATTAAAATACTACACAAGGATCATAAGGCAAAAATAAATGGGAAATAGGGACCTAAGCTCGTGTCCGAAATTCCATCAAGACTTAAGGTCCAAGAGGGAACCAAGAAGATTTTGTTGGGGTGGAGATAAATATGTAATGAGAATTTAGAGGAACCAAAGAAATTAGATAAGTTACAATGTCTCTATATTCACCCTATAACCAGTTTATAAAATTTACCAAAAACTCATTCATCAAATTCTTAGTTTTTTGAGATTTCATACCCTATTGTAACTCTTTGAAAAGTTTCACATGAATCTTCTTTTGCATTCAAATATTTTTTAGGAACTTTGGTACCATCAATAACCTTGTCAAGAGTTGACATGGTTCCTTGAACCATAATATCCTCTAGCAAATATAAAATGGACCATAATATAACAAATTTGAGCACACATAAATCATTAGGCCTAGTTACTCTTGTATACCAAGGATATGAGAATAAATAACCCAAACACACCAAAATAAAACATTATAATTCCTTCCTTTGACATTCCATTAGGCCACCCTCAACTAGCTATTGTGGGAGGGGGATAGATACCTCAATACCCCCCAAAAAATAATATTCATCTAAGATGTTTGGAAGGGACACAACAACATATCAAACTGACACTACAACAAAACCACCTCAAATCACTTCGTTGTCAATATTTTCCATTAGAGATCGCTCATCGAACATCCCTATTAGTATTAACTTTGAATGAGAGTAAGGAACTCTTCAAAATTCTAAAAAATGAAACACAAATTCTTCAAAAGTATAAAAAATGAAACACTTAGCACATGCTTAAGAATGAAATATTGGGGTCAAGGAAGTAGAGAAATAAGGGAACATGTACCAAAGTAAGGAAGAGCTTGAAACCTCAACAAGAAGACAAGAAAAATTTATTAAGGTTCTTGGTGGGGGTTTAAGTATGGATAGGTCCCCAAAGCCTCGGAACTCCAACAACATATGAAATATCAAGGGAAACCACAAATAAAGCCTATGCTTAGTATTTTTATGAGTCTTTGCATAATTTCACATTCAAGGGGCCAATTTTAAATTTCTCAAATTAGTTATCAACAAAGGGTGGATAAGGTCAAATGTACAACCCTTGGATCATAGCAAAGTAAAATGAGACACATCAAATTAGGATTCCAACACCTCCTTTGTCTATTACTAGTATTTATATTGATTCTCTATTACCAAATAATATTCCACTAGATATGGCATATATGTAAAGCCAAGTAAAAAAATTATGCCAAGTGAATACAAGGATACAACTTTAGCTTTAATTTGTAACACCCTTTTAAATAAGTTTGATAGTAGAAAAAATCATATAGAAGAACAAAACAAGAATAACTAGATGACATAATAAAAAGGCTATTGTAGGTCATATTGAGAGGAATAAGGTCTACTTAGATTCAACTTTGAATAAGTGTCCAACCAAGTTGGACTCGTTTTATGTAACCTTATCCATCAATGAAAAATTGGTAAGAAATTATATGATAGATTTTGGTGCCTCAACCAATGTCATGTATGTGTAAGTCATGGGTATGTAGGTTACAAGGTCATTTGCTAAATTATTTGCTATAAATTTCAAGGAGGTACTTGTTATAGGAGTCATGAAAGATGTAAAATTTCAATTGGAAATATACCTAGTGTAGACAACTACTTTTAACAATAACCTAATGTTCTCTAAGACCATTTCATAACACGTTTGCTAGTCCCCTTCCAAATTAACCTTTCTTTACCCATATTAAATAATATAGTATCTCCATTCAATATTCCTTTTTAACCCCCTCATTATGTCATCTCTATTTTTATCCTATGCATACCTGTTTATCCAAAATAATTAAATAATAGGATATAATTATCCTCACCCATTTTTAACTTCCCTGACTATTGTTAGTCAATGATGATTTCTCACCTTCTTCAATTTGATCTCAACCATTCATTGAGATTGCAACTCCATCATTGACATTCCTCTCTACAACTCTATAAACCAACCCCTTCATCCTTCATTACTATATACTTGAATGATAATTTTAAAACTATATTCTATTGATTTCATGTATATTCCATCCAAGAGCACGTTCAAAACATATAATGTTTACATTTGGTATTAGCTTTTATATTTATGTTTTGTATTTGCACTCCTCATTTCTTTATCTAAAGTATTTACTTTGGTTCATATTAGTATTCTTAAGTGACTTTTAATTTTGAATCTAGGGATACATTTTGGCACATCCATTAGGACCTTGTCTCTTCTTTTTCTAATTTATTTTTTTACAGGTTTTAGCTTGTCTTGACAGGTTTTATGTACAAGATTTATGTTTAAATTTTATACGTTAGTCACATTCTAGGGAACTTTGGCATGAAATGGATAAAATTGTTCAACTCAAAGTGCCCAAAGACCCTAGAATCCATGTATAATTTGTTTGATTTAGAAAAAATTGCACAGGAGGTAAAAAAGATTTCTTAGAGAGGCTGTACAACCTTTGCATAAGGATACAAGTAAAAAATGTGTTTTTTTAAAAATAAATATTTTGAAAAATAAAAAATTTAGAAGAAATAAATAAAAACCAAATATGAAAAAAGGGCTTTAAAGCCTTGCACAGGTGGGGTACATGGGTACCCTACACACTACCCCTACTATTGGCAAAGGTGGTAGGGATGGGACCCACACCCCCTTGTCGAAACTTTTAAAGACCCCACTAATGAGTTTGGCAACTGTCAGTAGATTTAAATTAAAAAAAATAAAATATTAAAGCTTCAAATTAAAAAAAAAACAAAAATAAAATATTAAAAATAATTTTTTATCAAAACCAAAAAATTATTTTAATTTTTTATAAATAAATTAAAAAAAAACTATAAAATTCCATAGTCTTTTCTTTGCTCAAGCACTACTAACCCCCCACCAACCTAGCAAAATCCCACCCCAACCCTCTCTTCTATTAGAAAATTAGCTATTTTTTCAAACATAACTTAACTTTTGTGTGGAGTGTTGGATTTTAGCATTTTTATAATCATTGGGAAGTTGGTTTTGCACTCTTCATTTTGGATCAAGTGATTTTTTAGATTTAAGCTCAATTTTCAAGTGTATTCATCTAAACCTCCATATTTATTTCAAAGCTTTATATTTTTTGTGTGAATTTATTTTTCAATAATTCAAAAAAATATAAGAAAACCACAAATAATTTAATGGCGCTATTTATTTTCACTTTGGGATAGTTTATTTTGAGTGTTTGATCACACTTAAAATTAGGATTAAAATTTATGTGTCTTATGATCCCAAAGTTGCATTTGTACATGCTCTCCTCTTGGAATTTAGAGCGATCTTGAGGATCAAAAACAATTGTAATCTTTTTTTTCCTTTTAAGGGGCCTCTAGAGAGATTTCATCATCCTAGGTGATGACCTTAACCCTAAAATTCTATAGGGTATAAATAGTGGGGGTGAATCAAAAGATACACCTCTTGGAAGTGAAAATATACCATTTTGGGCTAAGCCCCCAATAAATTTATACCTTAGAGGAATGAAGATGGAGAGTTGGGTTACCCTCTCATCTTAGTCATTTGAATCATTTTTCTTCATTTTCAAGAAATTGGGCCTCACATACCCTTGTGGTATAACAAGGATATTCCCCTAGTTGAGCCTATAAATCCTAGCTTAAGACCCTTTGGTCTATTAGACACACAAGACAACTGAGAGGAGGGGGGTGAATCAGTTGTGCATTAAAACCTTCAAAACCTTATTAAGTATTAGTATGAATATAGATAAATGAAACAACACATCCATAATCATTCATAATATAACACCAGATTTTTACGTGGAAAACCCAATAAGGGAAAAACCACGGTGAGGATTAAATCACTATATGAGAACCAAAATCAATTAGAAGAGGCTCACTACCTAAGGGGCTCACTGCCTAGAGGACTCACTGTCTAAAATGAAAGGCTCATTGCCCAGGAAGATCACTTATTTTGGATTACAAAGAAACAGTTACAAGGAGGTTCACTACCTCAAAGCAACTGGAGAAACCACCACAATGTCTCTTTACCATCCATAACCTTCGACTTCCTGCCTCCAACAAATTTTGGCACACTAAACTGTAGACACCTTATGCTCATTGGTTCCGGTAGTCTTAGGCATTCTTGCTCACACCCAGACCTCAACACATAATCATACATACATCATTCCATACCACACACTTCTCCAAAATTTTGACCTTACATATATATCTTCTGCAACCTCAAATAACCTTCTCTAAGTCGGCTTCAATGAAACATATACACCAAAAATGTGCAACCACCAAATAGGTCATCACCAAACACCTCCGTGGTGGAAAGAAGTGAGGGAAGAACACATAAAGGGTTAACCAAGACCAAAATATACACCGAAATGCTACACCAGGCTTCCACAAACCACATAGCTCATCTGCAAACAATGCTAACACACCAAGTTGGCCATACCAACATTAATACTATCAAGCAACCAAACTCACACTTCACCAGGACTAAAAACAATTTACAGACCATGTAGCAACATTACACAACATCTTGGAATATTCCAACACCAACAAAATATTCAAAAATACTAGTGCAAACACATGAAACTGAGAATACTATCATCCTGTGCAACAAATCAAACTTCCATTGAGATACAACTCATGAACCAAGCTTGTGGAACAACTGAACACTAAACATGCCAAGGGAAGGTAGGTACAAGAAATATTAGCACATTACCAAATCTGCAATATAAGAAACTTCAACGTAGAGAAACATGGAGCAATTCCATTTCTCCCAGATATCCCTCTTCACAAGCTAGAGATTGTCCAACACACTATCAAACATATCTTCTACTACTACATGATCCAAAACCTAAAACTCTAGATATAACACCTTCTAAGACTTACGATCGTCATTTTCAAACCACACAATCACATCTTCAAGAATGAAGAAATGCAGAGCAAAATGCAGGACACTTCCCAGTCACCTTGTCTAGTATTATGTAAATTTTCTCAAAAGCACTTGGAAACCAAGTAACCCTGCTACATCTGTAACACCTTCTCAACATATCCATACCAAAGGTTGACATCAATGAAAACATTGATGAGAACATGGTGTAACGATCTCCCCCCTTTTCATTAATGGCAACATCTGCTAAAAAACCATAAACAAAAAAGCAACTATGTATCTCCAATACTCAACTTGAATATTTCTTTCCTTGTTTTTTTCAAAATTCTCTCTCCCCCTTTGATATCAATGGTGAAGGGAAACACCTGCACAATTCAGTTCAGGAAAAATATGTGCTCCCCCTGACTGCACCAACCAAAAACACCGCTACTTGCTCCCCTTGAGAGGTAGCTTTCCTCAATCCAGGACAAGGACTACATCTTGAATTGCTCCCCTGCACAAATGCACAATCTTATGCATCTAGTCACTAATACATTTGACTGCAAAATATGACGAAACTGTCCAACGAAATATGTAAAATTTGATGTTCATTGGGTGCTTGTAAAATTTGATGTGTAATTTCCAATTTTTTGAAAGTTTATCCCCGACGTTCGTCGAAATTTCGACGAACTTGGGGTTCGTCGAAATGTCGGCTATTATTTTCGTTGAATTTTTGACAAACATGAAAAATTAAAAAAAATCAAATTGTGGCCAATAT
>VDFB02058242.1:281910220-281921748 GCA_007258455.2 Sequoia sempervirens | reverse complement strand
AAAGCCGCTACTAATGCCTAGCCCCGCTGATAGTTCTCAAGCCAAACTATGGAACGTGCCGCACTTTTCTCCACAAATAGTCACTCTCCAGAAGAAGCAAATGCGTGCGCCTATGAAAGTTACTTATCTCTATGCCTTGCCCTCTGGTGTTCCTTTTGTAGGTGGGCTAGTTTTATCACCAGCCGAATTCATAGCACAGATAGATTGTGGAAAAGAGGCACGCGCGAATAGAATGAGGCAACGCAAGGCAAAGGATGACAATGCTCCCACCGAGCTGAGAGTACAAGCTTCGTATGATGAGGCCCGACAAGAATTAAAATTCGCAACCATGTACCCAAGGATAAGCAAGCCTCGGGGAGAAATGCAACCCGAAGACTATGAGATATATGCTGTCAGACTCAACATGAAAGTAGCCCGGCCATAAGATAAGGTCAAAATCATGGAGGAAACGCAACAGGTGGTCACTTCCGACTTCCTCAAAACTGGTCGCCAGTTAAAGGAGAAGGATGAGCAGCTCAAGGCAGCCAAGGAAAGGGTGAGTTTTCTGGAAACAAAGGAGAAATCCTTGGAGGCAGATATCGCCCGAATGACTGAAAGGGCGCTGACAACAGAGAATGAGAGGAACAGACTTCAGAGCGAAATTGCGAGGACCCAGATTGCTGATCCAAGCAGCGCGACAGAGCCTACAGTCAAAGGAGGAGGAGCTTGAACGCGTCCGCCTTGAGCATAGTTAAGGGATGGCGAAAAAGGGTGCGGAGTTGGAACACTTACAAGAGCAGTATGAACAAAGAGTATAGAGAAAGGAGGCCGAATTTGAAGGCCTGAAGGCTAAATTGGAGGACGAGCTCGAGAGACAAAAACTTCTCTAGAAGAGCAATCAGCGAACCACTCCCGAGTTGAACAAAATTGGAATAAAGAAATGAGCAACTATGCGGAGCAGCTGGCGTCTGAGGAAAGGAAGAAGGCAGAATTAGTCGAGGCCCTTATTTCAAGAGACGGGAAGATTTCTTCGCTTAAAGCCTCTCTGTTGCCTACCCCTGCTCAACCTGATGTCATTCCACTGGTTAGGAAATTATACATTTCCCACTGGGAGAAAGTCAAGACCTTTTGCCTAACACTGCAGCCTACCCTCCGATTTATCGACAAGACATCAAGGCTCAATCAAGAGGCAAGTAATACAATTGAGCAGTTCCCACGTTTCATCCTAGAGAGGGTTCCCGAGGTGAGGGACTTGCTCAACAAGCTATACTCCATCTCAGACGAAATCCTTGCCGGGGTGGGTATCGAAGATCAGGATGCTACTGCTCAAGCAATAAATAAATTCATTCATTGTCACTCCGCTTTCCAGCGCACTAAGACAGCCGCAACTTTTCTAAGCAGGGCACTTGATGGCATACGGGGAAGTTTCTCCGAGTTAAGCAAGCTGGGGCTGCCGTCCCCATTCCTTGAGGATGGATCCATTGCCACGACTACACAGATTGCTGAGATTATTGAGCAGAAGGAAAATAGCCTAGAAGCTTTCAGGGACTTGAGCAGCTCCCCAACGGTAGTCGACATTGAGGCGATCATTCATCCACTCTCGCAGCTATTTTTCCATATCCAAGCAGGCGCCGACCTACCTAAGGTGCTGCCCCACAAGGAAGCTATTGATCTATGCGGAGCACAAGAAAATTTGCACAGCATGGCAAAGCCGTCCGAAAGTGAATGGTCACCCTTGCAGGCTGCTCTTTCCAAACTCTAACCCCATTAGCCCTATGGATAAAGCTCTGGTCTGCAAAACCAGAGAGATTTTTGGGTTCTCTGTTCCTTATCCGAAATGCCCCTGGTAGTCGCCAAAAGCTGTTAAAATAAATATTCAAACAGCTCCCTTCGGGTTTTTTTTATGTTGTGTGTGCGCCGGCCTGTGCATCGCCGAGTTTATTCGGTTTTCCATCAAATTTTGATCTGCCGCTTTGCGCATCTCCTCTTCCCAACTTCGGGCAACGGCTTCCCTTTCGAGTCCTGAGGAGCTGCGCTGGGCATCCACGTGTCACACTTACGGAGGATTTTATTTCTTTTTCTTAAAGGCCTCTTCGGGTTGCGAAAGGTTTCTGCGGGCCCATCATTTCTAAAGATGGTCAGTGGTTCCTACATCTTACTTCATGGCAGAAGATCGCAAAGTTTTCATGAGCAGATGAAACAAACAACCACAAGCTGCGAATTGCTTCCACTAAGCTTCTTTTTATTTTCTAAAGGTGTTGGCAGGCCCCACCTTTTGCTAGGTGGCAACCCTTCGCATATCTTTCACGTAGTAAGGAAACGACTAGCCGCAGGCAGCGAAACGCTGCCACGCGTCTTTCGCACTCGGTCGATGCAGCTTTCTCTCCACTGCGATAAGGATCTCGGCCCATCAGATACGTGTTGCATCTTCGCAATCTCTCAGCAGTAATGAGAGAAAGTTTTGAGCGGGCAATGAAAGGTTGCCACGTGCCTTACGACTAATCTGCAGAGCAGACGATAGGCTGGCTAAGGGAGATGATGCTATTGGGTGCCGCTCATCATGGTCGTTTGCAGCGGTGGATGACACTTGTCGCCTCGAGCTGGCTGGGACCACTGCCATCATTACAAGGGATGCACCTGCACCTGGATGACCGGGTGCTGTGTTTTGGCTCGATGCCGTTGTAACGGCCTTGAGAATCTTCTGATTCAGGCATCATTGCAGGGGATTGTGGGATCTTTTCTGTTACAGTTCTCCAAAGCGGTGGGAGGTTTCTTTTCCTGCTATATATACTCTCTCGGTCGATGAGAGAAGGGTCCAAAAAAATTGAGAAAAAACACACTGGTTTTTAGCAAGAGACATCAGGCCTCTTTTACTATTTTATTTGCAAGAAACTTTCAGACTGTGCCAACTATTCGGCCTTTCTATTTTTCATGTTCTGATTAAACTGTAAACTGTTCTCTATACTATCTTAAGCATTTCATTTGAAGGGATTTCTATATGTTGAATACAACTCGCTTACCTAAATCATGTCCAATGACTCTTTTTAGAAGTAAGGATGTATGCAATACTATTTTATGTTAATAAATGAATTGTTTATGCTATAGTTTTAAATCTCTGACGTTTTGGAACACAACACCATTCAGACCCCTAAATCTATGATTTATTGTGCCTATCAGCAAATTTTGGTGCATCGCCTTAGATTAGATTTTGCTTCATTAGATCTGTTTCTTTTTCCCTTTCCAAAACCCATTATAGAAGAAGTCGACTTCTTTAAAATCCGGAGGTCACTCAGTTCGGCACAAAGGGTTGTTAGTATGTGGCGACTAATCATGCTATACTATATAGCCCATGGTATTCGCATACCCCTCACTGCCCTTGCAGTAAAGGGAAAAATCAATGAAAAAGAAAAAATACAATTTGTAGAACCCAAAATCTGGAAGCTTCTAAGCTTGTTAAAAGGGGGTTCAGATGGGTGTTACAGTATGATGAAAAACACGATTATTCACAATATTGTAATAGGTTTTGCACTGGATAATAAAAGTATTGATGGTCAAGGTTTGTAGGTGGATGTAGCCCAGATTGGGTGAACCACGTTAAATTCTGTGTTATGATTTATTTTGTGCATGTTTTAGTTTCTCTGTTTATTAGATAAATCTGCATTTAATTGTTAGATCTACCATCTCTAATCCTAACAAGTGGTATCAGAGCGGGTTGTGTTTCAATTATCGTCTGTAGGAAGATCTCACGGTTGAGTGGGAGCAATGGCAGACGAGGGTAAGAAGGTTGAGAAGTTTAATGGGCAGAACTATCAGTTATGGAAGATGCAGATGGAGGACTATCTCTATCAGAAGGATTTATGGCTGCCATTGGAAGGGAAAGCCAAGAAACCTGCAGCAATGTCAGATGAGGACTGGGAGATCTTGGATAGAAAGGCTCTTGGCAGTATTCGTTTGTGCCTAGCACAAACAGTGGCGTTCAATATTACAAAAGCAAAGACAACTCAAGAGCTGATGGAAACCCTAGAAAAGTTATATGAAAAGCCTTCTGCTTCGAATAAGGTATTTCTTATGAAGCGTTTATTTAATATGAAAATGGTAGAAGGTGGGTCAGTTACTGATCATTTAAATGAGTTTAATACGGTCACCAGTCAATTAACTTATGTAAAAGTAAACTTTGATGAAGAAGTTAGGGCTCTTTTGATTCTGTGTTCTTTGCCTGAAAGCTGGAATAGCTTGGTAATGGCTGTTAGCAATTCTGTTTCTGGTTCGAATACATTGGTACCCTGATGATGTTGGTAAGCATTTTGAGCCAGGAACCGTAGGGAAAAGTTCGTGGAACATCCACACTTCAATGCCAGTTGTTTTGAATGCAAAGCAGTGGGTAGAAACAAAGGAGAGAGGAAAACAATTAGTGGGAAATCGGGAAGTCACAAGGAAAATCAAAGGACAAAAGGTCTCAATCTAGAGACAAGAGGGATTACCGGTAATCGCGGTAAGCTTCTGTCATTTAAAGAAAGATTGCTAGTCTTGAAAAAATAAAGGAGACAAAAATGAAGGAAGTAAAGAGGAAAATGTGGTAAGTAATAAATCTGATGAGGATGCTTTGATTCTTTCCCTTGATAATGTTGATGATTCTTGGGTGTTAGATTCAGGGGCTTCATTTCATGCTACCCCCCATAGAAATTATTTTCTTGATTATGTCCAAGGGAATTTTGGGTCATTTATTTAGGAGATAACGAACCCCGTCAAATTGTTGGAAAGGGGAAGAAGAATCAAGATTAAGTTGCAAATGGGAATCATTATTACCACGTTGAGGGTAAGGAATATTCCAAAGCAGAAATTTAATTTCCGAAGGGAAAATAGATGATGAAGGTTGTGTTGTTACTTTTAGTGATAAAAACTGGAGGGTCACAAAGGGTGCCTTAGTGGTAGCAAAAGGTGCGAAAGTAGGCACCTTATATCTTTGTATAGGTCATACTGTTCCTTCTACTTTAATTGTTACAGAAAAAGGTCAATGTTCAGGAATAGTTGCTGCAGTTCAGCAGGTAGAAGATCATACAGTTGCTGTGGACTCTGAATCAACATTGTGGCATAATAAACTTGGGCATATGATTGCAAAAGGTATGAAAGTAATTCATTCAAATAATGTTTTACTAGGTCTAAAATGTGTTAATATGGATTTCTGTGAAAGTTGTGTATGGAAAACAAAAGAGAGTAAGTTTTCTCAAGGATGGGAAGCAAAAACAAGATGAGAAATTAGAGCTTGTGCATACGGATGTATGGGGACCAGCTCAGGTATCTTCTCTCTATGGCTCTTTTGTACTATGTCACTTCTATTGATGATGCAACAAGGAAGGTATGGATTTATTTACTTAGATAAAAATTTGATGTATTTGAAACTTTTAAAAAATGGAGAAGATTGGTTGAGAATAAGACGGGAAAAGGTTAAAATGTCTCAGACCATAATGGCGGTGGGCATTGGCAAAGAAAGAGTTTGAAGATTATTGTTCCTCTAATGGTATTTGTAGGCAGAAAACGGTTCCAAGGACTCCACAGGAAAATGGAGTGGCTGAGCGCATGAATAGGACAATAATGGAGCATGCACGGACTATGAGATTGCATGCTGGGCTGCCTTTAAAAATGTGGGCAGAGACTGTAAACACTACTGTTTACTTAATCAACAGAGGCCCTTCTAATCCTCTAGGTTGTGGTATTCCAGAGGAAGCATGGAAAGGTAAGAAGGTGAGTTATTCTTTTCTCAAAACCTTCGGTTGTGAAGCATTTGCACATGTAGATTCTGAAAATAGAACCAAGCTTGATGCAAAATCAAAGAAATGTGCATTTGTTGGATATGGCATTGATGAATTTGGTTATAGGCTTTTGGATTTTGAAAATCAGAAAATTGTGAGAAGCAGGGATGTCATCTTCAATGAGAAAGTGTTGTACAAAGATCTATTGCTGCAGCATGAGAAGAAAGAAATGATTATGTAGTGTTGATGATATTCCCAACAATGATGTTTCGCTGGTCTTCATGCGCCTGGAAACAACAAAGAAAGCAACAAATACCACAAACTCCTGTTAGACGATCTTCAAAGTTAAGTAGACCTCCAGAAAGATTCTCTCCCTCTTTGTATACTATTATGTTAACTGATGCTGGTGAACCAGAATATTATGATGAAGCTATGCAGTTGGATACCAAGGTTCAGTGGGAGCATGGAATGAAAGAAGAAATGGACTCTTTGCTGGAAAATCAGACTTGGGATTTATGCAAGTTGCCTGCCGGTAAAAAGGCTTTACCAAACAAATGATTTATAGGCTCAAAGAGGAGGATGGAGGTAAGAAAAGATTTAAATCCAGGCTATTTGTAAAGGGATTTGCATAAAAAAGGGGTATTGATTTTGATGAGATTTTTTCTTTGATTGTTAAAATGACTTCTATATGCATTGTTTTAAGTATTGTGGCTATTGAAGACTTGAATTTAGAACAGCTTGATGTTAAAATAGCCTTTCTCCATAGTGATTTTGAAGAGGAAATATATATGGAACAACCACAAGGATTTGAGGTCAAAGGTAAGGAGAAACTAGTGTGCAGATTGAAGAAAAGTTTATATGGCTTGAAGCAAGCACCTCGGCAATAGTATTTGAAATTTGATAGTTTTATGGCTGAGCAAGGCTACAACAGGTGTAATTCTAACCATTGTATTTATTTTAAGAGGTTGGATAATAATAGCTACATTATTTTGTGTTTATATGTTGATGATATGCTTGTAGCTGGGTCTAACATGGACCACATAGGAGAGTTGAAACAACAGTTAGCAAAGTCTTTTGCTATGAAGGATTTGGGGGCAGCAAAACAAATCCTTGGTATGAAAATTCGTAGAGATAGGAAAAACAGGAAATTGTTTTTATCTCAGGCTAATTATGTTGAAAAGGTGTTGCAGAGATTTCATATGGAGAATGCAAAAGCTGTCAGCACACCCTTGCCTAGTCATGTCAAATTGACTAAGGATATGTGTCCAAAGACACAAGAGGAGGAAGAAAAAAAATGTCCAAGGTACCATATGCTTCATTTGTAGGTAGTTTAATGTATGCCATGGTATGCACTAGGACCTAATATTGCACATGTTGTAGGAGTTTTTAACAAGTATTTGAGTCATCCCGGAGTTGAGCATTGGAATGCGGTAAAATGGATTCTCCGGTATTTGAGAGGTACATCCAATAATTGTCTATGTTTTGGGGGCTTTAATACTGATTTAAAAGGCTATGCTGACCTTCAGATGAAGGGTGGGATATAGATACTGTATGAGTACCACAAAAGTTATGTATTTACGCTGGTGGACAGCAAAGGAGTTGGATTTCGCCAAGTGCAGGTGTATTGCTTTATCCACCACAGAGGCGGTGAGTATGTTACCGCAAATGTATATGCAAAGGAGATGATATGGCTGCAACTTTTCATGGATGAGTTGGGAAAACAACAAGCTGGAAATTACTTATTTACAGATAGTCAGAGTGCTATACATCTTGCAAAGAATTCTGCTTTGCATTCTAAAACAAAACACATACAGTTGAGATATCATTTCATTCAGTCAGTGTTGGAGGATGGACAGGTCAAGCTGGACAAGATACATACAAATGTCAATCTAACGGATATGTTTACAAAGGCGGTGACAAGGGAGAAGCTGAGCTCCTCTTCAGCTTCGGTTGGTCTTCAAGGTTGAATTCAAGTATAACAGAGCAGTAGGGTCCAAGGTACTTTATTTCCAGTGGGAGTTGTAAGTGCAGCAGTGTTGTCCAGGATCAGTCTCCAAGTGGGAGGTTGTGATGGTGTGGAGCCTGATCAGTCTCCAAGTGGGAGATTGTTGGTATGTAGCGACTGATCATGCTATACTATATAGCCCATGGTATACTGTACACCCCGACCCCCTGTCCTTGGCGGGGTCCGGGGCCAGGCCAGGCCCCGGGCGGGGGTTCGGGGGCGGCAACCCCCGAGAAAAAATTTCTTCCTACTTTTTCGCGTGATCACTGAAAAAGGGAAAAATTAATGAAAAAAGAAAAATCCAATTTTGTAGAACCAAAAATCTGCAAGCTTCTAAGCTTGTTAAAAGGGGGTTCGGATGGGTATTACTGTACGATGAAAAACGCGATTATTCGCAAGATTGTAATAGGTTTTCACTGGATAATAAAAGTATTGGATGGCTACGGTTTGGTGGATGTAGCCTAGATTGGGTGAACCACGTTAAATTCTGTGTTATGATTTATTCTATGCATGTTTTAGTTTCTCTGTTTTGTTTATTAAATCTGCATTTAATTGTTAGATCTACCATCTCTAACCCTAACAAGGGTCCCCCTTGAACTGAGTTTCCCATAAGGCATTGTTACCTCGTCAATTTTTGGCATCAATAGTAACCTTCTCTACCACTGTAATTCCCAACCTAATAGCGGTGCTTCAATGCTTGCAAGTTGATAAAAGAGCTATTATTGCAATATCAAAAGTGAAAAATGAGCTATCATTGCTATATCAAAAAAAAAAAAGGATATCAACTCTTTAGGCTATCCAAATGACTCTACCAGGGCTATGGACGCATGACCAGCAATAGAGCTATGTTTGGGGGAATTACGAAGATAACCTTGTCAAGGCTATGGACGCTCAAGACTGGCAGTAAGGCTCTATCCCTGGCTGGCTTTGGAGGATTACTATACTATGTAGTTCAATATTAATGAACTAATTATTTTTACTAAGTTCTGAAAACTGGAATTAATCAGAGCACACATGGATGTTTCCAGTGGAGTTTTATTTTTTATGCTAGAATCTAGGTAAAGGTAGAAAGTTATTGTTTTAAAATATGTATAAGTTTTAATTTACAACTGGTGATTTAATTTCAAGTTTGATTTAAATTTAGTTTTATTGGTTGCAAGTTGTTGTGTGGTCTCACAACACACCCCAAGAATGAAAATACTTGGGGACCCAAGTGAAAAATATAACTCTTATGGTAGGAGCTAACTAATTGGAAGATCACCAGAAGTGAAGAAAGGAAGAAAAATATTTGATAAAAGAAAGTACTTCGTATTGTAAGTGTTTCGTGCACCGAGTACCAGGTACAGAGAACACATAAAAGGAAAAAGGTAATGTGAAGTTAAAGTGAAAGGCTCTGGTCTGGTAAACGTGAGTCTAGTAGGAAGGTGTCCAGTATAATGGAGTTCAAGTATAACTGAGGTTCAGGAAAGTAAGTGGGTAAAGCTGAATATTGGGTATCGAGTACTGGGTTGCAATGTGAAATGAAATGTTAAAATTTTAAATTTGTCTAATGATCCCGGTGATTCGGTATATGTACAAGGATTTATGATATGATTTTGAAAGATGTGCTAATTATGGAATTTTTGTACTAACATTTGAATAATGGTTTTATTTACATGAGATGTTATAATATATATATATATATATATATATTTAAAATGGATTTAATACATGGAATTTGTGATTGCAGGAGGTATCGATTGTGATGCAAAGCTCGGGTATGGATGGTCAGGAAAACTTGAATCATGGATGGAATAATTTTCAGTCCAATTTGATCACTCTGGGAGGTGATAATGCAAACGGCTTTGAGTCCACCAGAATGTTGGGGATCTCGGTATTTCACATTCGGTGGGAACAAATGCTAATCTTCGGGAGAGCCCATTCTTGAGAGTGATAGAATCAGAGCCAAGTGAAGTGTAGGGGGAAAAAATTCCACCTTATCACTTTGAATATATGGGAAGCTCCTACATATTATCATGATTCGAAGTATCATCCTAGCGAAGATTCTAGATGAAAAATTAGAACCCGAAGAGCTTCAACAAGTAATTAGAGTTGACTTCCATTGACTTCAATTGCAATTCTCCTATTGGTCACAATATTTCGTGTGCCTTGATGAGATTGGTCCCTTAGATTTCCTCTCATGTAGTTGTCTTATCCTATCTGAGCCTTGTGTTCTATAAAAGGCCAGAGGATGCTTCATTTTTATTTTAAGTTCAAAATTTGTGGATGTCGGAGGAGCATAGACTTTTTTTAAGTTTTTTTCTTTTTTCCTATTTTCTGAACCATTTCGGCATAAAATTTTGTTTGCACGTAGACATTAATTGATATTAGAGCTTTATAGATAGCTACCTATCTCAGTATCTTTTGTAGCTGATTTTGTAAGTTTAGTCAAACAAGATTGTATGCTGCACCATTTAAGGGTGCATATAGAACCTACTCAGTGTCCATAAACAAAACCCTCTCTTTAAAAGTTTGCACTGTTTCATACGTAGCTGTGAAGCAATCTGATGAAATATAAATCAGTTTTCTATGTTTTGATTAATTCTTTCGGGCATCCATGGAGAATAACTGGGAGAAACTTTTATTTTTCAATATTTTTTATACTTTGTTTTAGAATAGATGTTTAATATTTGAAAATGTTCCAAAAAGATAATAAATGAATGAAAATAATTTTGTTGAAAATCTTTTATTTTCCATGAAGTTGTTGAATACTTAATGCTAAATCTACTTAAGTGACAGCAAATAATTTGTGATGCTCATGAAATATTATGTCAAATCTTTTGGTTTCATGATGTTCAAATTTATCAATTCAATTAGAAATGTTATCTAAAATGTTCAAAGAACAATCATTGTCCCCCCTTGAGATTAACAACAAATGTCACATCATTACCCAAGAACAACCCTAGTGCAACCATGACCTAGTTATCGGAGACTTGGGATTGAACGAAAGCCAATCTTTGTCCTGTGAATGCAAAATTTCCCTTAGGTTGTCTTTGTTCCATATCTTTCAAGAAGGATAGGCTCTTCGCGGTCTTGTCTGTGGAGATTTTATTCGATTTGTTTACTATAAGTAAAATCATTGTCAACACTAAGTATTTAAAAGAGTTGTTGAAGAAGTTTGGGATGGATGATTCCAAACCGGTTAGAAATCCTATGATAATTGGATGTAAATTGAGAAAAGATGACGAATCTGCTAAAACTAATCATATCAAATATAGATCTAGGATTGGTGGACTGTTGTATATTACTGCTACCGGACTGGATATTATGCATGCAGTATGTCTAGTTGCTAGATTTCAAGCAGATCCTAAAGAGGTGCATGTTATAGCTGTAAAGAGGATATTTAGATATCTTAAAGGTACATCAGATTATGGCTTATGGTATCCTAAGGGTGTTGATTTCACCCTGAGTGCTTATACTGATGCAGATCGGGTTGGTTGTGTGGACGACCGGAAGAGTACTAGTGAAGGTGCTTTCTTTCTTGGTGGAAGATTGGTTTCTTTGTTGAGTAAGAAATAAGACTCAGTTTCTTTATCCACTGCAGAGGCAGAATATATTGTTGTAGCATCCTGTTGCACATAGGTTTTGTGGATGAAGCAAAATTTGAAATACATTGGAGTAATATGTGATGAGCCTATTCCCATTTTCTATGAAAACACGAGTGTTATAAAATTTTAAAGAATCCAGTTATGCATTCAAGAACAAAACACATATCTATCAAATATCATTTCTTGAGAGAAAAGGTCTTGGAGATT
>VDFB02058242.1:281725260-281901831 GCA_007258455.2 Sequoia sempervirens | reverse complement strand
ATTTAGAGGGTGTTCAACATGCTGAGCATGAGTCTATAACAAAAGTTCAGGAACATGATGTGGACCCATCAGGTAAAGAGAACCACTCTAATGTTCTTTTAATTAATCAAATACTTGTAACAATAATAATAAAACATATCAGTTTAACATTTCTTTCTTATTGCAGCAGATCCCCCCTTGAAGCAGCGTCCACATCATGAGCAGATGACTACGCGTACATTGAGATCACAAGCAGAGGGCAAACAACTAAAGGGGGGACATATATTGATTTAGAAAATGATACTCCACTTCACTTTATGTAGCTTTGAAAAAGAAACAAAAAAAAAGTGATTGTAATCATATCATGACAACCATATTTTTGATAATATGTAAAAACTGAAAGAATGAATATTATATGTTAATGAATGAATGTGAATATGTTAATTAATGAATGTTATATGTTATTAATGGATGAATGAATGAATGTTATATGTTAATGAATGAATGTGAATATGTTAATTAATGAATGTTATATGTTATTAATGGATGAATGAATGAATGTTATATGTTATTGATGAATCAATGATTAATGTTATATGATTGGGTATGGGGAATTGAGAGTGATGTGACGGGGGGGAGGGGCCAAATGAGCTTCCACCGTCACTTGGTTGGCCTTGTTAAGTAGAGAATATTAAACTATACTCAAAACAAAGAGAAGCTCAATAAGGTAATGCACTTTTCAATATAAGAAATGCATCGTTTGAAGCATCAAACCAATATGCAGTCTGTATGTATGATCAGTCGTCAGTCTCTGCAATGGTAGATTTCCACGATTATTTTTTTTTTTTTTAAATTTTGCTTCTTCGTCGCAATTTCGATGACACTAACCAACGAATCAACATAAAGGCTCGACGAAGTTTCTATAGCTGCGACGACGATTTCATCATAACTCCCTACCCATTTCGTCGCACTTTTGACGAACGTTTGGTGTTCTTCTAGCGCTACTCCTTGCTAATTTCATTGCACTTTCGACGAACTTTTAGCGTTCTCCCCGCGCTACTCCTTGCTAATTTTGTTGCACTTTCGACGTTCTTCCGACGCTACTCCTCGCTAATTTCGTCGCACTTTCGATGAGCTTTTGGTGTTCTTCCGGCGCTACTCCTTGCTAATTTCGTCGCACTTTCGACAAACTCTTGGTATTCTTTCGACACTACTACCTGAGTATGTCGTCGCAATTTCGACGAACGTCTTCTGTTGTTTCGACGCTACTGCTTGCCCATTTCGTTGAACCGGCGATGAACTTCTGGTGTAATTCGTCGGTGGATAAACAAAGTTTTCATCCATATTCTGACAAAATCCCAAGGTATTTCATGATGTCGTCGACCGACGATTCTTCGCCGTTATTTCAACGTTTAATTTGTCATCGGCCTTGCGACGAAAAAATAGCGACGGAAAGATTTTCGCCATTGCGTCGCGCTTCTGACAAATATTTGTGAAACAACCGACGAACGCCCGTCGGAAAATGGTGTCAAATCCAGTAGTGAGTTGAAAGGAGGGACAATAACCCCTAGCTTATGTCTAAGATACTCAAATTTATCTTTTAAAAGAGGCTTTGTGAAAATGTTTGCTATTTGACCCTTTATAGGCACATACTCCAACTTCACTTCCTTCTCAGCAACTTTCTCTCTTAGAAAGTGATATTGGATAGATATATGCTTTGTTCTTGAATGCATTATAGGATTTTTTGAAATGTTGATAGTGCTTGTATTATCACACAAAATAGGAATAGGTTCATCACATGATACTCTTATATCCTTCAATGTCTGCTTCATCCACAACACCTGTGTACAACAAGATGTTGTAGCAACATATTCTACCTCTGTAGTAGATAATGACATTGAATCCTGCTTATTAATTATCCAGGAAACTAGCATATTTCTAAGGAAGAGAGCACCTTCACTTGTACTTCTTTTGTCATCCATAAAACTGCCCAATTTGTGTTTGTATAAGCACTCAAAGAGAAGTTAGTATCCTTAGAATGCCATAGTCCATAGTTCAAAGTGCCCTTCAAATATCTAAATATCCTTTTGATTGCTACCACATGTGATTCTCTAGAATCTTCTTGGAATATTTCCACAAGATATATTGTATGCATAATATTAGGTCTAGTTACAATTAGATATAGTAATCCACTAATCATGGATTTATACTTAGTTTGATCTATCTTAGGAGATTCATCATTTTTGCTTAATTTACAACCAATAACCATGGGAGTACATACTAGTTTAGAATCCTCCATTCCAAAATTCTTTAACATTTCTTTTATATATTTTTATTGTGAAATGAATATACTTTTTTCTTATTGACTAACTTATATCCCAAGGAAGAGAAAGTCATCTCCCCAAGCATTAACATTTTAAACTCATTTTGCATCTCCTTTGCAAAAAATTTAGACACGGTTTGATTTCCTCCAAAGATTATGTCATTAACGTACACAACCACAATCAATATTTGGTCTTTCTCAATTTTGAAGTAAAGGTTCTTGTTTGTGATACCCTTTTTGAATCCTTGCCACAGTAAGTATTTGTCCAATCTTGCATTCTAGGCTCTAGGAGCTTGTTTGAGACCATATAATGCCTTCTTCAACTTGTAGACTATATCAACATATTTTGATAACTAAAAACCCTTCAATTATTCAATATACACTTATTCTTCTAACTCACCATTCAAAAAATGCAAACTTTACATCCATTTGATATACGTTGAAGCCTTTATGTGCCACAAAATCCAAAAACATCCTAATAGACTCCATTCTTTCTACTGGAGCAAAGGTCTCTTCAAAATCTATTCCTTCCACTTGTGAGTATCCTTTACACACAAGCCTAGCCTTGTTTCCAAACTTTCTCTTATCACTTGTCATATGATTTGAACATTCGTTGTCAATTATCTAGTAGTTTCTCTCCTCTTTTGCATGAAAGGAAGTCAACATAGTTCCTTCAATACCATGACCTATTTTTGGAGCAATTTTCTTCACACAGGTCATCACTTTCATTATTTGGGTAGTCTGATTCCTCATCATCAGATTTACCACTATCCTTTTTAACATAATAACTCTTCTTGAAGGATTTACCTTTATGGTCTTTATGTTTGTCATTTGAAACTTTACATGGAAATTTTTAAGCATAGTAACCTATCTATCCATAATTGAAACATTTGAAAGGTAACTTACCTTTGTATTTTCTAGTGCCCTTTTTCAATCTTCTTACAAAATTCGCTTCCACTTCATCAAAATAATCTAGATTAGATTCATCATTCCTCTCTTTCTTGTTGACTTTAAAATTAGTTTCTTTCCTTAAAGCATCTTTATCAAACTCTCTTAATTCAAAAGTATTCAAAGCATCAAACAATTGATCTCTAGTATATTGATCTAGATTATGAGCTTCCTCAATAGTAGAAACTTTAGCACTATAAGGTTTAGGAAGGGATATTAATACCTTTTTCACAATTTCATTTTCCTCCAGTTTTCCACCAAGACCATTGATAGAATTGAAAATTCCATCCACCCTGTACATGTAGCATGCAATATCTCCATCCTTTGACATCCTTATGGTTTCAAACTTGGCCTTAAAATTTTGTATCTTTTATTTCTTGACCTAAAAATCTCCTTCATAAATGCTTCTCAACTTCTCCTAGACCTCTTTAGTAGTTTTGCAGCTCATCACATTCACAAGTTTTGAATTTGAAAGCCCACTCAAAATAACATTCTTTGATTTTCCATTGTTCTCATACTCCTTGATATCATCTTCACCTGTCGGAGGAGTATTAGACATACTATATCCATTTTTTACTAATTTCCATATGCCAAACCCTAATGCGGTGAGAAAGGCTTCCATCTTGGCCTTCTAGAAGTTATAATTTGTTCCATTGAACATAGGAGCTTTGATACCATTCCTATGCATCATTCGGATATACCTCAAGCGTTTAAGTTTTTTCCAAGGAACCTGTGCTCTAATACCAATTGTTAGACACATAGGACAACTGAGAGGGGGGGTGAATCAGTTGTGTATTAAAACCTTCAAAACCTGATTAATTATTTGTATGAACGTAGATAAATGAAAAAAAATCCATAATCATTCATAATAGAACACCATATTTTTATGTGGAAAACCCAATAAGGGAAAAACCACGGTGAGGATTAACTCACTATATGAGAACCAAAACCAATTACAAGAGGCTCACTTCCTAAGGGGCTCACTACCTAGAGGACTCACTGTCTAAAAGGAAAGGCTCAAGTTACCTAGGAAGATCACTTCTTTCAGATTACAAAGAAATAGTTACAAGGAGGTTCACTACCTTAGATAAATTGGAGAAACCACCACAATGTTGCAAGTATGAGCTAGTCTGGTGGTGTTGTCATTAATGTTGTCATTGATGTCAACATAGTTCTGTATGTTGTATATTGTGCATGTATAGTTGAGTTGTTGGTGAGATGTTGTGAGTACATGGAGTTATCCTTATGGTGTTACAAATGTGCTGGTTTGATGAGTTTCCAAGTTCTTTTGAGAAAATTAATAAATAAGTAAATTCAGAAGAAGGAATGTATTCAGATCGTGCTCCGGTATGTGCTCCACATTTCTCCTATGTTGATCATATGCCTATGTAGATCTAAAGGCATGTTCCTAGTATTTTCATGGTTACATATGCTGAGTTTTAGCTTCTGGTGAGAAGGTATGTGAAATTTGTGTCCACTAGTATGTGTGTTCTACCAACAGAGTCAGTATTCTGTGGACTGGGAGAAATATTGTTGCTCTGCATTTTTTCTCTGTTTCATTTTAGATCTTGCGGATATGGGATATGTCTTGTGAAGGTATTTCCTATGCTTTGGCAAAGAGGTTTGGAGTTTGGTAATCCAGAATTCATGTTTCAGTATTTTTGTGTGTGTTTGCATAGTCTGAATTGTTTGATGAAAGAAATTATGTGATTAAAGATTGTTGTTCTTGTTACAAATGTATTTGGAAGGTATTCTCGTGCTTAAGGAAGTGTGTTGTGGCATCCACGTGTCATCTTCTGGTTGGGAAGCGTGTGTATCATTGTTCATTTATGTTTTCATTAGGTTTGGCCGACCTAGTGTTTACACTTCATTCGAAGAATACAATTTAATTAAGGAAGCATGTAGAAGATTCAAGAATATTATTTTTGGTCCACTCTTATTCCTTTCCACTACGGGAATTTAGATTTTTTGACCTAATTTGAATTTATGAAATGATGTATTGTGGCCAACCTTGGAGAAATTTTCTAAGGTTGAGAATAGTATAAAAGAAAGTTGAGTTGTGAGGAATGGTATGATAGTGTGATGCAAAGTGACGAAAGTGTGCCACAAATCAGAAGAGTAGAAGTGTGTGTGAGTGAGTTGTGATAGCAGTTTTTCAGTTTGTTGAAGGAAGTGAACTAAAGGTTTATATAATCTTGTGAATGTGCTTTAATTGTAGTGGTGGATCTTTTGTTCTCTTTTGTATCTGTAGGTAGTGAGCCTCCCTGTTGGATAGTGAGTCCTTTGTAGGCAGTGAGCCTTTGTGTTTGGACAGTGAGTCCTCTTTTTGGGCAGTGAGCCCTTGGCAGTGGGATTCTATATTCAATTTATAATATTTATATTGTGAGTTAACCCTCACCGTGGTTTTTCCCTTATTGGGTTTTCCACGTAAAAATATGGTGTTGATTGTGTTGATTTACTTTTTGTTATTTATGTTTCATGCTTATATTTAATAACATAATAGTGTGGTTGACGATTTGATAAGTGATAAAATTTTAAGGCTAAATTTGTGTGACAATTGATTCACCTCCCCCCCTCTTAGTTGTCCTGCGCCTATTTAACAATTGGTATCAGAGCTTGTGGTTCCTTGTGTAGAGCTTAACCGCTTAAGGAAGATCTGATGACGCACAAATTGGCGATTCCTATGTTTGATGGAGCTGACTACAAAGATTGGAAGGGATAGATGAGAGGATATATTATCTCTCTTGGTTTCAAGACCTGGAAGGCTATTGAGAACAAGTATACACTTTCGTCTGGTGGTGTTAATTCTGCAAATGAGATTTCGGCTTATGAAGAAAATGAGAAGGCAAAGTATGTGATTTGTAGTGGTTTATCTAAAAATGAGTGAATTAAGGTTAATTCTCTGGATACTACATATGAAGTCTGGAAGAAGTTGGAAGACATGTATGAAGGAAATGAAAAAGTGAAATTGAAAAAGAGATTGTCAGAAAAGCGTAGATTTGTGAACCTGAAAATGGAAGATGGTGAAGAATTTACAAGTTTCTTTCACAAGGTTGAACAAACTACAAATGAAGTTAGAAATCAAGGAGGAAAGCTATCAGATGAAGAAATAATTGAGAAGATCCTAATTACCCCACAAGAATGCTATAGTGATAAAATATCTGTGATTGAAGAAATGTATGATCCCAAGAAGCACACCATGGAACACTTGTTTAGCACCTTGCAAGCATTTGAATTGAGAAAATTCCAGAAAGATGAAAAGATAGAAGAAAAGAGAGAAACAACATTTAAAGCATTGAAGGTTGAGGAGGAACCAGATAGCGATGGTGTTGATGAGTTGGAAGTTAACTTCACCAGGAAATTGAAGAAAGTTACTGGAAAGTATAAAGGTATGTTACCCTTTAAATGCTTTAGTTGTGGTAATATTGGTCATTATGCTTCAAGATGTCTGAATAGGGATACACATAAGAAGAACAAGGATTATAAAGATAAGGATAGGAAGGATAAGAAGTATAAGAAGTTGTACTATGTTAAGGAAGAGACAAGTATTTCTGATGATGAATTTGACAATGAAGTTGATGATAGTGAATGCTTATTCTTAGCTTTGGAAAGTAAATCTGTATCCACTAACCCTAGAAAATGTGTAAGTAAGAAGGCTCTGAAGGTTAAGAAGAATAGGATGGAAGGTACTTTGGTTACCGCTTTTCATGCAAGACATGATGAAGACTACTAGGTAATTGATAGTGGATGTTCAAATCACATGACCAAAGATAAGAGTAAGTTCACTAAACTTGAGAGGTATGACAGTGGTTTAGTTATGTTTGGTGATTATTCAGGAGCTAAGATATGTGGAAAAGGTTCAATTAGTTTTGATGGAATGCATAGAATTGATGATGTGTATTATGTGAAGGGTTTGAGGCATAACCTTCCAAGTGTTGGTCAGATGTGTAGCAATGGCTTTAAACTTGTGTTTTAGAACAACACTTGTGAAATTAGGAAAAGACCCAGAAATGGAGATATGATTGCTTCTGGAAGAATAACTCATGGAAACATCTATTAGTTAAAAGGAGTTGATGGTCATTGTCTTGTATCTCAAATAAATGAAAGTTGGTTAAGGCACCAAAGAATGGGACATGTGAACTTCGATAACCTGGTCAAGATTAGTGCAAAGGAGATTGTTTGAGGACTTCCTAGAATCACAATACTTGCTAATGCCATCTATAGAAGTTGTCAATTGGGGAAGCAGACAAGATGTAGCTTTAAAGGAAAGGAACATTCTACTACCAAAATGCTAGAATTAGTACATATCGATCTCTGTGGTCTGACTAAGACTGGAAGCCTAAATGGTGATAGATATTTCATGTTGCTTATTGATGATTACACTCAAATGAAATGGGTTGCTTTTATTAGAGAAAAGAATCAGGCCTTGGATGGGTTTAAAGTATTCAAAGAGAGAGTGGAGAATGAAGTAAATATGAAAATCAATTGTTTAAGATTTGATAGAGGTGGTGAATTCACTTCTGGTGAATTTAATTCATTCTGTGAGGAGCACGACATAAAAAGATAATTTTTTGTTCCAAGAACCCCTCAGCAGAATGGAGTAGTTGAAAGGAAAAATAGGACAGTTCAGGAAGCTGCTAGAACTATGATGAAAGAGTCTAATGTACCAGAAGTATATTGGAGAGAAGTGATACATATTGCTGTTTATGTTCTTAATAGAGTTCAAATCAGGCACAACAACACAAAGACACCTTTTGAGTTATGGACTGATAAGACTCCTATTGTGAAATATTTTAAGGTATTTGGAAGAAGATGCTACATTAAAAGAGATGATGAAAATCTTGGAAAGTTTGATGCTAGATGTGATGAAGGAATATTTCTTGGATGCTCTACTACTAGCAAGGCATACATATGCTTTAACAAAAGATTGAGAAAGATCATTGAAAGCGCTAATGTGAAAGTTGATGAAGACATATGCAGACCTATTGAGATAAGTGAAATTGAACCTAATGATCCTATCTACGGACATATACTTGAAGAAAATAAGAAGGAAGACGAAGAAGAGAAAGAAGAAGAAGAGGAAGTGGGAAGAAGAAGAAGAAGAGAATGAACCAGAACCTGTTGCTAGGACTCCTAAATATGTATAGAAGAATCATCCAAATGATCAGATAATTGGAGACAAGAGTGAAGGTGTGAAGACAAGAAGCAGAGTTGCAACTGAGGTAAATTTGTGTTTACTTTCTAAAATAGAACCTAAATCTGTAAAAGAAGCATGTGAAGATGGAATTTGGATGAGATCTATGAAAGAGGATCTGCAGTAGAAAGAAAAGAATCAGACATGGGAAATAGTCCCTAGACCTATGAAAAAAAATGTGATTGGCTCAAAATGGGTGTTCCAGAACAAACTAAATGAAAGTGGAGTAGTAAGGAATAAGGCAAGACTAGTATGCAAAGGATATTCACAAATTGAAGGTATAGATTTTGAAGAAACATTTGCTCCTGTAGCCAGAATGGAAGCTATAATAATGTTTTTGGCATTTTCTGTACACAAGAACTTCAAGGTATATCAAATGGACGTTAAGTTAGCTTTTCTGATTGGTGAGTTGGAGGAAGAAGTGTACATGGAGCAACCTAAAGGGTTTCAATTTTCTAACAAGCCGGACATGGTGTGTAAATTGAAGAACACATTGTATGGATTGAAGCAAGCTCCTAGAGCTTGGTATGCAAGACTGGACAAATATCTGACAAAGAAAGGATTCAACAAAGGTTATGCGGACAACAACCTCTACTTCAAAGTTCAAGGTAATAACATGTTGATTGTAGTTGTTTATGTTGATGATATCATCTTTGGTGGAAATGAAGGCATGTGTAAAAAGTTTTCTAAAGAAATGCAAAAATAATTTGAGATGTCTATGATTGGTGAATTGAATTTCTTACTTGGTCTACAAGTGAATCAAACTAATAAATGGATACTCATTTCACAATCTAAGTATGTAAAAGAGTTGTTGAATTTTTTTGGGATGGAGGATTCTAAACCGGTTTGTACTCCTATGGTAACCAGATGTAAGTTGAGCAAGGATGATGAATCTGCTAAGACTGATCAAAGAAAATATAGATCCATGATTGGTGGATTGCTGTGTCTTATTGCTACCAGACTAGATATTCTGCATGCAATGTGTTTAGTTGCTAGATTTCAAACAAATCCTAGAGAAGCACATCTTATAGCTATAAAAAGGATATTTAGATATCTTAAAGGCACATCGGATTATGGACTATGATACCCTAAGAGTAATGATTTCACCTTGAGTGCCTATACAAATGCTGATTGGGTTGGATGTGTAGATGAGCGAAAGAGCACTAGTGGTGGTGCTTTCTTTCTTGGCGGAAGAATAGTTTCATGGATGAGTAAAAAGCAAAACTCAGTTTCTTTATCCACTGCAAAGGCAAAATATATTGATGTAGCATCCTGCTGCACACAAGTTGTATGGATGAAGCAAAAACTGAAAGACATTGGTGTGGTATGTGATGAGCCTATTTCTATTTTCTGTGATAATACAAGTGCAATAAAAATTTCAAAGAATCTGGTTATGCATTCAAGAATGAAGCACATATCTATCAAGTATCATTTTCTGAGAGAGAAAGTGCTGGAGAATGAGGTCAGACTAGAGTATGTGACAACAAAGGAACGAATTGTAGACATATTTACTAAAGCTCTTTCGAAGGATACATTTGAGAATCTTAGGGAGAGGTTGGGGTTCATTGACCCTCCTAACTAGGTGCACATGAAGGTGCATTGGTCCAATAAATTTACAGATTCTTCTTTTATTTGGACTGATAAATGGGTCTACTCCACAAGGGGAGTAGAAAATGTTTTCATTGTTGCAGTATGAGTGTACTCCTAAGGGGGAGTAATCAGAATAGTTTTTCTTTTCCATTGATGTCAAAGGGGGAGAAAAGGTTGTGTTGCCATAAATGACAAAGGGGGAGATTGTTGCAAGTATAAGCTAGTCTGGTGCTATTGTCATTAATTTTGTCATTGATGTCAACATAGTTCTATATGTTGCATATTGTGCATGTATGGTTGAGTTGCTGGTGAGATGTTGTGAGTACATGGAGTTATCCTTATGGCATTGCAGATGTGCTAGTTTGATGATTTTCCAAGTTCTTTTGAGAAAATTAATAAATAAGTAAATTCATAAGAAGGAATGTATTTAGATCGTGCTTCAGTATTTGCTCCACATTTCTCCTATGTTGATCCTATGCCTATGTAGATCTGAAGGCGTGTTGCTAGTATTTTCATGGTTACATATGTTGAGTTTTAGCTTCTGGTGAGAATGTACGTGAAAGTTGTGTCCACTAGTATGTGTGTTCTACCGACAGAGTCAATATTCTGTGGACTGGGAGAAATATTGTTGCTCTGCATTTTTTCTTTGTTTCATTTTTGATCTTGCGGATCTGGGATATGTCTTGTGAAGGTCTTTCCTATGCTCTAGCAAAGAGGTTTGGAGTTTGGTAATCCAAAAGTCATGTTTCAGTATTTCTATGTGTGTCTGCACAGTCTGAATTATCTGATGAAATAAATTTTGTGATTAAAGCTTGTTATTCATGTTGCAGATGTATCTGGAAGGTATTCTCATGCTTAAGGAAGTGTGTTGTGGAATCTGCATGTCATTGTTTGGTTGGGAAGCGTGTGCATCATTGTTCATTTGTGTTTTCATTAGGTTTGGCTGACTTAGTGTTTACACTTCATTCAAAGAATATAATTTAATTACGGAAGCATGTAGAAGATTCAAGAATATTATTTTTGGTCCACTCTTACTCCTTTCCACCACGGGAATTTAGAGTTGTCGACCTAATTTGAATTTATGAAACGATGTATTGTGGCCGACCTTGGAGAAAGTTTCTAAGGTTGAGAATAGTATAAAAGCAAGTCGAGTTGTGAAGAATGGTATGACAATGTGATGCAAAGTGACGAAAGTGTGCCACAAATCATAAGAGCAAAAGTGTGTGTGAGTGAGTTGTGATAGCAGTTTTTTAGTTTGTTGAAGGCAGTGAACTGAAGGTTTCTGTAATCCTGCGAATGTACTTTAATTACAGTGGTGGATCTTTTGTTCTCTTTTGTATCTGTAGGTAGTGAGCCTCCTTGTTGGACAGTGAGTGCTTTGTAGGTAGTGAGCCTATGTTTGGACAATGAGTCCTCTTTTTGGACAGTGATCCCTTGGCAGTGACTCTCTATATTTTGTTTATAATCTTTATATTGTGAGTTAACCCTCACCATGTTTTTTCCCTTATTGGGTTTTCCACATAAAAATATGGTGTTTATTGTGTTGATTTACTTTTGTTATTTATGTTTCATGCTTATGTTTAATAACATAATGGTGTGGTTGAAGATTTGATAAGTGATACATTTTTAAGGTTAAATTTGTGTGACAACTGATTCACCCCCCCTCTCAGTTTTCTTGCACTTGTTTAACACACAATGTCCCTTTACCATCTACAACTTTCGGCTTACTGCCTCCAACGACTTCTGGCACACTAAACTGTAGACACCTTTTTCTCCCTACTTCCAGTAGTCTTAGGAATTCTTGCTTGGACTCAGATCTCAACATACAATCAAACATACATCATTACATACCACACACTTCTCCAAAATTTTGACTTGCATATATATCTTTCACAACCTCGAATAACCTTATCTAACCCGACTTCAATGAAATGTATGTACCTCAAACATGCAACCACAAAAATAAGTTGGCACCCAACACCTTCGTGGTGGAAAGAAGTGAGGTCAAAAAACATCAAAGGTTAACTAGGACCCAAATCTACACTTGCATGCTACACCAGGCTTCCACAAACCATGAATCTCATATGTAAATAATGCTAACACACTAGGTTGGCCAAACCGGAGTTAACACTATCAAGCAACCAAATTCCCACTTCACCAGGACTAAAAAAATCCTATGTATCATGTAGAAACATTACACAACATCTTGGAATATTCCAACACCAACAAAATATTCAAAAAATTGGCACAAACACATGAAATTGAGAATACTATCATCTTGTGCAACCAATCAAAGTACCATTGAGATACAACTCATGAACCAATATTGAAGAAAAACTGAACACTAAACAAACCAAGGGAAGGTAGGTACAGGAAATATTATCACATTCCCAAATTTGCAAGATAAGAACTTCAATGCAGAGAAATGCAGAGCAATTCTATTTCTCCTAGATATCCCTCTTCACAAGCTAGAGACAATCCAATGCACTGTCAAACATATCTTCTAATGCTGCACGATCCAAAACAAAAAACTCTAGATATAACACCTTTGAATAATTCTGATCATCATGTTCAAACCATACACTTTCATATCTTTAAGAATGAAGAAATGCGGAGTAAAATACAAAACACTTCCTAGTCTCCTTGTACAATCATTATGCAAATTTTCTCAAAAGCACTTGGAAACCAAGTAACCCTACTACATTTGCAACACTTGCTCAGCACCATAAACACCTTGTCAACATATCTACACTAGAGGTTGACATCAGTGACAACAATGATGACAACATAGTGCAACATGGTCTTCCTTTCTTGTGGTGCATCAATCTTACAAGGATTGATAAACCCACTTGATTAATTTGATATTTTTAATTTGTATTGCATATTTTTTATTTTTTAGATCACCCTCCATGATTTAAGCTAAAAAGGAGACGCTTATCCACATTGAGCCATAGGATTACTTTTTATTTGTTTTTTGTGTGCTTTAATCTTAATAAAAAAATCCAAAAAACATAAAACTCAACAATCCAAAAAAAACATAGAAAACTCACAAATTAAAAAAAAAAAACTAAAAATTTCACTAGTCCAAAGAAACTAGAAATCTAAAAAAAATAAAAAAATAGGAAGTTCAAAACCAAATCATGGATTCATTATGCTTAACAAAGCCAAAAAAATTAATCGAAGGTAAACTAAACATTATGAGCCCCTTAGATAAAATTATTTTCTTAAATCAAGTCAATCACAATGATGATGATGATGGCAGTTTTGTCAACCATGAAGAGTGTTATCCCTTTGAACCTTATCATGATGATACTTTTATGAGATCCCCAATCCATAAATGAAATTATTTTAAGAAAAATTGCAGCAAACCTTCCATCATCTCACTTATCCTCTACCTATCTTCCTAATGCCAACCATGACAAGGGAAACACCATTCTAGGATAAGATCCTCAATCCATGTTCCAAAGGCTTGAAAATCAAGCCAAATATTTATCCTCCCATGTAATTCCATCATCTATACCTTCACTAGCTAATCAAAGATTTGATCAACAATCATATCATTCACACAATCTTGTCTTAACCAAACAACCTAGGAAGGATGTCATTGAAGGACCACTATAAGATGATCTTAATCATAGAAAGAACAATGATGAATCTTTTAGCACCCCCAATCCAATACCATCATTCTCTAGTAAGTAAAATTTTATAGTCATCAATAGAATAATTAATATTATCCCAGAGTCCCCTTGGTAGCACCCACATCCAAGTTCCATCATGCAAGAATAGTATTAATCCAAATCCTACTAAACATGTTAAAGATCCTTCTAGCACCATCCTTATCTAAATTCAAGTACCATCATGAAAAAACACTATCAATCCAAATCATACTAAACATGTTCAAGATCCTTCTAGCACCATCCTTATCTAAATTCAAGTGCCATCATGTAAAAATATTTTCAATCCAAAGCCTACTAAACATGTTCAAGAGCTTTCTAGCACCATCATTATCCAAATTCAAGTATCATCATGTAGAAATATTATCAATCCAAATTCTACTAATCATTTCCAAGACCCTCTTATAGCTACCATCTCCATGACTCAACCCATGTCATAAGTTAACAAAAATAATTTCATAAGATCGATATAAAACCCATAAGGTCCAAAGACATCCCACTAGCCAAAGTATATTATTAAATATGATGTGAGGGACATATATCAAATACCTAATTGATATAAGGGATATCAAAGAAAATAAAAGTGTATCCATCTTGTCTAAGAAGAAATTAACGCTATTCAAGAGCTTACACTAAAGCATGATCAAAATTGCTTCCAATAAAATCAAGATCAAGGCATCCAAGTCAATTTCATCCATACTATCATGAAACCCCAAGATAAAGAAAACTAAACTAATCCTATCTACCATCCAACTACCTCTCCTTCATACGATGAGACACTTGACCCCCTTGAACACATAGACAAGCATAATGAGGATATTGGAAGCCAAGTTCCAAATAATGTTGATCGTATCAAGCATGATAATAAGCAAGTTATAATCAATCACATTGAGCATATAATTGATCAAGGTACCATAATTTTAGACAAGGAGAAAGTGCAACAATCTTATCAATTTTTTCCAATTGCCAGTATCCAATTTGGTATTTTTATAGAATATATTAAACATTTCAATAATTCTAAGATATCTAAAGATGGGTTCACATATTATTTTTAAGATGAAACCTATTCTATCATAAATTGAATATATCATATCCTGAAATTTAAAAGAAAATAATTAAATCTTAATGAGAAAGGAATCTTAGAACTCATATAGGATAAATAAATTAATATCTTTCAATGTATCAATTACAAGTATCCTAACAAACACAATAAAGATGTTAGTGAAACTTTTGTATATTCTAAGAAAACTTCTTCCTATAGCCAAAGTGGTTCCTCTAGTATCTCCTACTAATCAAAAAGAAAGAAAAATAGAAATTTGGATTTTGAAATAGAGAGAAGCAATGAATCAAAGTGAAGAACCATTTTTTTTTCATTTCCCATCCAAATCATAGTATCCTAGTCCTAAATCCAAAAGTTTAAAATCCATTTGGAAAATTTGAAACCCAAAAGTATAAAATATGTGTGGATTTCCAAATCCCAAATTCCAAAAAGTACAAAATACATGTGGATCCCTAAATTCAAAATTCCAAAATAAAATACTAAAAAATCCATCTCAATCCCTAAATCCCAATGTCCAACCAAAAACCAAAATATCATAATACATTTGGATCCCTAAATTTCAATGTCTAAAATAAAAAATTCCAAGTGCTTTCAAAAACTTTGAATCATGTATGCTAAAGAATTTGAAATCCATCATGCAATCCAAAGAAAAACCAATTGAAAAATTCAAAATGGTGTGTGGGTTTTTAGTCCTAATTCCCCTTACTCCCATATCATTTAACCACACCTTCACAAACCCATGCTTTCATCAAACCCTTTTTCACAAAAAATTACACTACCCAACGTATCTCAACAATCATACTCATTTAATATAATATTTTGTATAACCTCCAACCATTATTTATTCAACCAACCTCCTATTCCATTTTCCTTGGAAACATCCTCTAGTGTAGGGTCCATGATGGTATCATGGTTAAGGTAGAAGCCAACTTAGCAATCAACAAAGTTCACAACATATTCATATAGAGGCTTATGATAACACAGTCCACGTGAAGTTATTCTTAGAAAAAATATCAATTTATCATGGAAAACCTAGTAAGAATTAGAACATACAATGAAAATCATGCATCTCAAGCATTTTATCCAACAACAGTTTCAAAAAACCAAAAAAATAGAATTTAAAAAAAAAATGGAAAATCAAAGTAGTAAAGAGAAAAATTGTCTAATGGTGAAACCCATTCCCATGAATCCTTTGGCACGTACCATGATGAAAACCTAGCAAACAAGTGTTGTGTATAAATCATCTATCTATGAGTTCCCTACACTTGGGGGCAAGTTATCTCATCCTCCTACGATATTCATCCTTTAGAGTCCTTATCTAGCCATTGATAATGTCCCTCATATCCACCCATTGTATCCACATTATACTCATTCATCCTTTATTTTGACTTCTGATCTTGATAATAATAAGGAAAAAATGTTGACACATATGTAGTATACCTCTCGTTTGCATCTTGTTAGAGTGAGATCCATATTTTAGCTTCATCATTTCCTTGTGATTATTGTGGTGATTATTTTATGTCTCTTTATGATGTGTATGGACCATTGCATGTTTGAGATGAGGTTCCTCAATATGTCAGTTGTTGGCATTTTGTATATTTATATACTTGGTTATATCAGTTTGCTTCAGTTTAGTGATGTATATTATATATGTTGTGGTTAAATGTAATCCTGATTATTGATGTTCAAAAGAAATGATTTATATGGCATATGTATATATGTTATTTTATGCTTATTCTATTGGACCCCATTGGGATGATTGTGTTGTTGTTTAGCTATATGCACATTGAGAAGGAACCATTGACATGTGTTGAATGGCTATAGGGTATAGGGTTATTTCTCCACCTAGCTACACAAGTCTGAGTTATTTCCCCAATGGTGTTTAGTTCAAAGATGTCAAAATGGGCCTTCTTATCTATTCATTGGTTGTACTTGAATCGATATTTTGGAATCCATATGTGTCGTGAATGATCGGTGAATGTCTAATTTAATTAATGGTTTAAATTCTACGTTTTTTGCAAATAAAATATTAGGATTTTAAATTATTCTAATATTTGTTATTAAAATTGTAAGTAGGAAAATAAGCATAAGGAAACAACAATAAAATCAAATGAAAGAGATCAAAGCAAAGACAATTCCCAACCTACTCATGAAATGAAATTATATAAAAAAAAATCAATCAAGCAATGCAATCATAAAGAGAACATAAACTGAATTCATAAATTACAATATTACCATCCCATGTCGAAGTGTAACTCGTATTGATGTCAGATCACTTGGATTAATACAAAGCCTCCATTGTTGTTGCAAAAGCTTCAAAAGATGTATTAATGGTGATCAAAGATGTAAATGTGCTAAATGTGCTTCAATTGCTATTTTGACATAACCTCTCCATAAATTCTCCAAATTATTTGATCATTTTTTAGAAGAAAGAAGGTTGTTTTATAGATTTCCTAGTTTTAGATGAACAATCGAGATTTAGTAGTAAAAGATCATGATCAACAGTTGTGAGTTGTTGAGAGGAAATAGATTGGTCAGTTAACTCCTTTGATTGATCCAATTAAGGATTTTAATTGGATAATTAGTGGGAATAGATTGGAATGATTGGTGGGATTGAGAAAATTAGGTTGAGTGGTTAGTGGGATTGAGAAATAGATGGGTTAGTTAACCAATTAGAGTGAGAAATCAGTGGTAATGATTTACTTAATAAAAAAAGAGTGAGGCTAATGAATTAATTGAATAACTAATTAATATTGGAGATGAACGTGCAAGTTGCTTTTGACTTTAACAAATAAAGATATATTTGTTTGTTGACCATGTTGAATGATTTTGAATAATTGATTTAATTATTCAAATTTAGAGAAGGGAAAGTGGTTTGATTAAATTATTAATGATAACAATTTAATTGATTTATATGAATGAGGTATATTAGTGACATAATTAAATAACTTGTGTTTATTTAATTAATCGAGATATATAATATTAAATTAGTTGATGACATAGTGAATTAATTAAATAATTAAAGATTATTCAATTAATAGAGGAAAATAGGGTGAATGGTGTAAATGATGTGAAAAAGGGGATTAATGATGTTAATAAGATGAAATGCAATAGTGATAGTGAAAGTGATACTGATAATGGAAAAATGTAATTCAAGATGTGTGATATACGTTAGGTCATTTTTACATGTCTACATTTTGCCCCTCTTTGAGACAATATTGTTTACATTGTTTCAAAGAATTTGATGTTTAGATCAAGATTTCAAAAATTTAATATGCCCCACTATGCCCTGGCGATTAGCGGAAAGATAATACGACGATGGGTTGCCCCCTCGAGAGGTTGGCCGAAAAAATTACTTTTTTGGTTGGGCTTGTGACAAGGTTTCATTGTAGTTTATATGCGTAGAGGACAAAAAATTAGGGTATAGGGCCTATGTTTATGGTTTCAAATGTTTCAGAGTGCGAAAAATTAAAATCTAGGAGGGTTCCCAAGGTAAAAATTAGGGTTTGGGGGGATAAAAAATAAGAAATTAGGGTTAATTTTTCCTCATTTGCACTCTGAGCCTTAGGAAATTCTTGCCTCTAGAGATCTTGTTGCTGCAATTTTTGATTTGCGATGGTGAGGATTTCGGGTGCCCCACATCAAGCAGATACAATTCATTCATTCAGGAGGCCAGCTGGTGTAGGCATTATAGTACATACCTCTTCCTTTCTTATTTTCATCATTTCTCATTTGCGTAAGTAATGCTCAATTTTTTTAGGACGATAGTTGTAATTTCTTGGTTTTCACACTATTATTTTTATTTGACCGCTTGTGTACTAGGTTAGTTTACCACTATCGTAGAAAGTCCACACTATAGTTTAATTTATTCGCTAGTGTAAAAACCATTTTCTATTGTTGATCACTTTTATTAAAAATACATGCTATTGTAAAAAGCACACGCTATCATTATAGGTGACAACTATCATATAAACTAGTTGCTAGTGTAAAAAGTACCCACTATCGTAAAATCTAGCCGCTAGCATAGAAACTAACCACTATTATAGTAAATAGGGTCACTTTTGTAAAAACATGTCGCTATCATCCAAAAAGTGCTTGCTATTGCCAAAATTGAATGATTTAGCTAGTTTGTTTGTAGTCTTAAGTTCATGATTTGATTTTCTAGCAAATTTTTGACATTGTGAGTTGAATGTTTTTAGGTAGTTCTCAAACCATTGTATTCAAATAAGCATCAACCATAATAGTTATTTTATTTGATTGCCAGGTTTTAGGAGGTTGAGAGAGATTTCCTCAACAATGTTGGTCTATGACATGTATCTATTATATGCTCGAGATCAGATGTCACAGGGTGATAATGACTGCACTTGTCAAGAGGTGGCATTTTGAGACTCCGTCCTTCCATCTTCCTACTGGTGAGGCAATAGTTACCCTCGAGGATGTGTGGAGGATTCTACAAATTTGCATTCATGGCGAGTGGGTTACATATGATTTAGGTAGGGTACCCTTTCCATCCAACGAGTACTTGGTATGCAAAATCTATAGGTAGTGGATTTCAAGATTAACTTGTCTCCATTCATCGATGGTGTAGATGTCGTATATCATGGCGACAATGCCACCTTTGTAGGGATGAATATTTTGCATTTGTGGGACTGGGAGAGGATCCTAGTGACTATGCCAGATGGTATACTTGATTGGGATGTTGATGATCCATTTTCTTACAGGTAATTATGATTTTTTGCATTACACCTATCCAAGAAGGTTACACTATTTGAGAGGAATTTTTGATGATATGACAAAGTTTATTTGGAGGCCTTGGATAGCTTGTGAGGCCTAAACTGATGATATGGAGCAGATACCTTTTTTAGACATACATGGTGGCTCATAGGCCGCATTGACACTATTCTTGAGAGGTACCTACCTAATAGGGTTCTCCAAAATTTTGGAGAGAGACAAACCTAGTTTGTCAATGACTATCATGCATGCTTTGGGCTGACAGGCCAAGAGGTTAGGGTTTAGGGGCCGACATCCTCCTCTACTACCACAGTGGTTGATTTTTGAGCACTTTCCCCATTTGGATGGGGATGGGCAGTTGGTCAAGTAGATCTAGGTACTATGAGAGATTTTGAGCAATGGTGGGCCTACATATGGCTATTATGATTTACAAATCTGGTTGGTGTTGGGCCAGTGATGGGGTAGGTCCAGAGGTTGGCCAGTGTTATTGGTAGGATGGGTGACCAATAGAGGTTGTGGATTGTAGTTGAGTAGCTTGATAGGGATCAGGGTGAGTAGGATGATGGGAAAGATGGTCATTAGCCTTAGGATCAACAACATCAAAACCGACAAGCACTAGGGTCCTCCCCCACAGGGGGATGCAACAAGTTAGATAACATAGTTGGCCACAGACAGGGATGCTAGAATCATAGGGAGGGATTCCAAGATTGATTAGTGACAGGTGGCTGAGGGACATGTTGCTATAATTATTGCAGAGTGGGATGGTCTCCATTAGGAGAGATTCTTTGCAGTAGGAGCTACCCATTGAGAGGCAACAGAGGCTAGCAACATAGATTTCATTAGTCTCCTCCATTCCTCTGGCTTAGTATTAGGCTGAACAAGATTGACTTATGAGGGGGAGTACCTATTACCAGACCTTGTATGAGGATTTTTTTCCTAGAGCTCAGAGATGCCCTCATTTCGAAGAGTCGAGTGTTGTGACAAGTGTAGAGTTTGGCAAGCAATCTATTAGATAGCCTCAATAGTCTCCTGTTCTTCCACAACCATCTCCTGTTCAGAGCCAGTAGCAACATAGATCCCCACCTCGAGACAACTAATAGGGTTGATTTTGTTATGATCTTTATTTATTGTATCTAAAACTTTGTGTAGACATGTTATTTTGTATATACATTCATCGACCCAGCCGAGGCCTTGTATATATTTTTGTATATTTTGATATCACACATGATATTTGATGATGTATATGACAATCCTGATTTTGACAACATATGAGATATACCATTTTTTATGCATCTTATTATGTGTTTATGAGATGCTTATGGATGATTATGAATGCTTATATGTATTGATGATTATATGCTCCTATTTTTTGTACTTTTCTAATGCATTTATATGATATGGATGGATGTATGATTTATATATGTATACAATGGATGATGATATATGATATATGTGATGGATGATGATGTATGCTAACAAATTTGTGGATGAAAGATGCATGTGGTACTAATGATATTATGATATAGGATGGAGTTGTTAGTTATAAGAAGTGTTAGTATGATTAGAGATGGATAGAAGTTTAATTGATGTTGTTACTCATTAATGAGTTTGCTTTTGCTTTCATAGAGACTTCGTAGTTTTAGAAATCCTTATTGATGTAGCAAATAAACATGTTGCACCAGGGTATTGATGAACAAGGTGGCATTGTATCCATTGCGTGGACTTTGAATCTACAAACAAAAGAGTTTTTTTTTTCATACCATACATACAAAAACCCTATTAGAGTGTATGTGTGGGAAGTTTCAAAACATTTCGGACCAGTTACATAGAGAGGTATAGAGTACCTAACATGCAACTGCTACACAAATTTCCCCAAAAAGACTTCCACACACAAAAAAAAGAAATTATTTTCCATGGTAGTATCAAAAAAATATCTAACAATCAAAACAAACAAAAATTGAGGATCAATGCCCCATTCCTTCCTCTCCTAAATTCTTATAGACATCCTCAAGAGATCTTGGGAATGTGACAATAAGATAAATAAAAAAGATAAGATCATAGAAAAGATAAACAATGTTGTAGTATCACTTGTCATAAATGTTTTGATGTTTCATGATGTAACCCACTGGTGATGTCTATTGTATGAATGTTTTATCCATTAAGACTCATGTTAGGATTGTTGATGATGATTTTCAAAAGGCAGGGTAGTTAACACTGAAGCATTGTTTGAGTCTAATAGTGATCCAACCATTTCAATATTTACTTTGGAAGTTCTGATTTGATGTTTGTTTTTCTTATTGGTTACATGTGTCAAAGGTTGAAAATGATTTTTTTTTATAATGAATGGAAGTTTTATTGCGGATAGGTGACAATGGAGATAGGATTTTTGAGATTTTTTGAATTTTTTGATGTTGTTTTTGTTGTTTTTGAAAGATCTAGAGAGAAATAGGGGGACCTAAAGGCATTGATCTAGTGCCTCGGGGACTCATTAATTATGGCCTTTCCCACATGATGAACACAGAGACATCGTAGTTCAGTTGTATTGATTGACACTATTTTTGGAGTTTTTTGACTCTTTACCAATGTTTTTGGATTTCGATAAGATATTTGAATGTTTTTTGGATTTTTCAATTTATTTTAAAGACCAAGAAAGACACCCAAGGGGGCTAACCTAGTTCCTCGAGGGCTCATCAATGATATCCTTACCTACATTATACACATAGAGGCTTGTAGTTTTCTTATTTTGACTCAATGTAGATTGTCTAGGGATGACCTACAACATTTTTGGGATTTTGATGTTTTTAACCTTGTTTTGGATTTTTTTTGTTTTTCAAATGCTTTTGATTTTTTGATAGTTTTTGATAGTGATGGGATGAACAAGGATCTAATCTACTACTATTTTTAGGAGGTTACCCCCAATTTGGAACAAGATTACACTTATTAGTGTAGATGGATTTTGATGGTGCAACAAGATTTGACACTTGATCAATTATCGAGCCATGGTTGGATACACATTTTATTATGGGATGGATGGGGTGGATACAACAGATAGTGTTGATAGATATAGATCCATGGCTTATTCAAACATAACACATGTTTACCAAGTTTTCACTACGGTACCGGTCCTAGAAGTGCCACAAGGTGGCTTTCACGTAAAGGACATTTTATTTCTCTTTTACTATTTTATTAATTTTTTATTTTTTTGCTTTTTTAGCTTTTTTACTTGGGATATTCTGATGCGCTCAAGTGTAAAACCTTTTGAGATGGATGCTATTTAGAGTTTCGGCTAAAGGTTCTCCTTCAAGAGTAGCCAACTGATATGCTCTAGAGCCATAGCTTGCTGTTATGATAAAATGACCTAAATAGTTTGGTTCAAACTTATCCTTCCCATCTTGATTTAGCTCGATCTTCTAATTTTATTTTAGTAACAAATCACCAACTTGGAAGCTTATGTTCTTTATATTCTTGTTATAGCTTTGCTTGATCCAATTTTGATAAACCTGGAGATGGTTTAACATGCTCAAACGTCTTTCATCTAGAAGTTATAGCTCATTAAGTTTGGAAACTTGATATACCTCATTGCTGACCATGCCTTTTAGGGATACTTGTAGTGATGGGATCTCAACTTCAATAGGTAGGATTGCTTCAGATTCATAGACCAAGGAAAAAGGTGTTGCACTTCTGGGTGTGCGAATGTTGGTTTGGTAAGCGCATCAGGTTGGGTTTAGTTGCAAATTCCAATCATGGTCGATGTCATTAACAGTCTTTTTCAATGTTTTTAAAATGGTTTTATTGGATGCTTCAGCCTGACTATTTCCTTGGGGATAGTATGGGGTTGAGAATTGATGTCGGATAGAGAACTTTGAACAAATTTCACAGACATCTTGGTTTTTAAATGGAGTTTCGTTATCTGTTATGATAGTTTGTAGAATTCCATATTGATAGATCAAATAATTCAAGATAAATGTGGATATTTGTTTCCCTTTGATGTAAGTTAACGAAATAACTTCTATCCACTTTGTAAAGTATTTTGTTGCAGTTATAATGAATTTGTGCCCTTTGGATGAAGTGGGAGATAACTTTCCTATCAAGTCAAGTCCTCGCTATGAGAAAAACCATGGTGTAGTTATATGTCATAGCTCATGTGCCGCTGCATGAATAAGATCACTATGTTGTTGACATTAGTGAAACTTCCTTGAGTAATGAATGGATTCTTTCTCCATTGAGGTTCAATAATACCTTGTTCTCAACATCTTCTTTACTAGATTGGGTCCACTAGAGTGAGACCCACAAAAACCTTCATACACTTCTTGTAAGGTGGTTTGCACTTTTTTTTTGCATTGAGACATCAAAGTAGCATACTATATAGACTTCAACGATATAGGGTATCTCCTAGGATGGTGAATTAGGAAGTTTTTCAAATAAAGGTTTTCTTTTGATTTTTCATAAGTGAGGGGGTATGATCCCATGATGGATATAGGCAAATGTGTCTTGGTACCAAGGAAATTTAGGACCAACAACATCACATACAAGTCCTAATTTTGGGATATCAAATGTTGGTATAAGTAGTTACTCCATGAGGAATTTGTATTTGGGAATATTTTTGGGGTATGTCAAGGAGTGAACCTATTGTTTCCATAGCATCAACTGCTCTGTTGTTGATTCTAAGAACCTGTTCAAATGTGATGACCACAAATTACTACTTGAAGTTGTCCACCATTCTTTTGTATGGCATAAGCTTGTCATCCTTCATCCGATACTCATCATTCACCTACCTTATGACTAGCTAGGAGTCACCATAGACTTGTAGTTCCTTTATCTTCCATTCTACGACCATCTTCAGTCCAATGATGAGTGCTTCATATTCAGATATGTTGTTAGTACATGGAAAGGAAATATTGTAAGCTTTGGGTATACTATATCCCTGAGGTATGAGAAATAGGATACCAAACCCTGAGCCGTGTTGAGTATGGGATTCGTTGAAGTACAAGGTCCAACAACTTGACTGATTAGTTAGAATTGTGATTTCATCTAGAAATTCTGATACTAGAGGTTGATGATCTTCCATTGGTGTATCTACTAACTGATGTAAGCACTATTACCCATCCCTTTATGGATTTTTTGTCAATGTATTCTATGTAAAACTCACTAAGTATCATGACCCACTTAGCGATCCTCCCTGTAAGAGTTTCCTTTTCCAATAGATACTTTAACAAATCCACTTTTGATATAATCTTTACTTTCCTATTTAGTATGTAGTGCCTAAGCTTTTATGTTGCAAAGACAACAGATAGACATGCTCTTTCTATGGTTCTATAGTTTAATTCATATCCCACCAAGCTTCAACTAATATAGTATACTTCTCTTTCCTTGGTTTGGTCATCCAATTGCGCTAACATAGCTCCTAAAGCTACCATTGTCATAGATACATACAAGATCATTGCTTTATCCTTAATTGGAGGCATTAACACTAGGGGAGTGAGAAAATAATCCTTAACCTGTTGAAAATATTGATCACACCTGCCATACCATTTGAATGTTATGTCCTTATGTAGCAAATGAGTGAATGGATGACATTTGTTTGCTAACTATGCGATGAACCTTCTGATGGATTGAAGCTTACCTTGTAGACTTCGTAGCTATTTCAATGTTTTTGAAGGAGGAATTTTGAGGATAACTTTAACCTTGGAAGGATCCACCTCAATGCATCTTCTTGATACTACGTAACCAAACAATTTTCCATATGTCACGCCAAATATACACTTCTTTGGATTGAGACGAAGGTTTTATTCCTCTAGTCTGTCAAGAACCTTGGCTAGGTTAGCTAGATGATATTTTCTTTTGATTTGTTTTGCTAATATGTCATACACATAGTTCTCCATGATGATGCACAACATATCATGGAATATAGTGGTCATTTCTTGTTGGTATGTTGCTCCTGCATTCTTCAAATTGAAGGGCATGATGTTCCAGCAAAAGGTTCCCCATGCACAAGTGAAAGTTGTTTTGTGTTGATCTTTAGGGGCTATCTTTATTTGATTGTACCTAGAGAAACCATCCATCAATGAAAGTATCTTATGCCCCATAGTTAGGTTCAAAATCATGTCAATGTTGGGTAGGGGGAAGTCATCCTTAGGGCATGCCTTGTTGAGATCCTTAAATTCTTTGCAGATTCGTATGCCCCTGGGTTTTGAAATTGGTACAAGGTTAGATACCCACTTAGGATAGTTGATGGGTTTGATGAAGCCCACGTCTAGAAGTTTCTGGAGCTCTACTTTGACCAAGAGTGTTATTTGTGGGTGCATCTTGCGTAGCTTTTTTTGACAAGTTTAGCTTTAGGGAACATTCTTAGGTGATGCAGTACTAAATTTGGATCTATCCCTGACATGTCTATATATGTCCATGAAATTTTGATTTTGCATTCATTAATAAATCTTGAGAAGTTTATCTTTTCCTCAAGATCAAGGGAAGCTACATGATATGTTGTTTTTGGTGTCTCTGTTGTGCCAACATTGATAGGTTCAAAACATTCAACCAAGAGTGCTTATTTTTCTTGATATTCTATAATGGGAAGATTGAATCTTCCATCTTCGGGTGCCTCAGAGAGGTTTTCACCCTCATATGCATCCTTTATTTTTCACTTTTCTTGATTCGATAGAGCCACATTCTGGTTTTCCCTAGGGGATCTATTTTTTATTTTAAAATTTTTTAGTTTATTTTTGCGATTGGAGGACGCAATATCCCCTCCAAAATATTCTCCTTGATCAAGCTCCATTACAAAACCAGCCTTATGATCTCCTCGTGCCATATCAGTTCGAAGTCCCATGAACTCTGCAATAGCTTCATTGTGTTGGAATGAGTCCAAAAAAGGTGTGTGATGTTGTTGATCCCAATCTATTAATTGTGGGTAAAGAAAGGGTATTTTATCATTGGTATCAATAAAGCTTATGGACATTGTAGATAGGGTGGAGGTAGCATGGTTATCAAGGTTCCATAAGGTTCTAGGTTATAATCACTAGAGGCATAAGAATCCCATTCATACTCATAGGAAATTTATTTTAGTATGGTAATCTTTAGATGTAGGCTCAATAGTGATGGTATTTATGTTAAGGTTTCTAAATAGGTTTTGGATATACAAATCATCATCTATAAGGTCATAATCATCTGATATCTCAATAGTAGTAGAAGGATCTCTTTCCTCATAAGAGGCTCTTTCGGTGCTTGGGGTAATCATGTCTAATGAACCATAACCTAATCCAAGATTCTTCTAGCACTTTTCTATGATAACTGGTTCTCTTATACCTTGTTCATGTAGACCAAGACCACCTTTTCTAGTAAACCCCATGCCTTTTTCTATCTGGTAGACTGGTATCCTTTATTATTTTAATCAATAGGAAGGGGAGGTAGTTGTTTCTCCTGTCCTTCTTTGTAAATCTGTGAAGATAGGTCTTCTTCGAACACTTCTTCCTCTTGCATGTCTCCCCACTTGGTGAAAATGGTGGGTTTGACTTCCATTGTAATAGATTGAACATGTTTGATATCTCTTGGTCCTCCATAAGTCTTTGGTATTTGGGGAAGAATTCCAATGCAAAAGGATTGGTTGAAATGGTATTCTCTGCAGCCCTTGTCAAGCACTTGGATCTTGAGATTATATTTTGGTGGCTCAGTTGATGGAGGTGCAGTGGAGGATGAAGCTAGTAATGATGGGTCAACATATGAAAAAGAGTGGAAAGATATGTCGTTGCTAGGTATTTGAAGAATCTTTTTTTACTTCTCTAATTTTGTGCAATAATGAAAAGGTTTAGGGTCGACATTTATGGTAACTTCCTTATCATTGTAAGAAAATTTTAAGCACTAATGGAATGTTGAGGGGACTGCTTATAAGGCATGGATCTATGATAGCTCAAGATCTAGTACTTGACATGTCTTTTCTATCGCTGGTCCTATTTGAACAAGAAGTTTGATTGTCCCTTCTGAGTTTATCTCCATATCATCATAATCCCTTATGGTGATACTTTTGTTTTTGTCTATTACGTCATCAAAATATCCTAGATTTTTTACTAACTTTAGGGTACAAATGTTTAATCCTACACCATTATCTATCAATACTCTCTTGACCTTGTGTTTATGGACATAAACTTCTAGATAGAGAGCTTGATTATGTAAAGATTTTTGTGGAAGGTCTTTCTCAAAAATAACTAAGTGATGGGTGGAGGTGATGTTACCAACCATGGATTGAAACTGATCAACGTTAAGGTTGTTAGGGACTAATGTTTCAACATGAGCTTTCTCCAATATTTCTTTATGTGCTGACGACAACGTCAAATGCTCAAGAATGGGAATTAAGGCAGGAGTTTTCTTTAATTGTTCCACAATGTTGTAGTCATTTGATGGCTTACTTGTGGATTTTTCTTTGGGTGGGGCTCCTTGGATTGTAACTATCCCTCTTCATGTAGTTACATTACACTCAAGATCTCTACCTAGTATGCTTACAACAATGATGGTATGATCATCTTGAGAGATGTTTCCTATAAGTTCATTGTAGGTGAAGTTGGCCTTAAGGTAATGTTTCCCTTTACCCTTTTCATTTCCCCTAGAATGGTTGGGGATTAGATCCTTGTAGATTTTCAAGTCTATAATTCAAGGACAATGTTCTATGTCGACCTCTCCTTTTTCTATTAGGTCTTGCATGATGTTTTGGAGCCTCATGCAATTTTTGGTGGTATGACCCTTGATCTTGTGAAATTCACATTAGTTGTTCTCATTATACCAAGGGGGTTTGAAGTTTGGATCCTCATAGCTTGTTCTATCATTAATCTTGATAAGGTTTGTTTGGAATAATTTGTGCATAATTACCTCAATGGGTTCTCCCAATGGAGTGAATTTTCTTCTAGGTTGGTCATATTTCCTTGGTAGCCTCCTTTGATCATCTTGTCCTCGATTTGGTTGTTGGTTATTTGGTTGATTGTTTTGTGGAAAATTGAGTTCATTGTTTGGTGCATTGTTTGGAGTATAGCTTTGTTGTGTTGTGTAGACACCGAAATCTGGTTTAGGCCTGCGACTTCCATATTCTTCATAATTCGTATTCTTCATGGTCATGATTAAATAATGTCAATTATTTAATTATTCTCTATGGTATTCATTTCTTCTATTGATTAAATATTCTTAATTATTTAATTAATTTACACTTTTCTTTATTCTATCTAATTAATTAAATAAACGCTTTTTATTTAATTATGTTACTAATTAACCTTATCTGTCTTGTCAAATTAAATAAATTCTTATTTAATTTATTCTTTATCATATTTCAACTATAATTAAATAAATTCATTATTTATTTAATTATTCATTTAAAATCCTTCATCATTTAATTAAATAAATATTATTTATTTAATTATTCTTCAAATATCGAAGTCTTGAATTAAATGAATTATTTAATTCATTAATTCTATTTTAACATTCCTCTATATTTTAGATAATTATGTGAGTTATCTAAGTATTCACTTTTACTCGACTCGACATCTATTTTAATCGCTCAGCTTAACTCTTCATTTGATGTTCGAGTGGGTCTCGAGTAATCTCTTCGTCAAGTCAGTCAATCGTCCAATTCTAACTCAATTGCGTGTACATGCAAATTAATTAAATATTCTTATTTAATTAATTAAGTGTTGTGCGTGCATTCAAACAGAGAGTCGTTATAATCAATCTTCATCTTTGTCATGCAAAGATATTTCTTATGTTTTCGAATGCCAAACTGAAGATTAAATCATTCATTTAATCTTGAATTTGTCTCATTGTCTATGCATAATTGAATCATCTCATTCGAATAATCAATTTTCTATAAATTGATTTTTCATTCTTCATTCCAATCTCTCTCGAATTTTATAACTTTTGAGAGCACTTTGTCTTGAATCTTCGATATTTTGCTAATCACTATCTTAGGCTATACTTGCACGAACTTGAAAATCTGAGGGCAATTATACTACACAAGCAAAATGGAGAAGGGCAATCGAGATGAATCATGGAAATGCGTTTGAAAATTGATGAGATTGTTCTAGTTTTAATTACGTTTTTACTTTCCCATGTTCTTTGTTGCTTAACGAATGAATTTGCATTTTAGATTTTAGTATTGTATGCATGTGTGCTTCTAATGATCTTCTTTGTTGTCTATTGTGCAAAGCTTTTATTTGGCGTTACATGTTGTTTGAACAATATTTTATAGGTGATTGGGAGGTTGTATGTTTTGTACAACTTTAGCATCAACCACTCTGTCATTGGTTACATATTTGTTCTTTTTCTATTTCTTTGGTTTGTAGATTTTAATTAATCCCCTTGCGATGCAAGCTCTTTCGATGAGAAAATATTTTTCAATAATCTCCTCAAAGTTACTAGGGCACAATACGATGAGTTGGTAGTTAATGTCCATGTGTTATTAGAAACAAATATGTCTACGAGTTATTTCTCAAGAAAGAGCCATTTACATTTGTTGGATTTGTGTCTCCATCTCTGTAGATATGAAGCAAATGATTCACCTTGACTTTGTTTAATTTTTTAGAGATCAGGGATAGTTGAACCATCAATTTTGTGGGTTGCTATGGACTTCTCTTGCACTCTTAGGATATTTCACCTAAAAGGAGAGAGATAGAACCCTAAAATTGAGGTGGTTCACTCAAATAAAGGAATGCAAGATGGAATTATGACTAGATGAAATGATCTAAGTGTAACTAAGCATTGAAATTGATTGATTATGAATGAAAAATTAATGAAATATGCAATGTTTGAAAACACTGTGAGGTTTGCAAAAATCTTAGAAAGATGACTAAAAACACAAATGAAACTAAACGAAAAGTTGTAGTTCAGAATGTGTGCACTTGTGAGACTAATGAAGACTATAAAACACTCTGGAAATCTAGTGAATTTTACTTTTATGTTGACTAGGACTCATTCACCACCCTGGGCGGATTAGTCCCAGGACAAGGTTTTCTGCCCATAAACTGGTTTCTGCTCACTGAGTATCTAGATCTGCATCTAACTCTGAAAGTCTCCTCATGAGGGACTCATTCGCCATCCATGGCAAATCATTCCACTTTCAGTTTTTTGCAAACTTAGATCTCAGACCTACACCTTGTCACCTGTACAATACTTTTTTACGGAAACCCGAATCAGGATCTCAAAAAATTCCTACAAACCAACTTATAATTGGTTGTCTAATGGGGGGTTTTCCTTGGTCAAACCCATAATTGGGTAATCAAACCTTGAATGGACAAAAATCTGCATAAAACTCTAGCCTTAAGTGTGTTAAAGACTAGGAAAATTTGAAGTATGTCAAAACCCTATTCTATTGTGCTAGAATAAGATGTGCAAATGTGATTTGAATGATGCCAGATTTCAACCCTAGAAACCCTACAACATATCAAATAGGTGTAAATGACATGCAAAAGTAATGCAAACCTTAAGTTTGAAGATAGAGAAAAGATGGAAGATGGAATCACTTTGAAAACAAGTCCTTAGGTGTGATTTGATGGCTAGTTGCATCTCCTCAACCTAGATTTCTCCATGATTCACCATAGGCATCCATCAACAACTCTTTGCAATGTTGAATCTTGATCAAGAAGTGAGCTTGAAGACCTGCAAAAACCCTAGTTTGTTGTCCTAAAGCTTCAACTTTACTACCGAAAATGCAAATAAAACTTGTTGTGGAAGACTCCTAAAACTTAACTTTTTGAAATTGCTTTGTAAAATGACTAAGAGATGTGAAAAATGACCTAAAATGAGTATTTATAGGCATAAACACCTAATTTTCCCATTATTTAGACCTAAGAGGCTGACATTCACCAAAAAATTAAGTTGAATTAATTGAATTCCCGCTCAAAATTGAAATTTCCCTCAAAAGGGACTCATTCACCACCCTTGGCGAATGGGTCCCACCAGAGGGGACTCATTCGCCCAAGGTGGTGAATGGGTCCCACTAGTGGTTTTTGAAGGTGGGTTTTCGGATATGAATTAATTGAGTGTTGTTTGTCGGGATTTAAGTGATTTTTTAAATGAAACGAGCCTCTAGATAAAAAATAATGGGTCTTAGGGGCCTATAAATGTTGTTTTGAAGGATGAATAATGTAGGGGTACTCAAAAGTAGGTCCAAATTAAGCGTGCAATTGTCTCTTTTCTCAAGACTGTCCAATTTTCTATGCCACATTTATCCCCCACTTTAGCGCCCATATGACTATGTGCATATGTAAGCTAAAGGACTCTAAACAATGCTCTTTATTACATAAAAGGATACTCATTCAAAAGGCAGGAGAGGGAAGACCCCAGTGTAGTTATCTACAAAACCACAAAATTCGGAACTTCATCCTGCAACACAAGTTCATTGATTGTCCAAAAATCCTTTTATCTAACTCCTAGGAATCCCATTCGAGGGTAGATGTATGCCCCCCCTTGATTTCACTTGCTTTACGGAGGTGGAATCAAGGTAAAAATCTAGCCACATTGAATAAAGAACATCATACCGTAGGGAATTTCCAAGTACCATGCCACATAATGATAGATGATTGATGATGTCAAGTGCGGAAGCACGATTCCAACACATCAAACGATGTTGAAAATGAAGTACCCTAGCTCTCGTTATGTTGTTTTGAAGAAAATATGCTTTATTAACTTTAAAGAGAGAATAACCCTAATTTGATGCATGAGAGTAAAAGTAATGAAAATGTTGTATAATAGGTAGAAGAAAGTAATTTGTCACTTACTATCATGTTTTACCTTTGTGTAGCTTGAGAGTGACGAGTGAGATGAGAAGATGCCAAGTAGATGGGATTATACGCCTTCGCTACAGGATGAGCTTCAAGAGCAGGTAGCATGTGGCAAGCTGTACCGTGAGGTGAGTTGATTATATAACTTTCGCTTAGTGATTTTGTAATGATTTAATGATTTTTAATGCATTTATAAGTTAATTTAGGATCTTGGAATTTTTTTTCACAAAGTGTCCCATTTGTTTGCGAAGTGTCCCTTTTGTTCGCAAAGTGTCCCATTTCTTTGCAAAGTGTCCCAAAAGGGTTCTAAAGTGTCTAGGGCCTTTAGGAAAGAACACTAGATAAAATTTAGCACACTTGCATGATGAATAATGTAAAAATTGAAGATATTAGATAAATTTTTAGATCATATTTTTATGATTTTGATAGGTTCCAACCCAATCACAATAGCAGCTAGGAGGGAGACAAATTAGCTTTCTTAGAGATTTAGCCCCAACACTGTCAACAATAGAGACAAAGCATTTGCAGGTAGTAGGCATCTATTGGGCATATTTGATGCCACCTATGAGATACCTTGATGCCATGTTGATGGCCCTATGCAAGCGCTGGGACGCTGATACTTGTGCATTTCATCTTCTGACTGAGGAGATGACCATCACCCTAGAGGATGTACACTGTATTCTCTAAGTTCTTATTTGGGGAGAATGGGTATATTTATGAGGGGATTGGACATTCCACGAGAAAAAGGTGGACATGCAATACTACTTGGGTGGACTTGTTCATGATGAGAACGTGAGAGGGTGAATCGAGATTCCCATGCTTCTACATTTGCGAGCCCTTGTTGTGAGATGAATTATGATGCATACAGTGGCTCTTGTTCTCAATCCTAATGGACGAGTGACACACCTGGATGGAGGATTGGTACACTTGATTCATGGGATGGCGGAGCACAGGACAGTCTATGCTTGGGGATGCTGCATCTTAGCACATCTTTATTATGATCTTGGTCAATTTTTTTTTCTGAGAGATCAATAGTATGGTGCACCACACACTTCTACAGGTGTGGTGCCTTGAGCATATTACATGCACCAAGCCTGTTGGGTTCCCATGTGCTATAGCTGCAGGATATCCATAATCCTTCGGCTATCCTCTACGACGCTTGTGGCAGTATGGAGATCTACATTTTTGGAGGGTGAGATTTGATCAGTTGGATGAGGACAAGATCCTATGGAGACCTTATCTACTCACACTACAGTGGCTAGATCCCATAGGACATTTGAGGAGGATGCAAATGGATAGATTTTTGGCAGGGCGTCATGACTATGTTGTACGTTCATTCTATTATGGTTGAGTCATGTGACAGTTTGGGAAAGTGCAAACACCACTGAGGGCATGCCCCTTCATTAGGCGATCAATCTGGAGTGACTGAAGGCTGGGTGATATTGTTCGGCTCACTATAGATCATATTCACGAGAGTTATTTCGATGTTTCAGATCACGATCAACCACCAGTCGTCGACATTGATGATGTTGGCAGCACAAATGAGTACGAGAAGTCATGGTCAGTGAAATGACCAGCTCTTGTATTTCCCATGGATGTCCCCATAGGTGATGCAGGACCAACATCAAATGAGGGAGATGAGCCAGAGGGGAGGGAAGAGGATGTACGATATAGGAAAAAAAATATTTACTGATGTTATTGATGATGAGTATGATTCAGAGGCTAATCTTGACTATGAGGACTAGGATGGAGGTGAGGAGGAGGAAGATGATTATGAGGAGTATGAGGAGAAGCCACCCATGAGTGAGGGTGATGAGGTAGTGACTGAGGATCAGTATGAGTGAGGAGAGTCCTCACACACTCGTGCGACTAAATCACGTACAATAGCTATAACAGACATTGGGACCCATAGTCATAGCAAGGCTAGCACGTTCTCCATGCCCCCTAGAGAGGATGAGGTTGAAATCCCTCACTCTACTAGAGATATAGGTGATGATATTTAATTTTATGCATGTACTTTAGTGTTTTATGCTTTATATATATATCATGATGATGTTTATTGATTATGTACCTTATCTTGCAGGAGCAACAACCGACTGGTGAGAGTTCTATCATCAGGCTGCTATAGAGATGGTCCCTTCATCCATCAACGAGGATGAGATGGATCCTAACTACATTTCCCCCATCGATTGTGGAGGAGCCAGAGTCTCTCAGACCCTTCACGAGGCTACATGCAGCGTATGAGAGTGTGAGGAGATGACTCCATCGAGCTGAGAGCTCAAGACAGTCATCCCAAACTCCAACAAAGGTGGGGAGACTGCATGTAGAGTTGGCATAGGTACGAGCGGAGAGGGATTAGATGGCAGAGGATTAGCTTGTGGCTCTTGGTTGAGTATAGGGTTTAGAGTATGCACTTAGAGTCGGTGGATTGCAATCACGATCACACATGACCATCTCACAACGTCTGGAGAATGGATCACGGGTGCTAGAGCCTGAGGGGCCGATTTATCATAGACCTTTGTGATTATGTATATGATGATGACATGTATATAAATTTTTTGATATATATATATATATATAAGCATTTGATGTTGTTACAATTTGTCTTAATGTGTTTGAATGCTAAATGGCAATGTGATTAATTAAATAACTTAGTTAAAAGTATTTAAATAATGACTACATGATTTAACATGATTGATGTGATCTAATGTAAAACATATTTCAACTTCACTTTAGATACAACATTGTTGAATTAAAGAAATTATGTTAAATTAGATACACTTATAATGCTGATAAGGATCGAACTTAACATAACATGAGGATGAATAGTATGAAATCTAAATTAATTATAAAAAGAACTTAAATAATTACCTTAGTGTTGAAGAAAAATGTATGATTAGTTGTCAAGAACGAAGCAATGTGAAAGTTATTTAGAATGGAACCAAATAACTTTAGACAACACTGATTTTTAATTCATACTATTCAACAAGACTAGAGATAATACCAACACAAATTCACAACATTAATAGGTTCCTTAAGGGGTGTTTCATCGAGCTCAATTAAGATATAAGCACTAGACCCATAACTGGTATCAATTATGTAAGGTCCTAACCAATTAGGGTTGAATTTATCTTTGTCCTCATGGTCAACATTAGTATTGCATTGGTTCTCATAGAGAATAAAATCACCCTTACGAAACATTCGAGGAATGACATGAGTGTGATGTTTTCATTGTAATTGTTTAATGTAAACTTGGAGATGCTCAAGAGCGTTAATGCGCTTTTCATCGATCATCTCAAGTTGATGCAATCATTGTTATTTATAAGTGTCATCATCAATAAGGTCTTGAAGAGCAATTCATAATGTAGGAATTTCTAACTCCAAGGGCATGATCGCGTCAATACCATAAACAAGGTTATAGGGTGTAGTTCCTATAGATAACCTAACACTTGTTCGATAAGCCCAAAGTGCATAATGCAATTGCATATGCCAATCCTTATGATGTTTGTTAATAGTTTTCTTTAGGATTTTTTCAAGAACCTTGTTAGTGCTTTCAACTTGTCCATTAGATTGCAGATAATATGGTGTAGAAAATCAATGTTGGATGTTGAATGTTTCAAGAAATTTCTTTACTTCATTATTCTTAAATGGGGTTCCATTGTCTAAAACGATTGTCAAAGGAAGGCCAAAGTGATCAATAATGTGTTCCAATATGAAACAACAAATTAATTCAGTGTTCATAGATCGAAGAGGAGTAGCCTCCACCCATTTCATGAAGTAGTCTGTTGCAGTTATAACAAATGTATGTCTGACAAAAGAGGGAAGTCAAATTTTTCCAATAAGATCCAATCCCCATACTAAAAATAACCAAATGGAAATTTGGGCACGAAACTCAGAAGCAAGGGCATGGATCAAATTGCTATGTTCTTGACATTTGTGACATGATTTCACGTAAGAAAAACAATCTTTCTCCATATGTCTCCAATAATATCCCATACGAACAAGTTTTTGCACTAATGACTATCCTCCAAAATGACCTCCACAGGCACCAGTATGAGCCTGATTAAGGGCTATAGGAATTTCAAAGTCCTTAAGACACCTTAGGAAGAGACCATTGAAGGATCTTCTATACAACACATTGGCGAGGATCATGTATTTGGCTGCTAGTTTGCGTAAATGATTTCGAGTATTTGTTGTTGTGGGATCAGGAATGGTACCATCTTTTAAATAATTGTACATTGTATCATACCATTCTCGCGAGTCTTCTTGAGTTGTGGTTAAAATTTATTCTAAGCAAGTATCAATCGAAGGATTCATGATGAGGTGAATAACAAAGGTGAAATCGGTTGAAGGATCATGTGGGGATATAAGAGATGCTGCACTCACCATTGCATCCACATGTTGATTGTCTTTTCAAGGGATTTTATCAATGGTGAATGATTCAAACTTTCCTAATAGTTTCATTGTGAGATCCTTTTACTTTGATAATTTTTCATGTTTAGTTTGATATGTCCCATTGATTTGCTTGATTACTAATTGCGAATCACCAAAGATCTTGATATCTTTAGCACCCATGGTTACGGAAACTCACAACCCTATGATTAATGCCTCATACTCAATAGTGTTATTTGAGCATAGGAAATTTAAGCGACAGGACAAGGGAATAGGCTTTCCATCGGGAAAAATTAATACCACGCCGACACTAGAACCTATTCTACACTTAGATCCATCAAAATACAATTCCCATGTGTTAACATCGGTGGTCAAGATACTATCATCAGGAAAGCAGTCATGATTAGGTAAAGCGAGAGGAGAAGGGGCATCAACTAAGTGATTGGTTAAGGTTTGTCCTTTGATTTCTTTTTGGGAAAAAAACTTAAGGTCAAACTCAGTTAACAACATCACCCACTTAGCTAAGCGACTAGAGAGATCGGTTTTATTAAAAATATGCTTAAGGGGATCAAATTTTGTTATGACTTGTATTTTAGCATTTAGTAAATAATGTCACAATTTACTAGTAGCGAATACAAGGGCTAAACATTATTTTTCAAGTGGTGAGTATCGAGTTTCATAATCAATTAAAGTTTGACTAATGTAATAAATAGGATGTTCTTTTCCATGATCATCTTGTTGAGCCAACAATGCTGCAAGAGCATGGGGTGATGCTGCGATATAAAGGATAAATGGTTTGTTTAGCACGACAAGTTGTAAAATAGGTGGAGTTGCAAGGTATTCCTTAAAACTCTTGAAAGCCTATTTACAATCCTCATCCCAATCAAGACATCCTTTCTGAGAATATGTGTGAAGGGTAATGTGCGATCGACTAAAGATGCCACAAAATGACAGATAGCTTGAATTCAACCTTGTAACATGCACAATTAAGAAATGTTCTTAGGAGGTGGCATGCTAATAATGACATCAATTTTCTTTGTGTCCACTTCAATGCCCCTGTGAGATATGACAAACCCCAAAAGTTTACCACTATCTATGCCAAAGACACACTTTTTTGGATTTAATCTCATGTTATATTTACATATTCATTTGAATATTTTCCGAAGAACATTTAGATTGTCTTGTCTTGTTAAGGATATAGCAAGGATATCATCAACATAATCTTCCAAGATTTTATGTATGTAATCGTGAAAGATCAATGTCATCACTTGTTGATAAGTTGCACCAACATTCTTTAAACCAAAGGGCATGACAACCCAACAAAACGTTCCCCAAATAGTTGTAAATGTGGTTTTGTATTGATCTTGAGGGTTAATAAGGATTTGATTATAACCAAAAAATCCATCCATGAATGACAACAAAGCATGTCCAACAGTTGAATCCACGATCATGTCTATATTAGGAAGTAGAAATTCATCTTTTAAAGAGGCTTTATTCAAATCATGAAAATTTGTGCATACTCTAATACAATTATTAGGTTTAGCAACCGTGCCAATATTTGAGATCCAAGGAGAATAATCAATAGGGCGAATGAAACCCGCATCAAGGAGTTTTTCAAGCTCCGCTTTAATATGCAAGGCTATGTTGGGGTGTATTTTTCGTATCTTTTGGTGAACAGGTTTAACATTTTCGGTGAGAACAATGTTGTGTGTAACAATTTTTGGGTCAATTCCTGCCATATTAGAATATTTCCAAGCAAAAAATTCAAGAAAATCATGAAGCAAAGATGTAGTATCTTCTTGTTCTTCATTGTTAAGGCACTTCCCAATCTTAATAATTTTTTCTTTATCATCTATGTCCATTGGAACATCAATTGTATCTCCAAAAGGGAGTGCATTATATTTAGGAACTTCAGAATCATATGGTTCTTTAGTGATATCACTATCTTTTTGCTTAGTAATTATTACAACACAAGTAACCCATTTCATGGGATACTTACTAGAGGATGCATTATCATAAACTCCTAACATTTGTTTTAGAGTTTCATCACTTTCAACATACTTCCATGATGATGATGAGTTCATATCAAGAAATTTAAGATGTTTGATTATGAGTTTGTGTTTTGGTTGACATGTAATAGTGTTGATATTCAAACATGGCCATTGAGTTACTTTTGTCGTGTTAGAAAAAGAATATCCCAACCCAATTTTTGTCTCTTGTGTATTATATTCTATAGAGACACAAATTCCTTATTCATGCTTTCCACACCCTTTTCCAGTATATCCTAATTGTTTCATAAGTTCATATAAGTTCATAGCCTTTTCCATAAAGTCTTTCCATTTCTTTCGGATTAGGTGGAGATTGATAATCTATCTCATCAAAAATTGTTGTATATGTTGTGTTTTCTTCCAAAGTAGAGGAGATAGATGTTTGAGAAGTTTTTTTGAATTCTGAGTTGACATGATAGTTGGTTGTTCTTGTTTCTCATCTTTCTTTTGTGTGATTATGTATTCACCCATGAATGAAGGTGTGAATTCTAAGGATCCCCAATCATCATCGAATAATTTAGACATCGATTCTTCATCTTGTTGTTCAATTTCAAGAGGTTCTATGTTAGATGTTGGTATTAATGTATTCAAAGGACTTGTGGTTCCCTTTTCAAGGTGTAAGCAACTTTCAAGCTTGAGGTCTATTTCAACTTGATAAATGTTGTTATAGACATATTTCATAATGCAATGAAGGGTTGAAGGAACTGCATTCATCTCATGAATCCATGGTCTACATAAAAGGAGATTATACAAAAGATCATAAGGAATGCCATGAATAGGAGTTTGCATAGTAGCCACCCCAACGTTAATAGGAAAGTGATTACATCAAGTGGTTGCTTTGTTGTATTGTCAAATCCTCGAATGGATAAGGAATCGGGTTTTATTTGTGACTTATCAACATGAAATCTATCAAGGAGATTCACACTATACACATTAAGAGCATAACCATTATCAATGAGGGTTATTTTGATACATATTCGGTTGAATTGAGCAATTATCATAAAGGCTTCATTTTGTTTTTGCAACTCTAAATGAGGGAGCTCATGTTGATGGAAAGTAATGTCTAGATTAAATTTATTCCTTCCATGTATTAAAGTTGCCACATCATTTGGAGTTGTACCAGGAGGAACCACGATGTGTTGTAAGGCTATTTGAAGAATAGTGTGGTAATTTGGTGAATTCTGAAGTAAATCCCAAAGGGAAATTTTTGCAGGAGCATTCTTTAGTTGTTCAACAAGATCATTCTCCTTTGTGTGTAAGGGAAAGTGAGGAGCACTAGGAGGATTAGGTAAAGGTAAAGAGGGTGGGGTTGGTTGTGGATTGTTTTGGGTATTATATGTATGAGCAATAGTAAGATTACTGGATTGCTGCAACACATCAGTTTTAGGTGGGTAAAGAGTGAATTCAGTTATTGGAAGGATGAATTTTATGTGAGGGTGGGTAAAGAATGAGTTGAGGTTGAATCACATTAATGTCCTTAGTTTTATATTGTTCACAACAAACCCTAATGGATGACTTAGATGAGACAAAGTCCTGAAGGGCTTCATCTAACATATCCAGGTCATTATGACTAAAAGGTTTGAGGGGTAAGTTATCGTTAATTGTTTTAGGCTTCTCATGGAAAACTTGAGAGACATTAACATTCGTTGTTGTAGGTTGGGCACAACAAACCTTAGTGGATGACCTAGGCGAGATGAAGTCTTGAAGGGCTTCATCTAACAAGTCAAGGTCATCACTACTAAAAGGTTTGAGAGATAGGTTATCGTTAATTGTTTTAGGTTTCTCATGGCAAGCTTTAGAGGATGAAGTGAGTGAGATAAAGTCCCAAAGAAATTCATCTAACTTTTCTACATCATCACTACTAAGAGGCTTGGATGAGATGGTATTTCTAAATTGGATCATTTTTTTGAAAGGTTGGTTTGATGTTTGTGGTTTTTTGTTGTTTTTATGTATTGACGAATCTAATTTAAAAGAACTAGGAACTAATGCAAAAAATGAAACATGCAAAAATCTAAGACTATCCATAAATGCCATGAAAGGAAATGATGCTTTATGCAAAATATTTAAATATAATAGAAAGTATCTGAACTAAAACAGGAAAGGAATTGTAGAGAACAGAAAAGTGCAAAATAGGAGGCTGAATTCTGAAAACACTAATGCAAAAAGTGCACTGGGACTAATTCGCCCAAGGTGGCAAATGAGTCCCAGGATAGGTATTTTTAAGTTTTTTCTAATTTTTTTGACTTTTTTGAATGTATTCAGGTCTGTACAAATAAAATCTGAAAATGCAGAAATTTAGAATAATTTGATAAAATGCAATGCAATAATGATCTCTAAATGATTGTTTCACTAATGCAATTTTAAGAATCCCAAGGATACAAGAACAATGCAAAAATCAATGCAATTGAGTCCTAGGATGCAAATGTAAATGTAAATCAAAAGGATATAATGTTCAATATGTAGGTTCACCAAAATGAACCATCAATTTTGTGGGTTGCTATGGACTTCTCTTGCACTCTTAGGATCTTTCACCTAAAAGGAGAGAGATAGAACCCTAAAATTGAAGTGGTTCACTCAAATAAAGGAATGCAAGATGGAATTATGACTAGATGAAATGATCTAAGTGTAACTAAGTAATGAAATTGATAGATTATGAATACTAATGAAATATGCAATGTTTGAAAACATAGTGAGGTTTGCAAAAGGCTTAGAAAGATGACTAAAAACACAAATGAAACTAAATGGAAAGCTGTAATTCAGAATATATGCACCTGTGAGATTGATGAAGACTGGAAAACACTCTGGAAATCTAGTGAATTTGACTTTTATGTTGACTAGGACTCATTTGCCACCATAGGCGAATCAGTCCCAGGACAGGGTTTTCTGCCCAAAAACTGGTTTTTTCTCACTGGGTATCTAGATCTGCATCTTCTAACTCTGAAAGTCACCTCATGAGGGACTCATTCTCCATCCATGGCAAATCAGTCCACTTTCAATTTTCTACAAACTCAGATCTCAGACCTGCACCTTGTCACCTGTACAATACTTTTTGATGGAAACTTGAATTGGGATCTCAAAAAATTCCTTTAAAACAACTTAAAATTGATTGTCTAATGGGGGTTTTCCCTGGTCAAACCCATAATTGGGTAATAAAACCTTGAATGGACAAAAAATATGCATAAAACCCTAGCCTTAAGTGTGTTAAAGACTAGGAAAATTTGAAGTATGTCAAAACCCTATTCTATTGTGCTAGAATAAGATGTACAAATGTGATTTGAATGATGCAAGATTTCAACCCTAGAAACCCTACAACATATCAAATAGGTGTAAATGACATGCAAAAGTAATGCAAACCTTAAGTCTGAAGATAGAGAGAAGATGGAAGATGGAATCACTTTGAAAACAAGTCCTTAGGTGTGATTTGATGGCTAGTTGCATCTCCTCAACCTAGATTTCTCCATGATTCACCATAGTCATCCATCAACAACTCTTTGCAATGTTGAATCTTGATCAAGAAGGAGCTTGAAGACCTGAAAAAACCCTAGTTTGCTGTCCTAAAGCTTCAACTTTACTACCGAAAATGCAAATAAAACTTGTTGTGGAAGACTCCTAAAACTTAACTTTTTGAAATTTCTTTGTAAAATGACTAAGAGATGTGAAAAATGACCTAAAATGAGTATTTATAGGCATCAACACCCAATTTTCCCGTTATATAGACCTAAGAGGCCGACATTGACCAAAAAATTAAGTTGAATTAATTGAATTCCTGCTCAAAATTGAAATTTCCCTCAAAAGGGACTCATTTGCCACCCTTGGTGAATGGGTCCCACCAGAGGGGACTTATTCACCCAAGGTGGTGAATGGGTCCCACTAGTGGATTTTGAAGGTGGTTTTTTCAGGATATGAACGAATTGAGTGCTGCTTGTCAGGATTTAAGTGATTTTTTAAGTGAAACAGGCCTCTAGATAAAAAATAATGGGTCTTAGGGGCCTATAAATGTTGTTTTGAAGGATGAATAATGCAGGGGTACTCAAAAGTAGGTCCAAACTAAGCGTGAAATTGTGTCTTTTCTCAATATTTTTGTATGATAAATGATTGAAAAAATTGTCTAACAACTCATCAAATGTTTTGATACTAGGCGGTAGACGAGAGAAACACTCGATAGCGGCCCCACCAAGACCTCGTGGGAAAAGCATCATTAAATAGGTATCATTGCATTGTAGATCCATGCAAGCTACTAATAATTCTCACACGTGCTCTATTGGATGCTCTCTTCCCCTATATTTGTCAAATTTTGGTATTTCAAAGACCTTGGGGAAAGGTATCATAGATAAATTTTCATCAAAAGGATATGGACATATATCTTGTAAAGCATAGCTCTTCTTTAGCTTTCCAATTTTTATGTCCAATATTCTTTGGTTGAGGATTTGTATTTGCATGCTTATGCCATTAGTTGGTGTGCTTGATTGAGGATTTTGCTCATTGTAGCCTTGTTTTCTTATGACATTTTTTTGGTCATAAATGGGATATTACATAGGTATGGGACCTTGATGACCATGTTGTTTGTAAGGAAGATTGAGTCCTTGTTGTGTGTTATAGGTATGTTGAGTTTGGGGTACACCCTGATATTGATATTGAGGTACTCCTTGGTATTGATTGTATGGAACTCCTTGATATTGATTTTGAGGGATACCGTGGTATTGCATTTGAGGTACACCTCGTTGTTGTGGAATATGAGTTTGAGTTTGAGTTTGTGGAATACCATGATGTTGTGTTTGGGGTATACCTTGGTAGTGTGTTTAAGGTATACCTTGTTGTTGTGGATTATGAGGAGTACCTTGGTAGTGTGTTTGGGGTACACCTTGGTGTTGTTGTTAAGGAATACCTTGATGATGTGTTTGGGGTATACCTTGATTTTGTGGAATTTTTTGGTGTTGTTATTGAGGAATACCTTGATTATGCATTTGGTTTATACCTTGTTGTTGTGGAATTTGAGGAGTACCTTGGTAGTTCATTTGGGGTACATCTTGTTGTTGTGGATTTTGAGGAGTACCTATTGCAAATATGAGCTAGTTTGGTGGTGTTATCATTAATGTTGTCATTGATGTCAACATAGTTATGTATGTTGCAGATTGTACATGTATAGTTGAGATACCGTTGAGATGTTGTGAGTACATGGAGCTATCTTTATGGTGTTGCAGTTGTGTTGGTTTGAGTTTCCAAGTGCTTTTGAGAAAATTAATAAAGAAGAAGTTAGAGTGATGAATGTGTTCAGATTATGCTCCATGTTTCTCTTGTGTTGATCCTATGCTTGTTCAGATCTAAAGGTTTGATAAGGATGGTCTAGTGGTGATATCTCTTAAGTTTTAGCTTCTGGTTTGATGGTATGTGGAAGTTACATTCACCGATATTTGAATTGTTCTAGCAGAGTTGGTCTTCTGTGGACTGGGAGAAATGTTTTTGCTCCATAGTCCTTCACTATTTTGTTTCAAATCTTGTGGATTTGGGATAAATCTTGTGAAGGTGTTTTCTGGGTTCTAGCAAAGAAGGTTGAGGTTTTGTGGTCTGAAAGTCATGTTTCAGTGTTGTGTATGTTTACATAGTCTAGATGGACTGGTGAAAGGTGTTAAGTGCTTGAAGTTTGTTGCACTTGCTGCAGATGTATCTGAAGGAATCTGAGATGTATTCTCATGTATAATGAAGCATGTTGTGGCGCCCATGTGTCATCTTCTTGTTGGGAAGCATGTACATCAATGGTCATTTGTGTTTTCATTAGGTTTGGTCGACTTGGTGTTTACACTTCATTCGAAGAATTAAAAATTAAGGAAGCGTGTGGTTGATTCAAGACATTATTTGTTGGTCTTGGTTAAATATTTTATTGGTCCACTCATTCCTTTCCACCGCGGGAATATTGAGTTACTGACCTTATTTGAATTTATGAAATGAGGTTTTTGTGGCCGACCTTGGTAAAAGGTTGTAAGGTTGAAGATGGTATAAATACAAGTCGAATTGTGAAGAGTTGTATGACAGTGTGATGTAAAGTGACGAAGTAAGCCACAAATCATAAGAGCAGAAGTGTACGAAAGTGTGTTGAGGCAGTAGTTCTTCATTGTGTTGGATTCCTAAAGGCAGTGAGCTAAAGGTTTTTGCAATCCTCTATTTAAGGCTTTGGATGTGTGTTAATTTTTTTGGTGGATCTTTGTTCTCTTTTGTATCTGTAGGCAGTGAGCCTCCCTATTGGACAGTGAGTCCTTTCTGTAGGCAGTGAGCCTTTGTACTTGGACAGTGAGTCCTCTTCTGGGCAATGAGACCTTGGCAGTGAGCCTTTGTATTTCATTTTATAATCTCTTTATATTGTGAGTTAACCCTCATCATGGTTTTCCCCTCATTGGGTTTTCCATGTAAAGATTTTGGTGTTCATTGTGTTGATTTACTTTCTGTTATTTGTGTTTCATGCTCATACTTAATAACTGAATAATGTGGTTGTGGAATTGATAAGTGTTAAAGTTTTAAGTTGGAATTTTGTGACAACTGATTCACTCCCTCTCTTAGTTGTCCTGCACCTGTTTAACAATTGGTATCAGAGCTTTGGTTCCTTGGTGTAGAGCTTAACCGCTTAAGGAAGATCCGATGGCACATAAGTTGGCAATCCCTATGTTCGATGGATCTGATTATAGTGATTGGAAAGTGCAGATGAGAGGATATATTGTTTCTCTTGGTTACAAGACCTATAAGGCTATTGAGACGAAGTATACTCCTCCGGTGAATGGTCCTACTTCTGTAGATGAGGTTTCTGCTTATGAGGAGAATGAGAAAGAAAGGTATGCTATTTACAGTGCTTTATCTAAAACTGAGTGAACTAAGGTCTTTCTTTAGATACTACTTATGATGTCTAGAAGAAGTTGGAAGAACTATATGAAGGAAATGAAAGAGTAAAATTGACAAAGAAGTTGGCGGCAAAGCGAAAATTTGAGAATTTGAAAATGGAAGAAGGTGAAGAGTTTACAAGCTATTTCCAGAGGGTTGAGATGACAACAAATGAAGTCAAGAATCAAGGGGTAAATATGACCGATGAAGATATTATTGAGAAGATCTTGATCACACTACCAGATTGATACAGTGATAAGATCTCAGTTATTAAAGAGATGTATGATCCTACGAAGTATACTAAAGAACAATTGTTCAACACTTTGCAAGCATTTGAGATGAGAAAGTTTAGGAAAGAAGAAAATACAAAGACAAAATTTAAGGAAATGAAGATTGAAGATGATTCGTAGAGTGATGGTTCAGATGAGTAGGAAGCGAACTTTACTAGGAAGTTGAAGAAAGTATTGGAAAGTATAAAGGTATGTTTCCCTTTAAATGTTTCAATTGTGGTAATATTGGTCATTATGCTTCAAAATGCCTTAATAGAGTTGTACATAAGAAGAACAAGGATTATAAAGATAAGGATAGAAAGGATAAGGAATACAAGAAGTTGTACTATGTTAAAGAAGAAGTTGGAATCTCTGATGATGAATCTGAAAATGAGGTCGATGATAGTGAATGCTTATTCTTAGCTTTGGAAAGTAAATTTGTATCTGCTAACCCTAGAAAATGTGCAAGCAAGAAGGTTCTAGAGAATAAGAGGAATAGGATGAAAGGTAATTTGGTTACTTCTTTTCATGCAAGACAAGATGAAGATTACTGGGTAATTGATAGTGGATGTTCTAATCACATGACCGGAGATAAGAGTAAGTTCACTAAACTTGAAAAGTGTGATGGTGGTTTAGTCATGTTTGGTGAAGATTCAAGAGCTAAGATTTGTGGGAAAGGTTTAATTAGTTTTGATGGAGTGCACAACACTGATGATGTATATTATGTGAAGGGTTTGAGGCATAACCTTTTGAGTGTTGGTCAGATGTGTAGAAATGGTTTTAAACTTGTGTTTTAGAATAATACCTGTGAAATTAGAAAAGGATTCAGAAATGGAGATATGGTTGCTGTTGGAAGGAGAACTCATGGAAACATCTATCAGCTTAAGGGAGTTGATGGTCAATGCCTTGTATCTCAAGTTAGTAAAAATTGATTATGGCACCAGAGAATGGTAATGTAAATTTTGATAATTTGGTCAAAATTAGTTCAGAAGAAATTGTCTGAGGGATGCCTAGAATCACAAGAATTGCTAATACTATTTGTAGAAGTTGTCAATTGGGGAAATAGACAAGATGCAACTTTAAGGGAAAAGAGAACTCTACAACTGGAATGCTAAAGTTAGTTCACATTGATCTCTATGGTCTAACTAGAACAAGAATCCTAAATGGTGACACGTATTTCATGCTTCTTATTGATGATTATACTCGAATGACATGGGTTGCTTTTCTTAGAGAAAAGACTCAGGCTCTGGATAGGTTTAAGGTATTCAAAGCAAGAGTGGAAAATGAAGTAATTTTGAGAATCAAATGTTTGAGATATGATAGAGGTGGAGAATTCTCTTCTAGCGAGTTTAATACATTTTGTGAGTAGCATGGCATAAAAAGATAGTTCTCTACTCCGAGAACCCCTCAACAGAATGGGGTAGTTGAGAGGAAAAACAAGATAGTACATGAAGCTGCAAGAACCATGATGAAAGAATCAAATGTACTAGATGTGTATTGGAGAGAGGCAATACACACTACTATTTATGTTCTTAATAGAGTTCAGATTATAAGGAACAACACAAAGACTCCTTTTGAGTTATGGATTGTTAAGACTCCTACTATGAAGTACTTCAAGATATTTGGAAGTAGAGTCACATTAAAAGAGATGATGAAAATCTTGGAAATTTTGATGCTAGGTGTGATGAAAGAATTTTTCTTGGATACTCTACTACTAGCAAAGCATACAAATGCTTTAATATAAGATTAAGAAATATTTTTAGAAAGTGCTAATGTGAAAGTTGATGAAGACATACGCAGACCTATTGAGATAAGTGAAGTTGAACTTGATGATTCTATCTATGGACATGTACCTAAGGAGAATAAGGAGAAGGAAGAAGAAGAGAAAGAAGAATAGACCGAAGAAGAAGAAGAAGAGAATGAGCCGAAACCTACTGTTAAGACTCCTAAGTATGTACAAAAGAATCATCCAGAGGAACAAATAATTGGAGATAAGAGTGAAGGTGTGAAGAAAAGAAGTAAAGTAGTAGCTGAGGTAAATCTATGTTTACTTTCTAAAATTGAACCTAAGTCTGTGAGTAAAGCATGTCAAGATGAGAGTTGGATGAAAGCTATGAAAGAAGAGTTGTAGCAGATAGAAAAGAATTAGACATGGGAACTAGTCCCTAGACTTGTGAATAAGAATGTAATTGGTTCAAAATGGGTGTTCCGGAATAAGCTAAATGAAAGTGGAGAAGTTGTAAGGAATAAGACAAGACTTGTATGCAAGGGATATTCACAAGTTGAAGGTATAGATTTTGAAGAAACATTTTCCCCTGTGGCTAGAATGGAAGCTATTAGGATGTTTTTAGCATTTTCTACCCACAAGGATTTCAAAGTGTATTAGATGGATGTCAAGTTAGCACTTCTGAATGGTGAATTGGAGGAAGAAGTGTGCATGGAACAACCTGAAGGGTTCCAGATATCTGAAAAACTGGATACGGTTTGTAAGTTGAAGAAGGCATTGTATGGACTGAAACAACCTAGAGCTTGGTATGCAAGATTGGATAGATACCTGACAAAGAAAGGATTCAACAAAGTCTTTGCTGACAACAATCTCTACTTCAAAGTGCAAGGTAACAAAATGTTGATAATAGTTGTATATGTTGATGATATCATTTTTGGTGGAAATGAAGGCATGTGTAAAAGGTTTGCTGAAGAGATGCAAAAAGAATTTGAAATGTCCATGATTAGTGAATTGAATTTCTTCCTTGGTCTACAAGTGAATCAAACTAATAAAGGGATATTCATTTTACAATCTAAGTGTTGTGTGGTCTCAGAACGCACCCCAAGACTAAAAAGACTTGGGGACCCAAGTGAAAAATATAACTTTATGACAGGAGATAACTAATTGGAAGATCACTGGAAGTGAAGAAAGGAAGATAAATCTTTGATAAAAGAAAGTACTTCATATTGTAAGTGTTTCATGCACCGGGTACCAGGTATTGGGAAGATAGAAAAGGTGAAAGGTAATGTGAAGTTAAAGTGAAAGGCTCCGGTCCAGTAAACATGAGTCTGGTATAATGGAGTTTTGGTATAACCGAGGTCCGGGAAAGTAAGTGGGTAAAGCTGAATACCGGGTACTGGGTACTAGGTTGCAATGTGAAATGAAATGTTAAAATTTTAAATTTGTCTAATGATCCCGATGACCCGGTATATGTACAAGGATTTATGATATGCTTTTGAAAGACATGTTAATTATGGAATTTTTTACTAACATTTGAATAATGGTTTTATTTACATGAGATGTTATAATATGTTTTTTTTTAAAAAAAAAGAGATTTAATATATGGAATTTGTGATTGCAGGAGATATTGATTGTGATGCAAAGCTTGAGTATGGACGGTCAGGAAAACTTGAATCATGGATGGAATAATTTTTAGTCTGGTTCGATCACTCTAGGAGGTGATAATGCAGACGGATTTGAGTCCACCAAAATAATGGGGATCTCGGTATTTCACATGCAGTGGGAACAAATGCTAATCTTCGGGAGAGCCCATTCCCGAGAGTGACAGAACCAAAGCCAAGTGAAGTGTAGGGGGTGAAAATTCCACCTTATCATTTTGAATATATGGGAAGCCCCTACATATTTTCATGATTCGAAGTATCATCCTGGTGAAGATTCTAGATGAAAAAGTAGAACCTAAAGAGCTTCAATGAATAATTGGAGTTGACTTCCATTGACTTCAATTGCAATTCTCCTATTGGTCACAATATTCCACATGCCTTGATGAGATTGGTCCCTTAGATTTCCTCTCATGTAGTTGTCTTATCCTATCTAAGCCTTATGTTCTATAAAAGGCCAGAGGATGCTTCATTTTTATTTTAAGTTCAGAATTTGTGGATGTCGAAGGAGCATAATTTTTTTTTTCAGTTTTGTTCTTTTTCCTATTTTCTGAACCATTCTAGCATAAAAATTTGTATGCACACAAACATTAATTGATATCAGAGCTTTATGGATAGCTACCTATCTCAATATCTTTTGTAGCTAGTTTTGTAAGTTCGGCCTAACAAGACTATATGTTGTGCCATTTAAGGGTGCATACAGAACCTACTCGGTGTCCATAAACGAAACCATCTCTTTAAAAGCTTGCTCCATTTTATATGTAGCTGTGAAGCAATTTGGTGAAATATAAAGTGGTTTGCTCTATTTTGATTAATTCTTTGGGGCGTCCATGGAGAATAACTGGGATAAACTTTTATTTTTCAATATTTTTTATACTTTGTTTTAGAATAGATGTTTAATATTTGAAAATGTTCAAAAAAAAAAAAAATGAATGGAAAGAATTTTGTTGAAAATATTTTATTTTCCATGAAGTTGTTGAATGCTTAATGCTAAATCTACTTAAGTGATAACAAAGAGTTTTTGATACTCATGAAATATTATGTCAAATCTTTTGGTTTCATGATGTTCAAATTTATCAATTCAATTAGAAATGTTATTTAAAATGTTTAAAGAACAATCATTGTCCCCCCTTGAGATTAACAACAAATGCCACATCATTACCCGAGAGCGATCCTAGTGAAACCATGACCTAGTTATCAGAGACTTGGGATTGAACAAAAGCCAATCTTTTTCCTATGAATGCAAAATTTCCCCTTAGGTTGTCTTTGTTCCATATCTTTCAAGAAGGATAGGCTCTTCGCGGTCTTATCTGTGGAGATTTTATTCGATTTGTTTACTGCGAGTAAAACCGTCATCAACATGAACTGGCGCTAGGAGGGCAAGCTCTGACACATCTCTGTCTTATTTTTTTTTATATTTTAGGTTTCATCCTTTGGAATTGGAGAATTGTGATTTGAAATGTTATTCCTAAATTTGGAAAGAAGCTTGTAAATGAGAAATTCAATGCAAGCTGGTTTTCATTATAGAAATTGGAAAACTTTGTAAAATCTTTAATCAGAAATTGCATCCTTTGAGTTTGTTTACTTTTGGGAGAGTCATTGAGTGTAGAATTCATGATACAACTGATCACGGTGAACTTGAGTGTGAATTTTTTAACTAGGGTAAGTTTGGCCATAAGTGGAGCAATTTCGTTATCATAAGAAGTTTTAACTGCTAAAAGAAAGGGATTGTTAACGAGAAAAATGTTTTGCCCTAGTGGAGATAGAAATATTAAAAAATTAACCAATAAACCAAAACAGTTAGAAAAATGCGATTATTTTAAAGAAAATTCGAACACTTTGCAGGGGAATATGCTAGAATGTTGAGATTTAGAGATATTTCATCACAAACGAGGAAAATACATGGATGAATCATCATTCCCTATATACGTGGAAAACCTAGATAACAAGATAGAGTGGGAAAATTGAGTGGGAAACATGTGTATTGTGCTCCAAGATAGGAATTTATCAGCTATAAAAAGATATTTTCTTGATTTTATGCAAGATACAGAATATCAAGTTTTTACTTTTTCTCTTTCTGATAGCAATATAAATAGTGATATATCTTGGTCTAACAAAATAAAAAGTGAAGATAAGGCCGAAGATATGAAGATTTTCAGGAGAGAAAGAAACAAAGAAATAAACGCAACCATTCATGGAAATGGACCAGGGCTGGGAGAAGGTACAATATTGTCGCATTAGACAGAATGTGTGCAATCAGTCTCTAATGAGATCATTTTCATACATTTGAGCCAAATTTTGGGTAAGCACACCTTTGAATTTACGATGTTTAAACATAGAAAATTTAAGATATTCCATTATTACAGTAGAATATTAAAAAAATTGATAAGAGAATTTAAAGACAAATATGTTGTAATTGTACTAAAATTGTAGAGGAAATAGCCGTAGAAATTGAAATAAATTGCTTTATTAGAGTTAGTCTTTTGTGATGTTAGAATTAGGGTAGTTAGGGTTAGTTTAGTTTCTTTTAGTTTTTTTATGGGTTTTTCTTTGTTTTTGTTTTGCTTTCCTTGCTTCGTTTTTTTTCTTCTTCTTTTTCTTGGCCTTTGCATTAGCAAATTTTGCTTAAATTTATCTTATGCATGAGAGTGAAATTCAAACATTTTGCAAAACTGAACTGAAAATGAAACAATAAAGCCATGCACACTAAAACACATTTTTTAAAAAGATACCAAGAAGATATATATATATCTCTGTGTGTGTGTGCGTGTGTGCGTTTGTGTGTGTGTATCATGTATATACCTCAAATATCAAAATCCTCATTCAAAAAATAAAAAAAAGTTCAAAAAGAAAAGCAAGCAAAGTTGCAAACGATAGTAGCCATTCAGTCGATCTGGGATGCCTCTTCTATCAAGGCTAAATACCCTATGTAGGCAAGTTCCCGATGAGTTTCAAAGTCTTGGATATGGAGATCAGTAAGAAAGGGTCAAAGTGGAACCACTTCCCCGTGTTCCAGGAACCGAAGAATATCATCCATGGAGGGAATCCCAATGGTCAGATGTGCAACAACTAAGATGGTATCTAGTTTTCCAAGAATTCGGGCTTCACTATTAAGTTGGTAGCAACGCGAACGTCTTCAACATGTAGCCCAATGTCCAAAAGTGACGCTACAAAGTGAGAAGCTATGTCAGAATAAAAATAGAAGTAGTGGCTGGACGCAACATATCTTTCCCCAAGGACTAAGCATAAGTTTGGCACAGTGAAACTGGTGAAACTGGAAGTCCTAATGATAAAGACCTTTTCAAGCCATGCTCCCCAAGAAAACATTTTGTCTATGAGAAAAACCTAAGCAAATTGGAGTATCCATGGCTAAGAAGCAAATGCAAAGACACAAAACAAAGAGGAATTACAGGAAATTAAAAAAAAAAGAGAAAGAAAAGAGAAGTATGGAGAATTCAAGAAGAAATGCATGAATTTATAGAGAGTCGTAAGCAGAGTTGTGGTACATAGTTTCCTTGAGTAATTGATTTTCTTGGAAATCATATGCAAGTTGGCAACTAAACAATAATCTTTAGAATTAAAGGTTAAATCAAATTAATTCTTTACACATATCTAGTGAAATTGCTTCAAATTTGAGCAGTACAGAGATTGCGAATCAAGCAAGTTGAATATTTCAAAATTGATAGTGGTCATTTCAATAAAATAAAAAATCGTATTAATTATGGAGGTGTTATGTGTGAGAACTACACAGGAGAATGAAGCTAGAAAGGTAATACATGTGATCACCCGAGTAAGTTGAAAGGATAATACGTGTTGATCAAGGCGTGCAAATTTAATGCAAAATAATGTGATTGTGTTTCAAGGTAATCATGATATTTTGATCCATTAATGAAGCGCAACACCATCAAGTTGAGATAGTTAGCAGAAATTTTAGAAGTTGCCATATAATTTAACCAGAAGGGTGGTAACTAATGTTTCTAAATTTAGATTTAAATTTGGTGATTAAGTTGTCTATTGCTAAATTTTAATTTATGCATATTTTCTAACATATAGTGAGCTACAGTTAGCTAGGATTTGGCATAATTAGTGAAATTTAGCTAGAAACAAACACACTTACAGGGAATCATTAAATGAGTTTTTTGGAAGTAGTGAATTGATGAAGGGATTTACATTGAATGAAAAATCAAAAAGTAGCTGTTAAAATAAATATTCAAACAACTCCCTTCAGGTTTCTTTTGTGTTGTGTGTGCGCCGGCCTGTGCATCGCCGAGTTTATTCGGCTTTCCATCAAATTTTGATCTGCCACTTTGCGCATCTCCTCTTCGCAACTTCGAGCAACGACTTCCCTTTCGGGTCCTGAGGAGCTGCATTGGGCATCCACGTGTCACGCTTGCAGAGGATTTTATTTCTTTTTCTTAAAGGCCTCTTCAGGTTGCAAAAGGTTTCTACGGGCCCATCATTTCTAAAGATAGTTAGTGGTTCCTACATCTTACTTCGTGGCGGCAGATCGCAAGGTTTTCATGAGCGGATGAAACAAACAACCACGGGCTGCGAATTACTTCCGCTGAGCTTCTTTTTATTTTCTAAAGGTGTTGGCGGGCCCCACCTTCTGCTAGGTGGCAACCCTTCGCATATCTTTCACGCAATAAGGAAACGACCAGCCGTGGGCAGCGAAACGTTGCCACGCGTCTTTCGCACCCGGTTGATGCAGCTTTCTCTCCACGGCGATAAGGATCTCGGCCCATCAGACACGTGTTGCATCTTCACAATCTCTCAGCAGCAATGAGAGAAAGTTTCGAGCGGGAAACGAAAGGCTGCCACGTGCCTTACGACTAATCTGCAGAGCAGACGATAGGCTGGCTGAGGGAGATGATGCTATTGGGTGCCGCTCATCATGGTCGTTTGCAGCGGTGGATGACACTTGTCACCTTGAGCTGGCTGGGACCACTGCCATCATTACAAGGGATGCACCTGCACCTGGATGACCGGGTGCTGTGTTTTGGCTCGATGCCATTGTAACGGCCTTGAGAATCTTCTGATTCAGGCATCATTGCAGGGGATTGTGGGATCTTTTCTGTTATGGTTCTCCAAAGCGGTGGGAGGTTTCTTTTCCTGCTATATATACTCTCTCGATCGATGAGAGAAGGGTCCAAAAAAATTGAGAAAAAACACACTGGTTTTTAGCAAGAGACATCAGGCCTCTTTTACTATTTTATTTGCAAGAAACTTTTAGACTGTGCCAACTGTTCGGCCTTTCTGTTTTTCATGTTCTGATTAAACTGTAAACTGTGCTCTATACTATCTTAAGCATTTCATTTGAAGGGACTTCTATATGTTGAATACAACTCACTTACCTAAATCATGTCCAATGACTCTTCTTAGCAGTAAGGATGTATGCAATACTATTTTATGTCAATAAATGAATTGTTTATGCTATAGTTTTAAATCTCTGACGTTTTGGAACACAACACCATTCAGGCCCCTGAATCTATGATTTATCGTGCCTATCAGCAAATTTTGGCGCATCGCCTTAGATTAGATTTTGCTTCATTAGATCTATTTCCTTTTCCCTTTCCAAAACCCATTATAGAAGAAGTCGACTTCTTTAAAATCCGGAGGTCACTCAGTTTGGCGCAAAGGGTCCCCATTGAACTGAGTTTCCCATAAGGCACTATTACCTCGTCAATTTTTGGCGTCAACAGTTTGTACCTTTTTTCTGGCACGCCCGGTGGGACTCGAACTAATGAAATTGATTTATAAAGGGGTGTATGAGCCATCGGCCTGTAACTAGATCTCAAACCGCAAGTAACCTAGGTTTACTAGTACCTCCGCTAGGGACAGTCCAGGCCGCAAATCAGCTGGTAACCGCTCGTTCCCACCACCTTTTCCTCTCACCATGTTGCCAGCAGCGAACAGAAACTACATAGCATGGGATGCTGGAAGTCCCCTGGTAGCCCCTGTAGCGCCAGCTGTTTGGGGCGCTATCCCGGTTTCAGCCCTGAAAGTTATTCCCAAATTTTTCGGAGACAACACAAAAACACTAGCAAAACATTTGTAGGATGTAGCGGATGTTTGTCTGGTACACGGTATTACAGTGCAAAATGTAGCCCTGAGGCTCCTCGCCGCATCCTTCAAAGGCAAGGCTCTAGATTGGTACCGAACACTGACTCCTAATTCAATTCACACCTGGGATGAGCTCGGAGATCCATTTTATGAAAGGTTCTCAAACGACGGAGATCGTTCTTCGTTATATTATCAGCTATCCATCATAAAACGAGCCCCTCAGGAGGCTCTGACGGACTTCAATGCCCGATTTCACTCAAATTGGTAGAGAATTCCTGTGACTATCCACCCGACTCCGGAATTGGCATTCATATTTTATCTAAAATCCATTAATCCTTATATTTCTGTGATGATCAAGTCTTTGGGAGGATCCACTCTACCAGATGCTTATGCTACCGCTATCAAAGCTGAGAATCATTTGATAGATTGCGGAAAATTGCCTCCTCGGCCTATTATGCTGATATTTCCTGAAATATCAACCTCTGCACAGGAGGCCGCATCGACTAGTGCGACAACAACTCCCCAGTCAATGTACTCATATGCGGCCGCTCCTGAAAATTGGCTTCTACATCGGGTTCTTCCAAGGATGAAATAAGCGTCCTTATGGAGATGTTGCGAACTATGGCAAATGACATAACAACTCTCAAGCGGAACCAAGCAACGCCCCCGCGACCTGCATATCAAAACTATCAAGGCGGACGATCTACTTATCAGCAAAATCAATATCAGAGTGTGCCTCGCACTAATCCACCAGCGCCGACTACGAACCAGATGGTCCCGGTGCCTATGCCGCTGACAGGTGCATCACCAAGCTCGAGTAGAGAATTAACCACGGGACAAAACAATCTTATTGATGACATCAATCCATAGTGCTTCCCCTGCAACGATGCGCATATGCCCCGAAATTGTCCGCATGGCAACTTACAACAGAAGGTAGCAGAGCAACGCAGTCAAGGTACTACAACAAAAAATGAAAGATACTTATATGCCTCGCCAATAGAGAGTGCGGTTCCTACCGCACAAATGTAAGGGATGTCCTTAGAGCAAGAGTCTGATATTGCTCCTGATCATGCGCTCTTCTCCTGCATGGAGGATGAGGAAACGGTGTTTTCCAATGACACATTCATAGCCGAAACACTGCAGGTACAGCCTGACTACAACACGCGCTCAAAGAGGAGATTCACCGGTGAGCCCGTTGTTTCACTTCCGGACAACCCACAACGCAAAGGCGTGTCCGATCAAATTCCTGGCGCATCAACCGTCCCTTCACCTTCTCAACTATGGAAGGAAATTATTATAGCAAGAACCAAGGAGCATAAATCTCCGAGTTTGCCACTTCTCAATGTGGTGGAGCAATTGAAGAAATCATCCGCAAACGTGTCTTTATGGGACATTCTAGCTATCCCGGAATAGAAGACTATATTACAGAAGGCGCTTCAGCGAGAAATCAACTCAACACCAACAGAGCCGTCTGCCAGTACAGATGTGGTTTATCAAATGCCACCAGCTAAGGTTCTTACAGACCAGGTGAATGAATCCCATGCTGAAGATAGAAGTAAGTCAAAACCTCAGCCCTTCTTCTTAACTCTCATTATAGGAAAGAAACTATTACATAACGCTATGATTGATTCTGGCGCTAGTACAACTATTATGACAAAACTGATAGCCGAAGCTCTGGGACTCAGCTATGAACCTATGAAAAAGGGGGTGATGCAGCTTGACGGAAATAAAGTTGATACTATAGGTGTCATCAAAGCGCTTCCTTTAACTCTATTTGCCTGCCCCAGTATCACGGTCCCTCAAGATACGGTGATCATAGATGTCCTTCCTATGTTTGGTCTTTGTCTATCCCGAGAATTTACTTCAAAGGTGGGTGGATATTTTTCTTTAGATTGGTCACATCTGATACTTAGGACCAAGCATGGGGAAAAAATGAAGATAGAATCAGAGGCTCTACATTCTGAACATGCGGCAGATGAGGCCCTGATCAACTTTGAAGCCGTGCATACCTCTATCACCAAGGAGGAAATGTATAGCATTGAAATGCTAGAGGAAGAAAAGGTGAATGGAGACCGAAATGATAAGGAAGATGCTCTGTTGAGCGAACACATAAACAATGACCCTTTCAGAAATTATCATGCTACAGGATTAGGCACATATGTGATTTATGACGAAGACCAGGTGCTTCCGAGGGTCGCCAAAGAATCCGACGGTAAACAAGCAAATGAGCTATGGACATTGTATTTCGACGGAGCAAGAAGCAAGGTAGGTGCTGGAGCAAGGGTATGTCTAATATCCCCACAAAATGAAAAGTTGTTGAGATCTTTCCGCTTTCAATTCTTATGTTCAAGCAATGAGGCTGAATATGACGGGCTAGTCTAAGGCCTAAGCCTTGCAGAACGAATGGGTATTAAGCAATTGATGGTGTTCTGAGATTCTGAACTAGTAGTTAATCAGGTCCGAGGAATTTCTGCAGCAAAGAATGTCTGCATGAGATCCTATCGGCATTGAATCTGGGACCTGATTGAGGATTTCGAAGCTTTCAATATCTGGACCATTCCCCGAAGCTAGAATGGGGATGTAGATCGTATGGCGGTGATTGGTGCCTAGTTTGATCCTGTCTCCGACTTGCTTCGGAACGAATATTCAGTACGGATGCTTGTCCGACCAGCGATCCCCGATAATGATCAGAGTTGGCAAGTCTTTGAAAGCGATGAACACATTGCTTCATTTATCCAACACTCAAGAGAATTTGTTGATTAGCTTCAACCAAAGATCGCCAAAGCTTATGAAGGACAAATTATGCAACTCAAATCAAATAAACTTCTGAAAGGCTTGGTTACTCTCAAAAACTTTTTCGATTGTAACGACGCCCGAAATGATAAGCGGAAATTCGTGGCGGACAAAAGTGATTATGAGGACCTTTAGGTCTCCGATGATAGGAATCTCTGGGTTCAGAGAGATGTCCCGCAGCGAGATAAAGAAAGGCTTATCAATTTCTACAAAAAATATGGAGTAGTGGCTTGGTCCTATGATGATCTGGAAGGTTACGATCATGGTGTCATTCAGCACACTATTGAGCTAGCAGAAGGTGCAAAACCAGTCCGATAGAAATAGAGGCCAGTCAACCCTAAAGTTGAGGCCTTGATGGCACAAGAGCTAACCAAGCTCATTGATTCACGTATTGTCTTCCCAATCAAACATAGTACTTGGGTATCAAATCTGGTACCAGTCTGAAAGAAGAATGGTGATATCCGCTTATGTGTGGACTTCCGAGACCTGAACAGAGCATCTCTGAAGGATCACTATCCGTTGCCTTCTATGGAGTCAATCCTACAAACTGTCGTAGGATCGAAAATGTTCTCTCTGTTGGATGGCTTCTCTGGATATAACCAGATTCGAGTCAAAGAAGAAGATCAGCACAAGACTACGTTCACCACCAAGTGGGGAACATTTGCATATGCTAAAATTCCTTTTGGTTTATCCAATGCAAGGGCAACTTTCCAGCAGGCGATGGACTTTGCATTCAGCGGACTGATCAATAAGTTTATTCTAATCTATTTGGATGACCTTACTGTGTTCTCTAAATCTAAGGATGATCATTTTGATCATTTGGAATTAGTTTTTCAAAAGTGCCAGGAATTCGAGGTTTCCCTGAATCCAAAAAAATGTGTATTCAGAGTGCCACAGGGTAAGCTGTTAGGACATGTTGTGTCTAAAGAAGGTATTTCAATTGACCCCGAATGAGTAAAGGCTATCAAAGAGCTCCCCCTTTTGGTAAATAAGAAGGGTGTTTAGTCTTTTCTGGGCAAAGTAAATTTTGTCAGCAAATTTATTTCTGATTTCGCAGGAATGATTAGGCCAATCACCCTAATGCTGAAAAAAGATCAAGCTTTCAAGTGGACAACGGAAGCCCGGGAGGCTTTTGAATGGGTCAAAGAAGTGATCTCCATAGTCCCGGTGCTGGTTAATCTGGATTAATGCAAAGATTTTATAATGTATGCCTTCAGTAGCAAGTCCAGTATTGCTACCGTTCTAACTCAAAAGGATAGTGAAGGAAAATGAGAACATCCAGTGGCGTTCTATTCCCGAACCCTAAAAGAGTATGAGGCGAATTATAACTTCATCGAAAGACAGGCCTTCGAAATAGTAAAGGGACTTAAAAAATTCTGCCATCTAATTTTCTGCAACAAAGTTCTAGTATATGTCGCACATTCTAGTGTGCGTGAATACATCGTGGAAGGAGAGATCATAGAAAAAAGGGCTAATTGGATCACCAAGATCCTGGAATATGACATCGAGGTCAAGCCTACTAAGACTATTAAAGGCAGAGGACTGTGTGAGTATATGGCACAGAATGAGGAGGTACTTTCCAAGGAGGAACAACCAGAGCTCGTCTTGATAAATGGCCTGGGATCGGAAGACGATTGGCTGACTTATAGAACGAACTTCATGCAAGTTGGAAGGTATCCACTAGGCCTCTCATCCCAAAAAAGAAGGTATTACCGGCTTCAGAATCACAGGTATATGCTGATAGAAGGAGTCGTTTTCAAAAGAAATTTCAATGGTGTGCTCCTACGATGCGTTACTTCAGAGGAGGCACAGAGAATCCTCGACGCATTCCACAATAGCGACGAAGGTGGACATTTCTCCGCCAAAACTACTGCCATCAAGGTCATGCAAGCTGGCTATTACTAGCCTACACTTTTCAGTGACTCCCACTCTCTGGTGAGGGCTTGTAAAAAATGCCAGTTCTTCTCTGATAGAAGGAAGAATTCAGCAATGCCCCTCAGACCTATAGTGGCAGACGAACCGTTTGCGCAATGGGGCCTGGACTTCATCGGAATGATCAACCCGGTTTCTAGTGCCGGACATAAGTGGATTCTAACCGCTACAGACTACTTCACAAGGTGGACGGAAGCTGTTCCCCTTAAGGGCGCAACAGAAACAGAGATTGTAGATTTCCTTGAAGCACTGGTGACAAGGTTCGGCCCTCCGAAAATGATCATTTTGGATAACGCCAGAGCATTTTTAGGTACAAAGGTATGTCACTTTGCATTAAAGAATGAAATATTTCTTAAAACATCATCAAATTATTATCCACAAGGAAATGGTCTAGCCGAGTCGACAAACAAAATCTTAGTCCGACTCCTTAAAAAGGTTGGCTCAGAGCACCAGAGGGAATGGCATAAAAATCTCCGAAAAGCACTCTGGGCGAACCACATAACTCCTAAGCAAGTCCTTAAGACTTTGCCTTATGAGCTAGTATATGGCAAAGAGGCATTGTTACCCATCTCCATGGAGATTCCGGCAATACAATTGTTAAAAGCTCTTGAGATAGAACAAAATGGAGCCATGGAGGTTCGGCTCGCCGAACTGTTGGAAGTACAAGAAAAAAGAGAAAATTCCCTAATGGCAATGACAAGCCGTCAACAGGTGGTCAAACGATGGTTTGATAAGAAGGCTTTCGACCAGGGTCTAAAAAGTAGAGATTTAGTGCTAAAATATGACAGCAGGGCTGCAAAGCCAGGTCAACACAATAAATTTGATAGCCTATGGGAAGGACCATTTAAAATCATCCGGTGCAAACAACACAATGCTTTTGAGCTGGAAAATATGGAGCAGGAACCATTAGGAATCCCAGTCAATAGGATTCATTTTAAGTTGTTTCATTAGGCATTAAGCTCTACTTTGTACATATGTAAATAACGCTTTTATTTTCTTTCCCGTTGTTTGGCCGTTTCTTTTTCCTAAAAATCAGTTGTCGTTCTGCAAATTAACTCATTATCAGTGGCGGTGGAAACACCAGAGTTGCTTTACACAAATACACTCATATATGGAGAAATAGCATACAAAACGTGCAAACCCAGAAAATTTTAAACACAGAAGAAAAAAATAGCATGGATTTTCCTTAAAATAGGAGATATATATTGATATATATGTTTTTTGGTTACAAAATGGCTAGGAAGCCGATTATCAAAATGTACAAGTATCAAGGTATATTATATACGATAGCCTTTTATCAGGCTTATCTAAAATAGGAGAGTTACATTTTGAACAAGCAGGCAAAGGGGTTGTCTATCCGAAGGCATGACTGGCAGCAATCAACGCATTCACTGCAGCATCCACTTCTTCCTTGTCCACGGGCTCCTCAGCGGCACTGGTAGAATCATTTGGCACAACCGCCAATGGCGGTGGAAACACCAAGTTTCTGAAGTCAGTATACCAGTCTACGTCATAGAAAGGTATCACGTTGTAGCTCTGAAACAGGAAGTGTAGAGCCTGGGTAACCCTCTGCTGGTGCTGGTCACGGGTCTGCAAGTGGAATCCGCTGAGAAATGGCAGCCAAACGATGACAGCTTCTTCCTCAATAAAGTGACGTAGGTCGCTGGCTGTTGGCAGGCCTATCCCATATGCGGCATGTGTAACAACCTCGCCGAGCCCATTCAGGTACTTCTTCGGGAAGATTTCTTTAACCAGCTTCAGGATAAGTGGTCAGGGAATGCAAATGTCTAGCATGGACGCTACAAAGTGAGAGCACACTTCGGTATTCACCCTATACTTATCCTCGTATTCTATGCAATCCTTGCCTAGGACCCATTTAATAGCTACCAAAATCAGAGAGTGTTTATTCTTCATCATCCTTTTCAGTCTCCTAGTGGAAATCTCACCTAAGAACGTCGTTTGTGACTTATACGAAGTTAGACGAATTGAGGTATCCATTGTTCTGACAATGTCCCTAGTCTTCTAAGATAATGCCCAATTCGTTCACCACCTAACCTATGAAAGGACTTGCTTAGCACTCTACTACTGGCTTATCACCTCTTAAATACTAAGTATGTTTTGCTCACTATCTACTGCCCTATTTATAGAAAGATTGACAAGGCACATGATGATATGCCTCCAAGAAACGTGATGTTATGCTAGCTGCTATCTTGAAAGACGAGCCTGCATTTGTTCGCATTTTTGGGCCAGTTGCATCCGTGATAGCACGGCTCGATGCGTGCTTAATTAAATGAAGCTAATTAATTAGTTTTAAAAAGGTGGCGCTTGTTGGTGGGAGGATGAATGGCGGTAGGCTATTGTGTCATCTCTCAAGCGCATCCCAGGGCCCAAGGCAATACTCATCCTTTCAGGCAGTGATCGTTTGCTTGGCGTAATCATTCCGACCAGGATATTAATTGCCAGTGCATGCTAACACAGGGTTGGCAAGCCAATTGTAGGCTCAAGTTCCAAGGAGATCAGGGCGTATCACACGATTGCCTAAATGTAATAATGAAATATGGCCGCCTCAGAATAGCAATCAGTTCATCTTGCATGAGTTGCAAGATTAACGGTACATGCCGAATTAAATGCAAAAGAATTGTTTTCGCCTACCACCTTGGGAAGTTGCTATTATTGTATGAAAAAATTTAATCTTTCAAAGTCTTTTTACAAACGCAAGGAGAAGTGCAGAGTTGTTTTCTGTTTGTTTATCTAGAGCAAGCATAGTTGTAGGCCAGGAGCTTACAAAACCAGAGAAGGAAAAATGTCAGAATCTTCAGCTCAACCAATGCAGGAGGAAATTAGTCAAGAACTATTCACGGCTATTCGTTCCTTAGTTGAGGTATATATCTACGAGGATGTAGCGTATGCCACGCCTGGTATACCCAGCAAGACGAGGAGAGCCCACACAAAGGAGCTGGATAAACCTAAGGAATGGAGTAACCAGAAAAATGTTGAGGAAAAATGGAACAATATCTATGACCCAAATCTTGCGAGGAACCCTAAATCCCTCAGAGAGGCAGCTTGTGCTAGGTTATCAGCACCACAGGCGGACCAATCCACGGCGAGTAGAGTCTGGTATAGTGGTCTTCCACAACACATGGTCTCATTGGTGCACTATTGCCCAGAAGTGGTTGATGCTGCTATTTAGTGCTATAATCCAGATGCCCACTACATTGAAGGCCGCAATTTAAGGGTTCATATCAGCCCAGAAGCTATCTGGCACATGTTATGTATCCCAGATCCGAGTAAAAGGAAGGAGACTATCGAGCCTTTTCGCCCGAGCAAGGGAGAGAATATGGAGGAAGATGAAAACTGACTCAGATTTCTTATTAGAAGAGACTAATAAGAAAGGTATCCCAGGCGTTAAAGCACCAAGTATCCCATTATCGCGTGGCTCTTTCTGCAATGATCTCCAAGACGCCATATCCATGCTGGCTTTTGTTTGCGGCCGAGACTCCGATGAGAAAATAGAAAGCTTTCAGCTGAGACCGGCAATACAATTTCACAAGCAGCATGACCTCTTCTGGTATGATTTTGCTAAGTTCATGGTTGAAGAAATGAAACAACAAATTGAGAATTATCAGACGGAGAAGAAGTTTAGGTTTCTTTCCTACCTGGTCCACATGTTTCTGCACCAGAATCTGGATTTCTTCGCTTGATTTTTTCCGCTATCAATTTTTGATGAGCAGAATAAAAGGAAGCCGGTGTCTACATGGACACCTTTCATTTCTGCATCATATGACTATTATGCATTTGCGAACTATTTCATAGCCCCGATTTTGAATGATTTAATCGGAGAGGGTGATATTGTCTGGCTCACCAAAGAGCAGACCGGATTTATGCAGAGCTACACCCCTGCTTGTGACTGGTTCTTAGGCAGGGATTTTACAATCCTCCGAATGCGGGGCTTTACTGACAAACCTTTCCTGCTCCCGGCTTGCGTCACAGATAGAGTGCTCGCACTAAAAAATTTCCGGCAGGTATGTATCATTGATTTCACTTTCTATAGCAGCAGAAGGGTCAAGAGGAAGGGATTATTCACTTGTCCAAAAAGTTTCAAGTCGGTAACTCTGATTAAAAAACAATCGCACAAGTTGTTAGAAGAAAAGATGGCACATCTAGGGTTGGTACTTGTAAATGATAAGTCGAAATACAACCCTTTCAACAACTTGCCGGAGCCACATATGAAAGTTACCCATGTTTCCCAACCATACTAGGAAAAGCGGCTTAATCCACGCACGGATAGAGATGAGGATTTTGTAGAATTAGCACAAATCCCCACGTCGGACACTAGAGGCCCATAGCACAAGTTCTACTTTCCTATGGCCGTGGCCAACGATAATGTTCCCATGGAGCATAGCATGTATAACAAGTTGAAAAAGGGTGAGGAATGGAGTGATGAAAAATAAAAGCTTTCTGGAAATATCGCCAGGAAGTAGCACAATTGGATGCTCCCTACAATCAGCTAAAGGACGACCAGGAATTTGATAGATGGTGGAAAGAAGGCCACCCCAGCCCGAGCTCTAGTATTGATAGGAGCGAAGAGGGGGAGAAATCCGAAGAGCATGAAGAAAAAATGACAACATCATCCTCTTCAGCACAAAGGGGCAAGGTCTCCGGGCATGCTGCCTGTGTGGCCACGAATGTACGTTTTAATATATCAAGAGGCTCGCATACACTCACTTAGGCCGCTAAACCAGCCAGGCTAATGCCTCAGTAGATGTGTTTGGCTACCAAAGTTAGTGAGTGTCCGCCTGCAAAAAGGCAACGTACGGAAAGTATTATCGGAGGGATTTTGCGAGAACCCGTCGGAGGAGAAACACCTGCTGCTAGTCAAATACCAGAGTTTGCAGGCGAGTCACAGACGATCCTGGAGCCACCGCCGACCAGTCAATAGGTACATTTCGCTCCTCTTCTCTTGCATCTCATTCCTTCACATCCGCCCCTGTTTCACTGGCAACTCCTACCATAAGTCTGAGCCCTCTACCTTTTGCTTTCGGTCCAACTTATTCAGTTGGATTCGCCCAGTTTTCGCAGGTCCACCCACTTGTAATTACTCCTCCGAGTGTGCTCACGCCTACTGTTGCTGCTCAGACTTTCCTTGCCTCGCTTTCGGAAAAATGTTTCCCCTGTCGGCACCCATTCTTTTTCCGCTATGCTTACAGATCCCCTTCCATTGCAACAAATTGACACCCCGTTAGCGACTCCCCTTTCCCAGCCAATGAGCCTTACGGCTGAATCCCCGATAAAGCCGCTACTAATGCCTAGCCCCGCTGATAGTTCTCAAGCCAAACTATGGAACGTGCCGCACTTTTCTCCACAAATAGTCACTCTCCAGAAGAAGCAAATGCGTGCGCCTATGAAAGTTACTTATCTCTATGCCTTGCCCTCTGGTGTTCCTTTTGCAGGTGGGCTAGTTTTATCACCAGCCGAATTCATAGCACAGATAGATTGTGGAAAAGAGGCACGCGCGAATAGAATGAGGCAACGCAAGGCAAAGGATGACAATGCTCCCACCGAGCCGAGAGTACAAGCTTCGTATGATGAGGCCCGACAAGAATTAAAATTCGCAACCATGTACCCGAGAATAAGCAAGCCTCGGGGAGAAATGCAACCCGAAGACTATGAGATATATGTTGTCGGACTCGACATGAAAGTAGCCCGGCCATAAGATAAGGTCAAAATCATGGAGGAAACGCAACGGGTGGTCACTTCCGACTTCCTCAAAACTGGTCGCCAGTTAAAGGAGAAGGATGAGCAGCTCAAGGCAGCCAAGGAAAGGGTGAGTTTTCTGGAAACAAAGGAGAAATCCTTGGAGGCAGATATCGCCCGAATGACTGAAAGGGCGCTGACAACAGAGAATGAGAGGAACAGACTTCAGAGCAAAATTGTGAGGACCCAGATTGCTGATCCAAGCAGCGCGACAGAGCCTACAGTCAAAGGAGGAGGAGCTTGAACGCGTCCGCCTTGAGCATAGTTAAGGGATGGCGAAAAAGGGTGCGAAGTTGGAACACTTACAAGAGCAGTATGAGCAAAGAGTATAGGGAAAGGAGGTCGAATTTGAAGGCCTGAAGGCTAAATTGGAGGACGAGCTCCGAGAGACAAAGACTTCTCTAGAAGAGCAATCAGCGAACCACTCCCAAGCTGAACAAAATTGGAATAAAGAAATGAGCAACTATGCGGAGCAGCTGGCGTCCGAGGAAAGGAAGAAGGCAGAATTAGTCGAGGCCCTTATTTCAAGAGACACAGAGATTTCTTCGCTTAAAGCCTCTCTGTTGCCTGCCCCTGCTCAACCTGATGTCATTCCACTAGTTAGGAAATTATACATTTCCCACTGGGAGAAAGTCAAGACCTTTTGCCTAACACTGCAGCCTACCCTCCGATTTATCGACAAGACATCAAGGCTCAATCAAGAGGCAAGTAATACAATTGAGCAGTTCCCACGTTTCATCCTAGAGAGGGTTCCTGAGGTGAGGGACTTGCTCAACAAGCTATACTCCGTCTCAGACGAAATCCTTGCCGGGGTGGGTATCGAAGATCGGGATGCTGCTGCTCAAGCAATAAATAAATTCATTCATTGTCACTCCGCTTTCCAGCGCACTAAGGCAGCCGCAACTTTTCTAAGCAGGGCACTTGATGGCATACGGGGAAGTTTTTCCGAGTTAAGCAAGCTGGGGCTGCCGTCCTCGTTCCTTGAGGATGGATCCATTGCCACGACTACACAGATTGCTGAGATTATTGAGCAGAAGGAAAATGGCCTAGAAGCTTTCAGGGACTTGAGCAGCTCCCCAACAGTAGTCGACATTGAGGCGATCATTCATCCACTCTCGCAGCTATTTTTCCATATCCAAGCAGGCGCCGACCTACCTAAGGTGCTGCCCCACAAGGAAGTTATTGATCTATGCGGAGCACAAGAAAATTTGCACAGCATGGCAAAGCCGTCCGAAAGTGAATGGTCACCCTTGCAGGCTGCTCTTTCCAAACTCTAACCCCATTAGCCCTATGGATAAAGCTCTGGTCTGCAAAACCAGAGAGATTTTTGGGTTCTCTGTTCCTTATCCGAAATGCCCCTGGTAGTCGCCAAAAGCTGTTAAAATAAATATTCAAACAGCTCCCTTCGGGTTTCTTTTGTGTTGTGTGTGCGCCGGCCTGTGCATCGCCGAGTTTATTCGGTTTTCCATCAAATTTTGATCTGCCACTTTGCGCATCTCCTCTTCCCAACTTCGGGCAACGGCTTCCCTTTCGAGTCCTGAGGAGCTGCTCTGGGCGTCCACGTGTCACACTTACGGAGGATTTTATTTCTTTTTCTTAAAGGCCTCTTCGGGTTGCGAAAGGTTTCTGCGGGCCCATCATTTCTAAAGATGGTCAGTGGTTCCTACATCTTACTTCATGGCAGAAGATCGCAAAGTTTTCATGAGCAGATGAAACAAACAACCACAAGCTGCGAATTGCTTCCGCTGAGCTTCTTTTTATTTTCTAAAGGTGTTGGCGGGCCCCACCTTTTGGTAGGTGGCAACCCTTCGCATATCTTTCACGTAGTAAGGAAACGACTAGCCGTAGGCAGCGAAACGCTGCCACGCATCTTTCGCACTCGGTTGATGCAGTTTTCTCTCCACTGCGATAAGGATCTCGGCCCATCAGACACGTGTTGCATCTTCGCAATCTCTCAGCAGCAATGAGAGAAAGTTTCGAGCGGGCAATGAAAGGCTGCCACGTGCCTTACGACTAATCTACAGAGCGGACGATAGGCTGGCTAAGGGAGATGATGCTATTGGGTGCCGCTCATCATGGTCGTTTGCAGCGGTGGATGACACTTGTCGCCTCGAGCTGGCTGGGACCACTGCCATCATTACAAGGGATGCACCTGCACCTGGATGACCGGGTGCTGTGTTTTGGCTCGATGCCGTTGTAACGGCCTTGAGAATCTTCTGATTCAGGCATCATTGCAGGGGATTGTGGGATCTTTTCTGTTATGGTTCTCCAAAGCGGTGGGAGGTTTCTTTTCCTGCTATATATACTCTCTTGGTCGATGAGAGAAGGGTCCAAAAAATTTGAGAAAAAACACACTGGTTTTTAGCAAGAGACATCAGGCCTCTTTTACTATTTTATTTGCAAGAAACTTTCAGACTGTGCCAACTATTCGGCCTTTCTATTTTTCATGTTCTGATTAAACTGTAAACTGTTCTCTATACTATCTTAAGCATTTCATTTGAAGGGACTTCTATATGTTGAATACAACTCGCTTACCTAAATCATGTCCAATGACTCTTCTTAGAAGTAAGGATGTATGCAATACTATTTTATGTCAATAAATGAATTGTTTATGCTATAGTTTTAAATCTCTGACGTTTTGGAACACAACACCATTCAGACCCCTAAATCTATGATTTATCGTCCCTATCAGCAAATTTTGGTGCATCGCCTTAGATTAGATTTTGCTTCATTAGATCTGTTTCTTTTTCCCTTTCCAAAACCCATTATAGAAGAAGTCGACTTCTTTAAAATCCGGAGGTCACTCAGTTCGGCGCAAAGGGTTGTTGGTATGTGGCGACTAATCATGCTATACTATATAGCCCATGGTATACTGTACACCCCGACCCCCTGTCCTTGCCGGAAAAGGGAAAAATCAATGAAAAAAGAAAAATACGATTTTGTAGAACCAAAAATCTGGAAGCTTCTAAGCTTGTTAAAAGGAGGTTCGGATGGGTATTACTGTACGATGAAAAACGCGATTATTCGCAAGATTGTAATAGGTTTTCACTAGATAATAAAAGTATTGGATGGCTGCGGTTTGGTGGATGTAGCCCAAATTGGGTAAACCACGTTAAATTATGTGTTATGATTTATTCTGTGCATGTTTTAATTTATCTGTTTTATTTATTAAATCTGTATTTAATTGTTAGATCTACCATCTCTAACCCTAACAAGTGGTATCAGAGTGAGGTTGTGTTTTGATTATCGTCTGTAGGAAAGATCTCACGGTTGATTGCGAGCAATGGCAGACGAGGGTAAGAAGGTTGAGAAGTTTAATGGGTAGAACTATCAGTTATGGAAGATGCAGATGGAGGACTATCTCTATCAGAAGGATTTATGGCGGCCATTGGAAGGGAAAACCAAGAAACCTGCAGCAATGTCAGATGAAGACTGGGAGATCTTGGATAGAAAGGCTCTTGGCAGTATTCGTTTGTTCCTAGCACAAACAGTGGCGTTCAATATTACAAAAGCAAAGACAACTCAAGAGTTGATGGAAACCCTAGAAAAGTTATATGAAAAGCCTTCTGCTTCGAATAAGGTATTTCTTATGAAGCGTTTATTTAATATGAAAATGGTAGAAGGTGGGTCAGTTACTGATCATTTAAATGAGTTTAATACAAATTAACTAAAAGTAAACTTTGATGAAGAAGTTAGGGCTCTTTTGATTCTGTGTTCTTTGCCTGAAAGCTGGAATAGCTTGGTAATGGCTGTTAGCAATTCTATTTCTGGTTCGAATACATTGAAGTTTGATGATGTTGTTGGTGTTATTTTGGCGAGGAAATTCATAAGAAAAGCTCAGGTGGAACATCCACATGAAGCGGTAGGGCAAAGGAGAGGAAACGAATTATGGAAATCATTAAGGAAGTCACAAGGAAAATCAAAGGACAAGGTCTCAATCTAAGGTTAAGAGGTTGTGCTGGCTTGGTAGAAACTGGTCATTTTGAAGAAAGATTCTTTGGTCTTGAAAAAGTAAAAAATAAAGGAAGGCAGAAAGAGAGGAAGGAAGTAAAAAGAGGCAAATGTGGTAAGTAATAAAATCTGATGAGGGATGCTTTTGGTTCAACTCCCTTGATAATCTTGGTGATTCACTTGGGTGTTTAGGTCTGGGGCTTGTTTTAGGCACTTTTGTAAAGTGGCTGCGGGTGCCGAGGGATTTTTTGGGCTGGTTTATTTAGGAGATAGACACCATGAGGATTATTTGGAAGAGTCAAGATTAAGTTGTAGAATGGGAATCATTGGCTACTACATGAGGTAAGGCATGTTCCAAAGTTAAGCATAAATTTAATTTCAATAGGGCAACTAGATGATGAAGGTTGTGTTGTTACATTTAGTGATAAAATTGGAAGAAGTTACAAAAGGGTGCCTTAGTGGTACAAAAAAAGGTGAAAGTAGGCACCTTCTCTTCATGCAGTCATCTTGTTTCCTTCTTTAATTATCAGAAAATATCAATGTTGGGGGAATAGTTAACATAGGATTCGATGGTAGAAGATCATACAATTCTTTGTGGATTGAATCAGCACTGTGGCATAATAGACTTGGGCATGAGTGCAAAAGGTATGAAAGTACTTCATTCAAATAATGTTTTAGCAGGTCTAAAATGTGTTAATATGGATTTATGTGAAAGTTGTGTGTATGGAAAACAAAAGAGAGTAAGTTTTCTCAAGGATGGGAAGCAAAAGAAAGATGAGAAATTGGAGCTTGTGCATATGGATGTATGGGGACTAGCTTAGGTATCTTCTCTCAGTGGCTCTCAGTATTGTGTCACTTTTATTGATGATGCAACTATGAAGGTATGGATTTATTTCCTTAGGCATAAATCTGATGTATTTGAAACTTTAAAAAAATGGAGAATCTTGGTTGAGAATGAGACGGGTAAAAAGTTAAAATGTCTCAGATCTGATAATAGTGGTGAGTATTGCAGCAAAGAGTTTGAAGATTATTGTTCCTCTAATGGTATTTTGTAGGCTGACCGGTTCCAAGGACTCCAGGGAAAATGGAGTGGTTGGCGCGTAGGGCCGGGCAATAATGGAAGTGCACGGAACTATGAGATTGCATCAGGCTGCCTTTAAAATGTGAAGTTCTCGCTCTTGCTGTTTATTTAAATCCATGAAGGTCCTTCATCCTCTAGGTTGTAGTATTCGGAGGAAGCATGGAAAGGTAGAAGGTGAGTTATTCCTTTCTCAAAACCTTCGGTTGTGAAGTATTTGCACATGTAGATTCTGAAAATAGAACCAAGCTTGATGCAAAATCAAAGAAATGTGTATTTGTTGGATATGGCATTGATGAATTTGGTTATAGGCTTTGGGATTTTGAAAATCAGAAAATTGTGAGAAGAAGGGATGTCATATTCAATGAGAAAGTGTTGTACAAAAATCTGTTGTTGCAGCATGAGAAGAAAGAAAATGATTATGTAAATTGTTTGGATGATATTCCCAACAATGATGTTTCGGTGGTTCCTCATCTTTAGGAAGTAGCTAGCGACAGCTCATCTACAAACTCTGGTAGGCGATCTTCAAGGTTAAGTAGACCTCCGGAAAAGATTATCTCCCCTCCTTTGTATACTAATGCATTGGCGATGCTGGTGAACCAGAATATTATGATGAAGCTATCTTGGTGGATACCAGGTTCAGTGGGAGCATGGAATGAAAGAAGAAATGGACTCCTTCTTTGGAAAATGAGACTTAGGATTTATGCAAGTTGCACTATGAGTAAAAAGGTTTACCAAACAAATGGGTTTATAGGCTGAAAGAGGAGGATGGAGGTAAGAAAATATTTAAAGCCATATTAGTTGTAAAGGGATTTACACAAAAAAAAAGGTATTGATTTTGATGATATTTTTTCTCCAGTTGTTAAAATGACTTCTATTAAGTATTGTTTTTAAGTATTATGGTTCTTTGAAGGTTACATTTAGAGCGACTGATGTTAAAATAGCGCACCCTCCATGGTGATTTGGAAGAGGAAATATACATGGATCAGCCACAAGGATTTGAGGTCAAAGGTAAGGAGAAACTAGTGTGCAGATTGAAGAAAAGTTTATATGGCTTGAAGCAAGCACCTCAGCAATGGTATTTGAAATTTGACAGTTTTATGGCTGAGTAAGGCTATAGCAGGTGTAATTCTGACCATTGTGTTTATTTTAAGAGGTTGGATAATAATAGCTACATTATTTTGTGTTTATATGTTGATGATATGCTTGTAGCTGGGTCTAACATGGACCACATAGGAGAGTTGAAACAACAGTTAGCAAAGTCTTTTGCTATGAAGGATTTGGGGGCAGCAAAACAAATCCTTGGTATGAAAATTCGTAGAAAGAGGAAAAATAGAAATTTGTTTTTATCTCGGGCTAATTATGTTAAAAAGGTGTTGCAGAGATTTCATATGGAGAATGCAAAAGCTGTCAGCACACCTTTGCCTAGTCATGTTAAATTGACTAAGGATATGTGTCCAAGACACAAGAGGAGGAAAAAAATGTCAAGGTACCATATGCTTGAGTTGTAGGTAGTTTAATGTATGCCATGGTATGCACTAGACCCGAATATTATATCTTGCTTAGGAGTTGTTAAGCGGTATTTGAGTCATCACAGGTTAGACATTGATGGAGATCACGATGAAATGGATTCTCAAGTATTTGAAGAGGTACATCAATAATTATTTATGTTTGGGGCTTTAATATTGATGATTTAAAAGGCTATATTATTTCAGTTAGTAGGGATATAAATACAGGCGGAATTACCACGAGGTTATGTATTCTGATTGGTGGGACGATGGTTACCGTTCTAAACTGCGAGAAGGTGGTTGCTTTATCCACCGCAGTGATATATTCTGCCTTGAGGCAAAGGAGATGATATGGCTACAACTTTTCATGGATGAGTTGGGAAAACAACAGGCTGGAAATTACTTATTTACAGACAGTCAGAGTGCTATACATCTTGCAAAGAATTCTGCTTTGCATTCTAAAACAAAACACATACAGTTGAGATATCATTTCATTCAGTCAGTGTTGGAGGATGGACAGGTCAAGCTGGACAAGATACATACAAATGTCAATCTAACGGATATGTTTACAAAGGCGGTGACAAGGGAGAAGCTGAGCTCCTCTTCAGCTTCGGTTGGTCTTCAAGGTTGAATTCAAGTATAACAGAGCAGTAGGGTCCAAGGTACTTTATTTCCAGTGGGAGTTGTAAGTGCAGCAGTGTTGTCCAGGATCAGTCTCCAAGTGGGAGGTTGTGATGGTGTGGAGCCTGATCAGTCTCCAAGTGGGAGATTGTTGGTATGTAGCGACTGATCATGCTATACTATATAGCCCATGGTATACTACACCCCGACCCCCTGTCCTTGGCGGGGTCCGGGGCCAGGCCAGGCCCCGGGCGGGGGTTCGGGGGCGGCAACCCCCGAGAAAAAATTTCTTCCTACTTTTTCGCGTGATCACTGAAAAAGGGAAAAATCAATGAAAAAAGAAAAATCCAATTTTGTAGAACCAAAAATCTGAAGCTTCTAAGCTTGTTAAAAGGGGGTTCGGATGGGTATTACTGTACGATGAAAAACGCGATTATTCGCAAGATTGTAATAGGTTTTCACTGGATAATAAAAGTATTGGATGGCTACGGTTTGGTGGATGTAGCCTAGATTGGGTGAACCACGTTAAATTCTGTGTTATGATTTATTCTATGCATGTTTTAGTTTCTCTGTTTTGTTTATTAAATCTGCATTTAATTGTTAGATCTACCATCTCTAACCCTAACAAGGGTCCCCCTTGAACTGAGTTTCCCATAAGGCATTGTTACCTCGTCAATTTTTGGCATCAATAGTAACCTTCTCTACCACTGTAATTCCCAACCTAATAGCGGTGCTTCAATGCTTGCAAGTTGATAAAAGAGCTATTATTGCAATATCAAAAGTGAAAAATGAGCTATCATTGCTATATCAAAAAAAAAAAAGGATATCAACTCTTTAGGCTATCCAAATGACTCTACCAGGGCTATGGACGCATGACCAGCAATAGAGCTATGTTTGGGGGAATTACGAAGATAACCTTGTCAAGGCTATGGACGCTCAAGACTGGCAGTAAGGCTCTATCCCTGGCTGGCTTTGGAGGATTACTATACTATGTAGTTCAATATTAATGAACTAATTATTTTTACTAAGTTCTGAAAACTGGAATTAATCAGAGCACACATGGATGTTTCCAGTGGAGTTTTATTTTTTATGCTAGAATCTAGGTAAAGGTAGAAAGTTATTGTTTTAAAATATGTATAAGTTTTAATTTACAACTGGTGATTTAATTTCAAGTTTGATTTAAATTTAGTTTTATTGGTTGCAAGTTGTTGTGTGGTCTCACAACACACCCCAAGAATGAAAATACTTGGGGACCCAAGTGAAAAATATAACTCTTATGGTAGGAGCTAACTAATTGGAAGATCACCAGAAGTGAAGAAAGGAAGAAAAATATTTGATAAAAGAAAGTACTTCGTATTGTAAGTGTTTCGTGCACCGAGTACCAGGTACAGAGAACACATAAAAGGAAAAAGGTAATGTGAAGTTAAAGTGAAAGGCTCTGGTCTGGTAAACGTGAGTCTAGTAGGAAGGTGTCCAGTATAATGGAGTTCAAGTATAACTGAGGTTCAGGAAAGTAAGTGGGTAAAGCTGAATATTGGGTATCGAGTACTGGGTTGCAATGTGAAATGAAATGTTAAAATTTTAAATTTGTCTAATGATCCCGGTGATTCGGTATATGTACAAGGATTTATGATATGATTTTGAAAGATGTGCTAATTATGGAATTTTTGTACTAACATTTGAATAATGGTTTTATTTACATGAGATGTTATAATATATATATATATATATATATATTTAAAATGGATTTAATACATGGAATTTGTGATTGCAGGAGGTATCGATTGTGATGCAAAGCTCGGGTATGGATGGTCAGGAAAACTTGAATCATGGATGGAATAATTTTCAGTCCAATTTGATCACTCTGGGAGGTGATAATGCAAACGGCTTTGAGTCCACCAGAATGTTGGGGATCTCGGTATTTCACATTCGGTGGGAACAAATGCTAATCTTCGGGAGAGCCCATTCTTGAGAGTGATAGAATCAGAGCCAAGTGAAGTGTAGGGGGAAAAAATTCCACCTTATCACTTTGAATATATGGGAAGCTCCTACATATTATCATGATTCGAAGTATCATCCTAGCGAAGATTCTAGATGAAAAATTAGAACCCGAAGAGCTTCAACAAGTAATTGGAGTTGACTTCCATTGACTTCAATTGCAATTCTCCTATTGGTCACAATATTTCGTGTGCCTTGATGAGATTGGTCCCTTAGATTTCCTCTCATGTAGTTGTCTTATCCTATCTGAGCCTTGTGTTCTATAAAAGGCCAGAGGATGCTTCATTTTTATTTTAAGTTCAAAATTTGTGGATGTCGGAGGAGCATAGACTTTTTTTAAGTTTTTTTCTTTTTTCCTATTTTCTGAACCATTTCGGCATAAAATTTTGTTTGCACGTAGACATTAATTGATATTAGAGCTTTATAGATAGCTACCTATCTCAGTATCTTTTGTAGCTGATTTTGTAAGTTTAGTCAAACAAGATTGTATGCTGCACCATTTAAGGGTGCATATAGAACCTACTCAGTGTCCATAAACAAAACCCTCTCTTTAAAAGTTTGCACTGTTTCATACGTAGCTGTGAAGCAATCTGATGAAATATAAATCAGTTTTCTATGTTTTGATTAATTCTTTCGGGCATCCATGGAGAATAACTGGGAGAAACTTTTATTTTTCAATATTTTTTATACTTTGTTTTAGAATAGATGTTTAATATTTGAAAATGTTCCAAAAAGATAATAAATGAATGAAAATAATTTTGTTGAAAATCTTTTATTTTCCATGAAGTTGTTGAATACTTAATGCTAAATCTACTTAAGTGACAGCAAATAATTTGTGATGCTCATGAAATATTATGTCAAATCTTTTGGTTTCATGATGTTCAAATTTATCAATTCAATTAGAAATGTTATCTAAAATGTTCAAAGAACAATCATTGTCCCCCCTTGAGATTAACAACAAATGTCACATCATTACCCAAGAACAACCCTAGTGCAACCATGACCTAGTTATCGGAGACTTGGGATTGAACGAAAGCCAATCTTTGTCCTGTGAATGCAAAATTTCCCTTAGGTTGTCTTTGTTCCATATCTTTCAAGAAGGATAGGCTCTTCGCGGTCTTGTCTGTGGAGATTTTATTCGATTTGTTTACTATAAGTAAAATCGTTGTCAACACTAAGTATTTAAAAGAGTTGTTGAAGAAGTTTGGGATGGATGATTCCAAACCGGTTAGAAATCCTATGATAATTGGATGTAAATTGAGAAAAGATGACGAATCTGCTAAAACTAATCATATCAAATATAGATCTAGGATTGGTGGACTGTTGTATATTACTGCTACCGGACTGGATATTATGCATGCAGTATGTCTAGTTGCCAGATTTCAAGCAGATCCTAAAGAGGTGCATGTTATAGCTGTAAAGAGGATATTTAGATATCTTAAAGGTACATCGGATTATGGCTTATGGTATCCTAAGGGTATTGATTTCACCCTGAGTGCTTATACTGATGCAGATTGGGTTGGTTGTGTGGACGACCGGAAGAGTACTAGTGAAGGTGCTTTCTTTCTTGGTGGAAGATTGGTTTCTTTGTTGAGTAAGAAATAAGACTCAGTTTCTTTATCCACTGCAGAGGTAGAATATATTGTTGTAGCATCCTGTTGCACATAGGTTTTGTGGATGAAGCAAAATTTGAAATACATTGGAGTAATATGTGATGAGCCTATTCCCATTTTCTATGAAAACACGAGTGTTATAAAATTTTAAAGAATCCAGTTATGCATTCAAGAACAAAACACATATCTATCAAATATCATTTCTTGAGAGAAAAGGTGTTGGAGATTGAAGTCAGATGGGAACATGTGACAACAAAAGAAAAAATTGTAGACAAATTTACCAAGGTTCTTCTGAAGGATACTTTTGAGCATCTTAGGGAGAGATTGGGGGTCATTGGTCCTCTGAACTAGGTGCACATGAAGGTGCATCAGTCCAGTGGATTCACAGATTCTTCATTTATCTGGACTGATGAATGGATCTACTCCGCAAGGGGAGTAGAAAAGTTTTTCATTGTTGCAGTATGAGTTCAATGGGTGTACTCCTAAGGGGGAGTAATCAGAGTTGTTGATCTTTGCCATTGATGTCAAAGGGGGAGAGAAAGTCATGTGAAAAATAGTTGCAGAGGAAGAGAAGATGTTCTCTTGGGATATTGTGTAAGATGTATTTGATGGTTTTTAACATCATGTGTTTCCATCAATGGCAAAGGGGGAGATTGTTGCAAGTATGAGCCAGTTTGGTGGTGTTGTCATTAATGTTGTCATTGATGTCAACATAGCTCTATATGTTGCAAATTGTACATGTATAGTTGAGATGTCACTGAGATGTTGTGAGTACATGGAGCTATCTTTATGGTGTTGTAGTTGTGTTGGTTTGAGTTTCCAAATTCTTTTGAGAAAATTAATAAAGAAGAATTCAGAGTGATGAATGTGTTCAGATTGTGCTCCAGTATGTGCTATGTGTTTCTCCTGTGTTGATCATATGCTTGTGTGGATCTGAAGTTTTGATAAGGATGGTCTAGTGGTGATATTTGCTAAGTTTTAGCTTCTGGTTTGATAGTATGTGGAAGTTACATTCACCAGTATGTGAATTGTTCTGGCATAGTTGGTCTTCTGTGGACTTGGAGAAATTTTTCTGCTCTGTAGTCCTCCGTATTTTGTTTCAGATCTTGTGGATTTGGGATAAGTCTTGTGAAGTTGTTTTTTGGGTTATGGCAAAGAAGATTGAGGTTTGGTGGTCTAGAAGTCATGTTTCAGTGTTGACGTGTGTGTTTGCATAGTCCAAATGGACTGGTGTAAGGTGTTCAGTGCTTGAAGTTTGTTGCACTTGTTGCAGATGTATTTGAAGGAATCTGAGATGTATTCTCATGCATAATGAAGTGTGTTGTGGTGTTTGCATGTCATCTTATTGTTTTGAAGTGTGTACATTAATGTTCATTTTCATTTTCATTAGGCTTGGCCGACCTGGTGTTTACACTTCATTTGAAGAATTAGAATTAATTAAGGAAGTGTGTGGTTGATTCGAGACCTTATCTTTTGGTCTTGGTTAAATGTTTTATTGGTCCACTCTCATTCCTTTCCACCACAGGAATGTTGAGTTGCCAACCTAATTTAAATTTATGAAATGAGGTTTTTGTGGCCAACCTTGGTGAAAGGTTTTAAGGTTGAAGATGGTATAAATACAAGTCGAATTGTGAAGTGTTGTATGACAGTGTGATGCAAAGTGATAAAGTAAGCCACAAATCATAAGAGAAAAAGTGTGTGAAAGTGTGTTGAGGCAACAATTCTTCATTGTGTTGGATTCCTGAAGGTAGTGAGGTAAAGGTTTCTGCAATCCTCTATTCAAGGATGTGGATGTGTGTTAATTGTTGTGGTGGATCTTTGTTCTCTTTTGTATCTATAGGCAACGAGCCTCCCTGTTGGATAGTGATTCCTTTCTGTAGGCAGTGAGCCTTTGTACTTGGACAATGAGTCCTTTTCTGGGTAGTGAGCCCTTGGTAGTGAGCCTTTGTATTCCATTTTATAATCTCTTTATATTGTGAGTTAAACCTCACCATGGTTTTTCCCTCATTGGGTTTTCCATGTAAAAATTCTAGCGTTCATTGTGTTGATTTACTTTCTATTATTTTTGTTTCATGCTCATACTTAATAACAAAATAGTGTGGTTGTGGAATTGATAAGTGTTAAAGTTTTAAGTTGGAATATTGTGACAACTGATTCACACCCCCTCTTAGTTGTCTTGCGCCTGTTTAATAGTACCTTGGTAGTTCATTTGTGGTACACCTTGTTGTTGTAGATTTTGAGGAGTACCTTGGTAGTTCATTTGGGGTACACCTTGTTGTTATGGATTTTGAGGAGTACCTTGGTAGTTTGTTTTTAGTACACCTTTTTGTTGTGGATTTTAAGGAGTACCTTGGTAGTTTGTTTGTGGTACACCTTGTTGTTGTGGATTTTGAGGAGCACCTTGGTAGTTCCTTTGGGGTACACCTTGTTGTCATGGATTTTGAGTACCTTGGTAGTTCATTTGGGGTACACCTTGTTGTCGTGGATTTTGAGTACCTTGGTAGTTCATTTGGGGTACACCTTGTTGTTGTTGATTTTGAGGAGTACCTTGGTAGTTCGCTTTGGGTACACCTTGTTATTGTGGAATTTGAGGAGTACCTTGGTAGTTCATTTTGGGTACACCTTGTTATTGTGGAATTTGAGGAGTACCTTGGTAGTTTATTTGCGATACACCTTGTTGTTTTGGAATTTGTGGAGTACCTTGGTAATACATTTGGGGTATACCTTGTTGTTGTGGAACTTGAAGAGTACCTTGGTAGTGTGTTTTGGGTACACCTTGTTGTTGGGGGATTTTTGTGATTGCCCTTGTTGATATTGTGCATTATTTGAAGGGTAATAATATGATGTTTGTTATGACATGTATTGTCCTTGTGTTGGGATGTTACCTTGTTGGTCCACTACATGTTGTGGTGATCCTGTTGGAAGACTTCCCATTTTCTGCATAGTGTTGTAGCGTGGCATGTTTTGAGTTGAATTTCCTTGATATTGTTGAGCTACCACCACTTGCTCAATTTGTGATGGTTGCCTAAACAATGGGTTATATGTAGGTTGTGGTTTAGATTGATAGTTGTTTTGTGGGAACAAGGGAGGTATCTTGGGATCCACCATTGGTTTTGGTATCTATCTAACCACCATTTGATCTCCTAATGGAATGAGATTAGGATCCTTAAGAATGTCCAGGTTAAAGTCTATGGGTAGTTTGGCACGACTTTGTGCTAGTGTAAGGAAATACGAGTTTGCGTTATTCCCAAATATTTTGTCCATAAGTTTTTGCATCTTAGGATATTGGGAATGTCTAAGATTTTTTTATCAATAAGTTCCTCATCACTATCATATTGTTCTATGGTGTAAGTTTGAGAACCAGGAGGCTGGTTTTGTCTAACAATTCCTTCTTGGTGTCTAAGGAGTATTTCATCCTCACTAGGTGGTTGGTTTTGGTTAGCTTTAAATGTGGATTGTCCTTGAGGATTTGAAAGTTCATTTGGATTGTAACCCCATGATTGAGGTTCCTAAATAGTGGTTTTTTTCTTAGGTGCACTAGAACTATTTTTGTTGGCTTCCATTCTCTTTTTGTGTTGAGATCTTGTTGTAGTCATAAACAAGTTCAAGACCTTAGGGAATTTTGTGATCACTAGTTATGAAATAGGATGGTGTTTTGTTTTTTCTTTGAGATTTTATGTTAAAATAACGTATGGATATGATGTATGAAAACCTTTTTCTCCAATATTGTTGATGGTTTGCTATGGATTGTATGTTTGATGCTCAAGACCCTAGAGTATGAGTGATTTTGGTGGATGTTTTGATATGACACTAATCTTAGGATACAAGGTTTACAAGACTTGGATTGATATTTTTCTCCATTTTAGAGGATATATTGATACTCTACTTAAAATAGCCTTGAGGTTGCAAGCAAAGGTTGATTTTTAATATCCTAGAAAATGATAGCAAGAGGATGGTGCGGGGCACCTTGTTCCTCCCTTTGGTGAATTAGGCCTAGTTCAGTGGTTTTAGTCATGATAATGTCAAATAAGGCCATGATAGGCCATTTTTTAATTTTTTTGTGGTCTTTTGAGTCATTGTGGGGTCATTAGGTAACTATTTCTAATATTGCAAAAGTTGTCATGAGAAAATGTAGTAAAGTTGCAAAAAAATGAAAGTTTATAGAAGGCCAACGGTCATTGGCTTCAAAAGGTCGTTGGAGGAAGTTGAAAAAGTTACTTTAGGTGGGAAAATGTTTAAGTATGTGAAATCCATCGATGTGAAAGGTTGTTGAAGGTTTTTTGAAGAAGAAAATCAAAGAAATATCTATGTTTGTTGTCATTTTTTGTGTAATTTCATCTTTACTAGCCTGTGTACGACCCATACAATTGGTTCTTGATACAAACCTATGAAGGATTCAATAGAGAGTCAAATTAATAACATCTTTCATTTGGTTTGAAGATTTAACATTGATTTAGGAGGGAGATAGGCATCATTTTTTGAAGTTTCTTGCTAAGTTGCAGTCAAGGGTTTGAGGGCTAGAATGTATTAAACAAGCCATTCCACTTTATGTACCTGCTACATCTCAATGGAATGGGCCTGTACAAAATAGGATTAGGTGTAGGAGTAGGGAATTAACATTGTCAAGGGCTTTTGAAGAGGCTTAGCACGCTTCCCCTATGAGAATTTCAAGAGTTTGAGCCTAAAGAACAAGGCTAGAAGTGGGTAATAGAAGAAATTGCTTGAGAGAAAGTTAGAACTGGTTGGGAAAGGTGTGAGCATGTGGGATTTTATGTGTTAGGCAGTTTTCATAGACATGGGAGGTCAAGTGTAGGTTTGGGCATGAAGCCCTAATTGAGAAAAGAGCATTCTGTGAAAGGGAAAGAGAGGTTTTAGAGTGTCAAAGTGGGTAAAGTTAGGGGGAAACATAATTTGGTGGTCATTTAAGCTTGTGAAGGAAGAATGAAGAATGATTAAAGTGGTTTCAAGTTTGCATGAAGGTTGGAGATGGGTTTTTCAATAAACCCTTGCATATTCGGTAGAAAATGAGGGTTTCCTGAAAGAGGGTCATGCTGAGCGAGATTTGACTCAAAGGTTGGAGAATCTGGTGTTTTGGAGGAAGTTTGAAGACTATCTAATGAGTTTGTGTGTTGGAAGTAAGATTGAAGGTGTGTTCCTTTGGAAAAGTGGGCTAATTGGAGCCCTTTTTAGCATTGAAACTCAAATTGAGATGAGTTGGTCCAAAGAGACCTTAAGTGATTTCATCATATGTTGTGATTGGGCATATTGGGTGCTAAAAAAAGTGTAGAGATTGTGATTTTTTCAAGTTGATTGAGAGTTAAAACCTGAAAGGAGGGTCTCTAGACCTATTACCTATTTTTCACTACGAGCTCAAACAGGTAGAGCTGAATTGAATTCATCATTGATAGGTACAAAAAAATTCAAGTTTTGCTGCTAAAGTATTCATTGTTCATCATAAAGATTAGATTACATCTGAATTACAGTTTTATTGTGCAAGTATTTGAAACAAAAAATTATAAATTTGCATAATAATGCTTTTTATTCATTTTGTAAAAATACTAAAATCTCGCACAAGCCGCGAGAGTAACTGAATTTGATTATGATAATCAAATGATGAATACAAAATTTAGTGAAAGCTACACTACTGAAGATAACGTAAACACAAAGAAGAGAAGCAATTCATCATTTCCTGTGATGATGAATCACTTTTGCTTGATGTCTTCAGTCATCGTGTCTCCAAGCTGCAGCAGACTCGTTTCCATGCTCCATGAACCTGCAAGTTTGCAAAAGAATGACGTTAGAGATTTACTCTAAGCAATAATGAATTACATTCTACTTCATCTCTATGCTACCAACATGAATGTAATTTACATTCAATCAGGCATTCACCAGATGATTGAGTTACAAAGGCTAATAATCGAGGAACATGAAACTCAATGGAAGCTTTCAGCTTCGATTATTTTTGCTAACTTGTTTGTTTCAATGTGTAGGAACAGGTTCATCATGTTCAAGATCATTTTCATTAGATATGTGGGGAAAAACGCGATCCCACAAGGGTCGAGCCCGACATATCAAGAAGGTCTGAAGGTGTTCTCTCATTCAACAATCATCTAGGACTATCATCAAGCAGTACAATAGCATGGTGAAAATAGATTGAGCGAATTATCTTTTTTCTCATCATTCAAAGGAATAATTAAAGAAATATATTAAGAGAGCATTGATTACATTTATCATCTCTTGTTTCAACTCTTCCTTTCATTTATATTCACATTTTGATGAGGCATTGAGCCCCTTTTTATTGAAGGGAAAGCAGAGCATTCAACAATTCAATTGTTTCTTACAACTCCAAAGCACATACACAATCTATAGAAGACTCAAGAGGAACATTTTAACTTCAACGTCATAATGAGGGAAACATTCCCATATTTTGCATTGCATTGCAAATCATCATCAAGAGCCCTCATCAAAAGAATCAAGGACATAACAAAGAAACAAATTTGTATTCAAAAGACAAGGAGTATTTTATAGAGAACAATCATGGATAATATTGATGCTACAGAGTTAATAAAGTGAATAAGACTGCTATTATAGCATTCATGGTGATGAGAAATGGTTACAGAAGTTTATGACAGTTCATAAAAGACTGAAATGGAGCACTGTCATCATAATGAATAGTCACAGATGCAAGGAAAAGAATGTCAGAGAACATCTTCATAAATGGATAATTGATCAAGTAGCCTTTAATTCATTATGATGGAAATAGAATTGAACAAATTATCTATTTTCTCATCATTCAAACTCTTTATAATTTCAAAGCACCCTTACAAATCTCAAAAGATCATGAATAAAGAACAGTTAGCAACTATGGATACTGATGTTCCAAATGCTAGGGTGGCAATCCTCTGTGGAGTATAGGATAGTGAGTAACATTGATAATGAGGCATTGTACAATCTTTAAAGCATAAAATTTGCAATGTCATTCAAAAAGAGAGAATATGTCAAACGAAGGAGAGTTCTTTCATCATCCTTTGCACAAGCTAGAGGAGCAACATAAGGAGTTTATCATTCACAACAAAATAAAAGATTTCTTCTTTTCTTTTATATAAAAGAAGGGAAAGCTACAAAAAAGGAGTTCCATTCAATCTTTTTCCGAGAAACATAAAGTTAAGAAGCTCCCACAGAAGCATAAAGCAGAAAATGCTGACAGAGTAAGCAAAATCGTGATAACCACACAAGTAGGACAACTTGTACATTGGTGATAATCATTATGTGTTCAAGTTAACAGGAAAATCTGCATGCAATGATATGGAGTACAGTGGATTTTTCATTGGTAATTGTTGGCTTCTTCTATGAAATTCAGATCATGCAAAATAATGAAAGAAAAGCACAGTCATAAGGCAACAGGGTATATTCTTAGAGCAAAGTAAGCAGATCATTTAGAACAGCACTAGCAATCCATTGGAAAGGAATATCAACCTCATCAATAGATCTAGGAAAAGTATGTTTTGAAGAATTATGCAATTGACAACGTTTTAGCTAGAGGGAAGATTTTAGAATCTCAAAATATTTCAATGCACGCACTCTTCAGAACAAAACATGGTCATTGATTTCTATTCAAGGATTTTGCTCACTTGTTTCAATATCACAGATAGGTTTACAAATTTCCCTATCAAGGTTTCAGGAAAACTTTTCAACTGGCAGCCTCAAGGTCATGGCTTCCAAAAGGAAGAATATACAATTTTTTTGAGAAGGTATTCCCATTTCACAGCTTGAATTTCATCAAACAAAGAGTAAAGGAGATAAAAAAAACAATAGGGAAGGTTGTTCCATATGAAGGAGATATAGGAGAACACAATGCTCGAATGGCAAAGACTTACCAAAGTTCGCTGATAGAATGCCCTCAAAAACCCACGTACAGTTCTCTCACATAGTGTCCATTACAGCCACAGAATAAGAAACCATTGATAGAAAAATAAAAGCACAGAAAAGTACATCAGAGGTATGATTTAGCCGCGACTATAAAGTTGATAAAAGGCCCTTAAAATTCATTTAAATGTTTATTTGGTGAATAAATATGACTTACCAGGCGTTGTTTTGATAAATCCCTCTGAAAAGTTTGACAAAGATCAGCAATAAACAAAAACATCAAAAATAATGATAAGCCGTGGCTATAAAGCCTGAAGATGACTTTGAAAAGCAAGAGAAGTATTTAGATTTATCTCAGGAAAAGCTTATCACACGTTTCCCTTTGGAAATCTCTCAGAAATTGATAGGAAAGAGTCAAAAATCAAGCTCAAACCCTTCATGGCGGCGCAGCAAAGGCTCCTTCAGAGAAATACAAAGTGAAAAAGGCTCATGAATTTAGGGTTTGAGCTTTTTCATCCTACTCTAAGTCAACATGAGAGTAGATTTTAATTAATGATTTTAATTTAATCATTATCCTTTATTTATCTCCCGTGGTCTATGATTTCCAAAGTCAAGCAAAGCATAATTATTGCATGAGTCCATGCACATTATCTAAGTCATTATTCCTTTCTAGGAAAAAATGATTACTTTGATTCATGCATATTTGCATGATTTTACTTGGAGCTATCAATGTAATTAAATATTAATGTATGATTACATTAATATTTAAAATGAAATAAGGAGGGATTTTCCACGTTTATATATTAAAATAATCATACAATGGTTTATTTTTAATATTTAATCACTTAATCCTCTTTAGGTAAAATCATACAAATGATGTAAATTGAACTGGAAGAATCAGGGATTGACAACTGAAGATTGATCATGCATATCGTGAGATGAAGATTCAATTATCATGGGCGGATTAATACAAACAAGGAGGCTTTCGCATGCTTGGACCCAATTTTTTAGGGATTTTCAGTGCAGTTTGAGTGCTCTATAGTTCAGTTATGAGTTGAACTTGAGTTTGGATCATCAATTTGAGCCTTCTTTTCAGGGATTTTTGCTTTTGCTCGTGGATTACTTTGGAGATAACAATTTTACACTAAGTTTCACTTTCAGTTTCATCTTCATGCCTTTGAGAGGCTTATTGTATAAAGTGAAATGACTTAGTCATTTTTCTCTAGTTCTTGTTTTTCAGCCTTTGCATTCTGCAAAAGGGAATTATCTTGTAACTCAACTTTCAAAATTTAATAGATATTGCAGCAATCTTTACAGGTTCTCTTGGAGTATCATTTGCAGATTTTTCCTTCTGTTTCCATTGCAAATTAGATATTAGCCTTCTTAGATTCAATTGTCTTGTTTTATGAATGTTTTGGATGCAAATTTAATGTGTTTTACATCAAAACCTTTAAATTTCTATCACATTTGTGAATGCATGTACACAGAAAAAATGATTTTAGTTGCAGGTCATAAATTGTGCTTATAATACATTCATATCTTTAAGTTGTAAAAATAAGTTCTTCCTTCATAAAGAATGAATTATCAACCCTTTCTGTGAATCGTTTATACAGTTAAATTGTTTAGTCTGAGTTGTGAAAATAGGCTCATAAGGAATCAGTTGTGAATTAATCTGCTTTCTTTAAATCAAATAGGTGCATCACCACAGTTCAACTTTTCTAGTTTTGCATTAGATTAAGTTTTTTCCCTTTTCCGATGAAAGTTTCAAGTCTATAACCAAATAATCATATAGGAACCAACCTAGAATCTGGAGGTCTTTCTTCTCCATAGGAATACCCACAGCCTGAAGATAGTTCACATGTTTCAACAGATTGCTGAGTTTAATCATTCAAGTGTTCGGGTGTAATCTGTTTGACAACAGTTTTTGGCATGCACGGTGGGACTTTGAAGATCACTTCAGAGAAGAGATTCAAAGATACAAGCTGCTGTCCTAGTATATACAACATCATATTTTCACCTTTCAAAAGTACAAATTTATACCTGGCGACTCCAAGCAAATTTATTTGTTTCAACAGACCCAGTGCTGGTATGTTTCAAACACGAGCTTTATTTTTGATTTCCAACTAATTATATGAGTAAAGATGTCATGTTTTCATAGTTAGCTTGTATACCCACTTCCATTTCATGAAACTCCTGCCTATCCACACCCTATCAGCCATATCAGGCCAATCATGCTACTGGTTTTATCCCAAACAACTGTGCAACAATAGCCTATTAGCATGCTCAACATGCTTACCTCCCATCCTCCCCTACTCAGCCTTCAGATCAACATTTGCATGTCCAAAATCAGCTCCAAGAGGTTTATTATATGAGGAATAACATGAATAACATGAAGGATGTATTGTTAGACATCACAAAATAGATAGAGGAGTTTAGGAGGCAACAAGAGCTTGATACACAACAGTAGAAATTAGAGTATCAGGCCTACCTTCATGAGCAAGAATTGGAGACACAAAGGAGATAGTTTGAAGAAAAGCTCACAAGGGAGTTAGCTGTACAGGAAGAACAGATCAAGTCTTTGCTTGCTCAAAAGCATGATATCCAAACAACTTCTTGCATTTCAGATCAATTTCAAGAGGAAGAATTTCCAAGGTATGAAATCCCAAATTTTACAACCATTCATCCTTCACAAGTAGAGGAAATTAATCTAGTACAACCTAGTGTAATTACAAAGCAGCCCATTGATAAGGACACTTTACTCCTCATGGAGAAGGTCAGAAACATAAACCCATTGCATTTAGCTTTGGAAGTTTACCGATTAGAGCAGCAAAAGAATGAACAAAAGGAACAGGAAGTTGTTGTTGCTTGTACTGTGTCCCCAGCTCAAAATTACCATATTACATGCGAAGAGGAGATTGGTTCAAACTTACTGCTGAACCCCTTGGATTTTGACTCATTTGAAATTTTTTCTAATGTTGTTTATAACATGGATGAAAACAAAGTACATGAATTACCAGTCAAAAATCTTCACTTACAGGATGCCCAGGCTTCATTTCGGAAGGCACCACATGGGGAGGAGCGATTAGTTTATTTGTTTGATCAATTACCTGGTTTCATTGAGCAAGTTGAAAAGAGCACACAGGATCCTAACTTACCAGTTAATTTGAAACACTCAAAAGATATTGGAAAACATGTTGTACTGCTGGTTCAAGATGAGATTGAAGCCTCAATTCATATGAGACATCAAGAGGTTACCAAAATTGAACAAGCAAGCAGATCAAAACTTGTGTTTCAAAAGGATGATCTTGAATCTAAGGTAAGCCCTCTCATGCCACAAAGTAATGAAGATTATGAAGAAGCCCTGTTTTGAAATGACCTTGAATCCTTTGTTTCAAGCTTAGATAACAATCAACATCAGGTTGAACATGTTTTAAACAAGGAAATAGAGGTTGAATCTTAGGATTTAGCTAATTTGTTTGAGGAATTACCTGAATTTGTTAATGAAAATGAAGACAACACATGCTTACTAACATCAGTTACTACCTTTGAGCAGCAGGGTGATGAGACTCATATGAATCCAATTCACGATTATGAATCAGATGAGAGTATTTTCCTAAATATCATAGAAGATTTTTGCTCTAACATTGATGATAGTTTGATGCCATGTAAACCAACAGTATATGATTAGCCTTTTCGGGTGAAAGAAGTAATCATTCCTTCATTACTTGATGAAAGATCAACATCTCTTTCAGATCAGATTGAAATTGAGGCAACAAGAAGGAAGGAGGAAAATCTTACACTACAAGTGGAGCATTCTAGTCAACAAGATGGAGTGAAAACAATGTATAAACATGAAGGCAACAGTGAGAGGCCAAGCTTTATCCTTTCAAAGGGGTGTCCAATCAAGTATTTATCATACGAAGAGTCTACATAATTACCACAAGTCATGATTCTGCCAAAGCATGTGATTGCAACTGCAGAGATGAAAGTTAATCTCAGCTATATGCCTCAAAATAACATCTTTGGTGGTCAATCAAATGAAGAAGGCATGCCTTTTGAGATGTTTCAGACTTTTCTGCAATAGTTAGTCAAATGTTTATTATTTACATACCTCTTTTTGATTGATCTTAAGGATTTGAAGCATCCTCTGTTTTTAAGGAAGGGCGGCTATTTCTCACAGCTAGTAAATGGTCATGTTTGAGCACTAACATTGTTGGTTAGTGTAGGGTAGGGTAGAATTTTCAATTATGCTTTAAATAAGTTCCCCATGGCACGTTTCATTCTAGTATTGTTTTGCTTTCAATAAAGTGCAGTTGCTGCACCTTGGTTTCCAGACTCTGTCTTAAACAGAGTTGCAGTAGTTTCCTTTCAGTTTGTTTGGTTTGAAGCTGAGTTATGGTTTTTTGAGTTAAAACAGAGCAAAACATGGACTTCATGCCCAATGGATAAGCTATATACTAGTCTATTGTGTTTAGCAGGCAAAAACTCCGCAGAGGTCGCCAATTTGTTACCTATTTTTCACTACGAGCTCAAACAGGTAGAGCTGAATCGAATTCATCATTGATAGGTACAAATTTTTTCAAGTTTTACTGCTAAAGTATTCATTGTTCATCATAAAGATCATATTACATCTGAATTACAGTTTTATTGTGCAAGTATTTGAAACAGAAAATTGGAAATTTGCATAATAATGCTTTTTATTCATTTTGTAAAAATACTGAAATCTCGCACAAGCCGCGAGAGTAACTGAATTTGATTATGATAATCAAATGATGAATACAAAATTTAATGAAAGCTACACAACTAAAGATAATGTAAACACAAAGAAGAGAAGCAATTCATCATTTCCTGTGATGATGAATCACTTTTGCTTGATGTCTTCAGTCGTCACGTCTCCAAGCTGCAACAAACTCATTTCCACGCTCCATCAACCTGCAAGTTTATAAAAGAATGAAGTTAGAGATTTACTCTAAGCAATAATGAATTACATTCTACTTCATGTCTACGCTACCAATAGGAATGTAATTTACATTCAATTAGGAATTCACCAGATGATTGAGTTACAAAGGCTGATAATCAAGGAACACGAAACTCAATGGAAGCTTTCAGCTTCAATTATTTTTTGCTAACTTGTATGTTTCAATGTGCAGGAACATGTTCATCATGTTCAAGATAATTTTCATCAGATATGTGGGGCAAAACGGGCTCCCACAAGGGTCGAGCCCGACATATCAAGAAGGTATGAAGGTATTCTCTCATTCAACGATCATCTAGGACTGTCATCAAGCAGTATAATAGCATGGTGAAAATAGATTGAGCGAACTATGTTTTTGCTCATCATTCAAAGGAATAATTAAAGAAATATATTAAGAGAGCATTGATTGCATTTATCATCTCTTGTTTCAGCTCTGCCTTTCATTTATATTCACATTTTGATGAGGCATTGAGCCCCTTTATACTTAAGGGAAAGCAGAGCATTCAACAATTCAATTTTTTCTTACAACTCCAAAGCACATACACAATCTACAAAAGACTTAAGAGGAATAGATTAACTTCAACGTCATAATGAGGGCAGCATTCCCATATTTTGCATTGCATTGCAAATCATCATCAAGAGACCTCATCAAAAGAATCAAGGACATAACAAAGAAACATATTTGTATTCAAAAGACAAGGAGTATTTTATAGAGAACAGTCATGGATAATATTGCTGCTATAGAGTTAATAAAGTGAATAAGACTATTGTTATAGCGTTCATGGTGATGAGAAATGGTTACAGAAGTTTATGACAGTTCATAAAAGACCAAAATGGAGCATTGTCATCATAATGAATAGTCATAGATGCAAGGAAAGGAATGTCAGAGAACATCTTCATAAATGGATAATTGATCAAGTAGCCTTTAATTCATTATGATGGAAATATAATTGAACAAATTATTTTTTTTCGCATCATTCAAACTCTTTATAATTTCAAAGAACCCTTACAAAGCTCAAGAGATCATGAATAAAGAACAATTAGCAACTGTGGATAGTGATGTTCCAAATGCTAGGGTGGAAGTCCTCCGTGGAGTATAGGATAGTGAGTAACATTGATAATGAGGAATTGTAAAGTCTTTAAAGCATAAAAGTTGCAATGTCATTCAAAAAGAGAGAATATGTCAAACGAAGGAGAGTTCTTTCATCATCCTTTGCACAAGCTAGAGGAGCAACATAGGGAGTTTATCATTCACAGCAAAATAAAATATTTCTTCTTTTCTTTTATATAAAAGAAGGGAAAGCTACAAAAAAGGAGTTCCATTCAATCTTTTGCCGAGAAACATAAAGTTAAGAAGCTCCCACAGAAGCATAAAGCAGAAAATGCTGACAGAGTAAGAAAAATCGTGATAACCACGCAAGTAGGACAGCTTGTACATTGGTGATAATAATTATGTGTTCAAGTTAACAAGAAAATCTGCATGCAGTGATATGGAGTATAGTGGATTTTTCATTGGTAATTCCTAGCTTCTTCTATGAAATTCAGATCGTGCAAAATAATGAAAGAAAAGCACGGTCATAAGGCAACAGGGTATATTCTTAGAGCAAAGTAAGAAGATCATTTAGAACATCACTAGCAATCCATTGCAAAGGAATATCAACCTCATCAATAGATCCAAGTAAAGTATGTTTTGAATAATTATGCAATTGACAACGTTTTAGTTGGAGGGAAGATTTTAGAATTCAAAATATTTCAATGCACACACTCTTCAGAACAAAATATGGTCATTGATTTCTATTCAAGGATTTTTCTCACTTGTTTCAATATCATAGATAGGTTTACAAATTTCCCTATCAAGGTTTCAGGAAAACTTTTCAACTGGCAGCGTCAAGGCCGTGGCTTCCAAAAGGAAGAATATACAATTTTTTTGAGAAGGTATTCCCATTTCATAGCTTGAATTTCATCAAACAAAGAGTAAAGGAGATAAAAAAAACAATAGGGAAGGTTGTTCCATATGGAGGAGCTAAAGGAGAACACAATGCTTGAATGAAAAAGACTTATCAAAGTTCGCTAATAGAATGCCCTCAAAAACCCACGTACAGTTCTCTCACATGGCATCCATTGCAGCCATAGAACAAGAAACCATTGACAGAAAAAGAAAAGCACAGAAAAGTACATCAGAGGTATGATTTAGCCGCAGCTGTAAAGTTGATAAAAGGCCCTTAAAATTCATTTAAATGTTTATTTGGTGAATAAATATGACTTACCAGGCATTGTTTTGATAAATCCCTCTGAAAATTTTGACAAAGATCAGCAATAAACAAAAACATCAGAAATAATGATAAGCCGTGGCTATAAATCTTGAAGATGACTTTGAAAAGCAAGAGGAAGTATTCAGATTTATCTTAGGAAAAGCTTATCACACATTTCCCTCTGGAAATCTCTCAGAAATTGATAGGAAAGAGTCAAAAATCAAGCTCAAACCCTTCATGGCGGCGCAGCAGAGGCTCCTTCAGAGAAATACAAAGTGAAAAATGCTCATGAATTTAGGGTTCGAGCTTTTTCATCCTACTCTAAGTCAAAATGAGAGTAGATTTTAATTAATGATTTTAATTTAATCATTATCCTTTATTTATCTCCCGTGGTCTATGATTTCCAAAGTCAAGCAAAGCATAATTATTGCATGAGTCCATTCGCATTATCTAAGTCATTATTCCTTTCTAGGAAAAAATGATTACTTTGATTCATGCATATTTGCATGATTTTACTTGGAGCTATCAATGTAATTAAATATTAATGTATGATTACATTAATATTTAAAATGAAATAAGGAGGGATTTTCCACGTTTATATATTAAAATAATCATACAATGGTTTATTTTTAATATTTAATCACTTAATCCTCTTTAGGTAAAATCATGCAAATGATGTAAATTGAACTGGAAGAATCAGGGATTGACAACTGAGGATTGATCATGCATATCATGAGATGAAGATTCAATTATCATGGGCAGATTGATACAAACAAGGAGGCTTTTGCATGCTTGGACCCAATTTTTTAGGGATTTTTAGTGTAGTTTGAGTGCTCTATAGTTCAGTTATGAGTTGAACTTGAGTTTGGATAATCATACACTCATTTTTGCATGAGTTTGAGCCTTCTTTTCAGGGATTTTTTCTTTTGCTCATGGATTACTTTGGAGATAACAATTTTACACTAAGTTTCACTTTCAGTCTCATATTCATGCCTTTGAGAGGCTTATTGTATAAAGTGAAATGACTTAGTCATTTTTCTCTAGTTCTTGTTTTTCAGCCTTTGCATTCTGCAAAAGGGAATTATCTTGTAACTTAGCTTTCAAAATTTAATAGATATTGCAGCAGTCTTTACAGGTTATCTTGGAGTATCATTTGCAGAGTTTTCCTTCTATTGCCATTGCAAGTTAGATATTAGCCTTCTTAGATTTAGTTGTCTTGTTTTATGAATGTTTTGGATGCAAATTTAATGTGTTTTACATCAAAACCTTTAAATTTCTGTCACATTTGTGAATGCATGTACACAGAAAAAATGATTTTAGTTGCAGGTCATAAATTGTGCTTATAATACATTCATATCTTTAAGTTGTGAAAATAAGTTCTTCCTTCATAAAGAATGAATTATCAGGCCTTTCTATGAATCGTTTATGCAGTTAAATTGTTCAGTCTGAGTTGTAAAAATAGGCTCATAAGGAATCAGTTGTGAATTAATCTGCTTTCTTTAAATCAAATAGGTGCATCACAACAGTTCAACTCTTCCATTTTTGCATTAGATTAAGTTTTTTCCCTTTTCCCATCAAAGTTTCAAATCTATAATTAGATAATCATATAGGAACCAGCCTAGAATCTGGAGGTCTATCTTCGCCATAGGAATACCCACAACCTGAAGATAGTTCCCATGTTTCAATAGATTGTTGAGTTTAATCATTCAAGCGTTCAGGTGCAATTTGTTTGACAACAAGACCTACTAGGCAAGCAGGGTGGTTGCAAAGAAGATAAACCTAGAGAGGGTTTTGAAAGTTTCAAAGGTGATTGAGCGATCTCAAATTGGGTTGATTTGGTAAATGACCTCCCTATCATTGCATCATTTGGTATTAGAGCGTAATAATGATCCAAGGAATAAAGAGTTGTATTGGAGAAAGGACAAGATGGATGCCCTGGTTAGAGACTTGACTGAAGAGAAGTAGATGCTGCAAAGAAAGGAACTTTTCAAAACCACTTGCAAGTGTAATGACAAGGTATGTATTGTAATGGTAAATTCTGGTAGTTTAAATAACATGGTATCACAAGAAATGGTTGATAAGTTGCATTTAGCAAGGATACCTCATGAAACACCATATTATGTTTCTTGGTTGAATAATGGATATTCTCCTTTGGTCAAGGAGAAATCTTGGGTGGAGTTTCAAATAGGTGGATATAAGGATAGGATCTTAAGTGATGTGATACCTATGAGTGCATGCCATTTGTTATTGGGGATACCATGGTAGTATGAGAGATTTGCTTTGTATGATGGAAGGCATAATAGTTATAAGATTATGAAGGATGGAGTTTCTTTTACTTTGATTCCATTGGTGGAAGAGGATAAGAGACAAAGTAGGGCAACAAAAGTAAGTAATAATGCAGGGTAGAAAAGAGTTTATAAGGCATGAGGAAGACAAGTACAATGAGGGTGTAGCCACTACAAAGAAAGAAAATGTTGAGACAAAAAGGATAGACAAGGATGCAAAGTTGAAGAGTAAAGAGGATGATGGTTTGGTGATGAAGACTGAGATAGAAAAGATCAAGGGAGAAAGCACCTTGAAAATTCAAGACAAGTTTGAAAAGTATAATGAAGACAAGAGAGAGAATGAATTCTATCAAGCTAATGCAAAAGAGGTTGTAGGACAGTCAAATACTATCAAAACAATGATGTGTAAATCTGATACAAAGGTTTGTGAGAAAAAAGTATTGGGGCAGAGACCCTGATAAGAGGAAGAGATAGGATGAATGCAAATGAGTTGCCTAAGGAAAGGAAAGATTGTCCTAGCAAGGTCACAATAAGAGAGGTATATTTTCCATTGAATGGATAAGCAAATGGAAGGCAATAGATGTTGGATGGTAAAAAGGATGGAAGACCTAATGGAAAAGAGGTCTTAGAGGTAGAGAGAATGAAGGTAGAGGTTAAAGGTAAAGATAAAGAAAGTGACAGGATTGTGGGAAGCCAAGAAGGGCTTGTAAAGAGTGAAAGGATCAAGGTGGGGGCAGTGTTGTGTCCCTTGAAGGTAAATGAAGGCAATGGGAAGTCAATCACTGCAAAGATAGAGGTCTTATGTCTGAAAATATAGTGATAACAGGGTAGAAAGTCCGAGAATGAAAATTGCAAAGAGTAAAGGAAAATGGCAAATGGAAGAGTATAAGACAGTTGAAGAGAAGCAATGTGAGAGCATGGTGTTTAAAAAGGTTGGAGGACAGTCAAATTGTGTTGAAAAAGAGGTTCATAGACTTGATAGGACAGAGGTCCTTGAGGCAGAATATTAGATGCAAAGTGTAGACAATCAAGACAAAGAAGTGCAAGGTAAGAAGCAAGGAAGTGTGGCCAGATTAGAGCACACAGAGAGAGTTGTGATGAAGGTTGCAGTCACCCCAAGTGGTGAAGATGTGAAAGCAAAGAGTTTAGAAAGGGTCTCAATGTTGGAAGGGACCAAAGATGTGAAGTTGACAATGATAGGCCAAGAGAAGGCTAAAGAGAGTGTGTTTGTGAAGTCTCTGAATGAAATGGACAAGAGTGATAGTGTTGTGGTAAGGACAAAGAGTTTTCCTTGGATGACAATATTTGTGGAGGGGTAGTCATATGATGCCATGGCAAGGGTTAATAAACCTAAGTGCATAGGGGTTCGGAAAATGAAAAACCTAAAGATGGTTATGAAGAGAAAGGGTGAGAGGGAAAGAGGGAAGGAAGTCCTTTGTTACGTCCTTGTTTTGCTAATTATTTTGATGGAATTCAAACCAAGGGTCAAGATGAAAGAGGAAAGACAAAGTGTGGACTATTTTTAAATGAATGAAGTTGAAGAACAAAGTGGAAGCAGATGGATGAAGCAGGTAAAGACAAGTCCAAACATGGAGGTGCAAATCCAAGATGATGATGCAAGAAGAGGACTACTATGCATGGACAAGTTCAAGCCAAAGGTGAAGATGAAGATCAAGATGGCACAGTTGCAATCTACAAGGAGGAGCATCAAAGAATTGAATATCAAAGGAATATTGTAGGTTAAAGAGTTAAAGACTTCCAAGGGACTTGGAAAGATTTCATGGTCGGGTGAATGGTGTAGGGAACCTTGTTCCTCCATTTGGTGAATTAGGTCTAGTTCAGTGGTTTTAGTCATGATAATGTCAAATAAGGCCATGATAGGCCATTTTGTAATGTTGTTGTGGTCTTTTGATTCATTGTGGGGTCATTAGGTAAATATTGATAATATTGCAAAAGTTGTCATGAGAAAATATTGTAAAGTTGCAAAAAAATGTAAGTTTATAGAAGGCCAACAGTCATTGTCTTCTAAAGGTCATTGGAGGAAGTTGAAACAATTAGTTTAGGTGGGAAAATGTTTAAATATGTGAAATCCATTGATGTGCAAGGTTGTTGAAGGTTTTTTGAAGAAGAAAATCAAAGAAATATCTCTATTTGTTGTCATTTTCTATGTAATTTCATCTTTACCAGCCTGTGTATGATCCGTACAGTTGGTTCTTGATACAAACCTATGAAGGATTCAATAGAGACTCAAATTAATAGAATCTTGTATTTGGTTTGAAGATTTAACATTGTTTTAGGAGGGAGATAGGCATCATTTTCTGAAGTTGCTTGCTAAGTTGCTGTCAAGGGTTTGAGGGCTAGAATGTATTAAACAGACCATTCCACCTTGTGTACCTATTGTATCTCAGTGGAATGGGTATGTACAAAATAGGATTAGGTGTAGGAGTAGGAAATTAACATTATCAAGGGCTTTTGAAGAGGTTTAGCACGAAGCTCCTGTGAGAATTTCAAGAGTTTGAGCCTAAAGAACAAGGCTAAAAGTGGGTAATCGAAGAAATTGCTTGAGAGAAAGTTAGAACTGGTTGGGAAAGGTGTGAGAATGTGGGATTTGATGTGTTAGGTGGTTTTCATAGACAAGGGAGGTCAAGTGCAGGTTTGGGCATGAAGCCCTAATTGAGAAAAGAGCATTTTGTTAAAGGGAAAGAGAGGTTTTAGAGTGTCAAAGTGGGTAAAGTTAGGGGGAAACATAATTTGGTGGTCATTTAAGCTTGTGCAAGTAGAATGCAAAATGATTGAAGTGGTTTCAAGTTTGCATGAAGGTTGGAGATGGGTTTTTCAATAAACCCTTGCATATTTGGTGGAAAATGAGGGTTTCCTGAAAGAGGGTCATGGTGAGTGAGATTTGACTCAAAGGTTGGAGATTTTGGTGTTTTGGAGACAGTTTGAAGACTATATAATGAGTTTGTGTGTTGGCAGTAAGATTGAAGGTGTTTTCCTTTGGAAAAGTGGGCTAATTGGAGCCCTTTTCAGCATTGAAACTTAGTTTGAGATGAGTTGGTCCAAAGAGAACTTAAGTGATTTCATCATATGTTGTGATTGGGCATATTGGGTGCTCAAAAAGGTGTAGAGATTGTGAGTTTGTCAAGTTGATTGAGAGTTAAGACTTGAAAGGAGAGTCTCTAGACCTACTAGGCAAGTAGGGTGGTTGCAAAGAAGATAACCCTGGAGAGGGTTTTGAAAGTTTCAAAGGTGATTGAAAGAACTCAAATTGTGTTGATTTGGTCAATGACCTCCCTATCATTGCATCAAAGGATAATCCAAGTTGTGTTTGATTTGTGCCTTAAAACTAGGTTGATGTTTTGATTTGCTAATGGGTATAAAAAGATGTTGATATGATAGGTTGTAGGTCTAATTATTTGTGTTTCAAAGGATGATGGATTAACCAATTTGGACCAATTATGATTTGTACCAGAATATAGGACAATAGTGGTTTTTTTTAGGATAGTAGTGACAATTTTTTGGACAATAGTGGTTTATTTTTTAGAACGATTATGACAACTTTAGCAAAAAATTTCTCTATTTAGAATTGTGACTGGTAAAACAAGGAGGAAAATAGTGAACTTTTTGACAAAAGTAGTGAAAACTTAGGATGACAACGACAATATTCTGGAACAAAAGTGGCACAAATGACAGTAGCGGCTCTACTTCCAAATTTTCTAGTTTCTTGATAGCAGTTTGTTGGATAAGTTTGTAAATTTTGATATTCTTGTTTGATTTGATGTTTTTGATGGTAAGTGATGCATATAATAGACAATTTTGATATCCAGTGATGTAGCTTGTAGATTATCAATCAACATATCCTAAAGAATAAAAGGTATTCTCTTCTTTGTAGGCTTACCTCACCCTCGAAGGAGTGATTTTAAATCAAATCTATAGAGGGAACAATTAGGATAAATCAAGGAAATGTACCATATTGATACTCCAAGAAAAATATTCCCTTCCCTTAATGCTTTATTTCCTCAACTCTAGATTTGATGTGGTAAGTAACTTCTAGGAGTGGTGCACCTCCCATGCACTACATTGAAGGATGTTTCGAGAAAATTGGATAGGCTTCTGAAAAAGGTATTTAGTGACAACCATGAACACTATGATGTATAGATCAAACACAAGAGACTTAATGCTTTATCTATTCTTGTCCAAATCATTAAATTCAGATGAGGATGAGGAATAGTATGCTATTCTCGCCTAGATATAAGCTACTTTCTTTTAATTTCGCAAACTTTATATAGCCTGTTGGTAAACGTGATTTTAGGGTCACTTATATGAGTTCTCTAGTGTAGGATGTATCTCATTAGCAAGCCCTTATCCTAAAAAAATGGGTGACCACAAAAAAGTGCAAAAATCCTAAAGTGTTTCTCGTCACCCAGGATCGTCAAAAGACGTAGGGGGAGAGGATATGCACTCGCCTTTCCAATCATGGTGAACACGACATACAACTCATAGCAATTTGATTTTAATCCCCAAAAGTGAAGTGTGTAAAGATAACAATTCATGTTTTAGATGCACCAACTTCAAAATGTTTGAGACTTCAAGAAAGAAATGCCATTTTGCAATCAGAAAAGATGATTTGTTCAATTTTATGCACCAAATTGAATCATGAAGATCATGACCAAGTTTTAATGCACCAAAGTAAACATTTTAAGTTATGTTCATTTTTACTGCAACAATAGAAAATGGGTTCATTTTAAGAGTACCAACTAAAAATGTGTTCATTTTAGTAGCACTAAAATAAAAAAACATTCGATTTGTCATGTTCATTTTTATTGCAGCAAGACAAAATGTGAGATTTGTAGGTTCTTTTTAGGAGCACCAAAATGAAATTATGAAATCAATTTTAAGTACAATAAAAAAAATTGTGAGATTTGTAGGTTCTTTTTAGGTACACCAAAATGAAATGTGAAATCAATTTTAAGTAAACCAAAGTGAAGTGTGAAAGTTGATTGTTTGATTTTAAATGCACCAAAACAAAGTGTGACTTGTAGGTTCTTTTTAGGTACACCAAAATGAAATATTTTAACTAAAAATGCTTTGAAATTTTGAAGGCCTTGGACCATTTGTCAACTCTGCAAGCAACCTATTAGTTCACATGAAAACACACCATAATCTTGCAAGGATTGCACCAACAAGGTTATAAAATCTCACAATCATAGCAAACAACTAGTGGTTAGGGTTAGATAGACCGAAAATCCAAAAAGAACTTTGCAGATTGAAGTAGAAACATAAAGCAAAACAATAGTTGACCTATTTAGTACAATAGTGACCTTTTCACTAGAATGATTGCATCTTCTTCAAATGATAGTGATATGGAAAAAGTTAGTTCATTCAAAAAACTATAACTACAATCACATTCAAATTTTGGGACTTCCACGTGCTAGTTAGCAATAACATTTCCTACAAAAGACGTAAGCATTCCAGAACCTATAACTACTGACAAAACCTTACAAAAACATTAGTGTTAAGGACCTAGGTCCCACCGGGCGTGCCAATTAATGTAAGGGGAAAATAAGCATAAGAAAACAACAATAAAATTAAATGAAAGAGATCAAAGAAAAGACAATTCCCAACCCCTCATGAAATGAAATTGTAAAACAATGAAATCAATCAAGCAATGCAATCATAAATAGAACATAAACTAAATTCATGAATTACAATATTACCATCCCATGTTGAAGTGTAATTCGTATTTGATGTCAAATCGCTTGGATCAATACGAAGCCTCCATTGTTGTTTTAAAAGCTTCAAAAGATGTGTTAATGGTGATAAAAGATGTAAATGTGCTAAATGTGCTTCAATGGCTATTTTGACATAACCTCTCCACAAATTCTCCAAATTCTTTGATCGTTCTTTAGAAGAAAGAAGGTTGTTTTATAGATTTCTTAGTTATGAACGATCGAGATTCAGTAATGAAAGTTCACAATCAACGGTTGAGAGCCGTTGAGACAAAATAGATTGGTCAGTTAAATCCTCTTATTGATCCAATTAAGGATTTTAATTGGATAATCAATAGGATTTGATTGGAATGATTGGCGGGATTGAGAAAATCAGGTTGAGTGGATAGTGGGATTGAAGAAGTCAGATTGAGTGGTTATTGGGATTGAGAAATAGATGGGTTAGTTAACTAATTAGAGTGAGAAATCGATGGTAGTGATTTACTCAATCAAAAATGGGTGAGGATAATTATTTAATATTGGAGATGAACATGCAAGTTGCCTTTGAATTTAACAAATAGAGATATATTTGTTTGTTGACCATGTTGAATGATTTTGAATAATTGATTTAATTATTCAAATTTAGAGAAGGGAAAGTGGTTTAATTAAATTATTAATGATAACAATTTAATTCATTTAGATGAATGAGGTATATTAGTGACATAATTAAATAACTTGTGTTTACTTAATGAAACGAGATAGATAATGTTAAATTAGTTGATGAAATAGTGAATTAATTAAATAATTAAAGATTATTCAATTAATAGAGTAAAATAGGGTTAATGATGTAAATAATGTGGAAAAGGGGATTAATGATGTTAATGAGATGATATACAATAGTGATAGTGAAAGTGATGTCGATTATGGAAAGATGCAATTTAGGATATGTGATATGTGTTAGGTCATTTTTACATGTCTACGTTTTGCCCCTCTTTGAGACAAAGTGTCAGTTACATTGTTTCAAAGAATTCGATGTTTGGATCAAATATTTTAATAATTTAATATGCCCCAGTATGCCTCGGTGGTTAGCAGAAAGATAATACGACACTGGGTTGCCCCCTCGAGAGGTTGGCCAAAAAAAAAACTTTTCTAGTCAAGCTCAGACCAAGGTTTCGTCGTAGTTTAAATGTGTAAAGAATAAAAAATAAGGGTATACGGCTCGGGTTTATGGTTTCAGATGCTCCAGAGTGCTCAAAAACTAAAACCTAGGAGGGTTCCCAAGGCAAAAATTAGAGTTTGGGGGGTTAAAATAGGAAATTAGGGTTAATTTTTCCTCATTTTCACTTTAAGCCTTAAGAAATTCTTGCTTCTGGAGATCTTGTTGCTTCGATTGTCAATTTGTGATGGCGAGGATTTCGAGTGCCCCACATCAAGCAAATACCATTTGTTCATTTGGGAGGCCAACTGGCATAGGCATCACGATACGTACCCCTTCCTTTATTGTTTTCATCATTTCTCGTTTGCATAATTAATGCTCAAATTTTTTAAGGATGATAGCGGTAATTTCTTGATTTTCACTCTATTGTTTCTATTTGATCGCTAGTGTACTAGGTTAGTTTACCGCTATCGTAGAAATTCCACACTATAGTTTAATTTTTCCACTAGTGTAAAAACCATTCGCTATTGTTGATCACTCTTGTTAAAAATCAGTGTTCCACGGGGTTTCGGGGATGGGGATGGGGGGATGGTAGGGGATGCATTTCAAAGACACAGGGATGGGGGGTCTAAGTTTGGGGGTGGCTGGAGGACGATGGAGGGACGGTGGCGAGGGGGCGGCAAGGTGCTGAAATACATATAGTACTTGAAAAAATAGTTATAAAAAGATGTATAAGTATAAGAATTATACATCTTGGAGAAAACTAGGAGTCCCCTAGACATCTTGAGGACACCCCAACATCCTTGAACACCTAACAACATCTTGGAGACAGTGACATTGGTGGTGGGATGGTGGCGTTGGTGGTGGGATGGTGGGGGGCCGTCCCCCCCAAGTTCCCAAGTCTCTAAGACATCCCCGTCTAGGAAACACGAGATTTTTTGGGGGGGACGTGTCCCCATGGAACACTGTTAAAAATACATGCTATTGTAAAAAGAACACACTATTGTTATAGGTGACAGCTATCATATAAACTAGCCGCTAGTGTAAAAAGTAGCCACTATCATAAAATCTAGTTGCTAGCATAGAAACTAACCGTTATTGTAGTAAACATGGCTGCTTTTGTAAAAACATGTCGCTATCATCCAAAAAGTGCTCGATATTGTCAAAATTGAATGATTTAGCTAATTTTTTTATAGTATTAAGTTCATGATTTGATTTTCTAGCAAATTTTTGACGTTGTGGGTTGAATTTTTTCAGGTGGTTCTCAAATCACTGTATTCCAAGGAGCGATGACCATGAAAGTTGTTTCATTTTATTGTTGAGTTCTAAGAGATTGAGAGAGGCTTCCTCTAAAAATGTTGGTCTGTGTCACATCCGCTATATGCCTGAGATTAGATGTCACAGGGCGATGATGACTGCACTTGTCGAGAGGTGGCATTCTAATACTTCATCCTTCCATCTTCTATTGGCAAGGTGATAGTTACCCTCAAAGATGTGTGGAGGATTTTGTGAATTCCCATTCATGGTGAATGGGTTACATATGTGGTTAGCAAGGGTATCCTTTCCATGCAATGAGTACTTCGTGTGTGACATCTACAGATAGTGGATTCCGAGATTGACTTGTCTCAATTCGTTGATGGTGTTGATCCTCTATCCATGGTGCTAGTTGGTTTGATTAGCAAGCCTTTGATGCCCAATCACAGAGGCAAGTTATTTCCTATTGGATGAGACATCTGCATAGAGCAGATGATGAAAAATGAGACCAAATATACATGGGGCCCATGTGTTTTAGTGCATTTGTATTGAGATATGCACGAGGTCGTATATAGTGGTAGTAGTTCCATCTCTGCAGGGATGACTCTTTTGCATGTGTGGGGCTGGGAGAGGATCCTAGTGACCAGGCCAAATGGTATACTTGATCAATATGTTGATGATCCATTTTTTTACAGGTATTTTGATTTTTTGTATTACACCTGGCCAGGAAGGTTACACTATTGGAGAGGCATTTTTAACAATATGACCAAGTTTATTTGGAGGCCTTTGCTAGCCTATGAGGCTTGGATCGATGATATGGAGCAGTTACCTTTTTGTAGACATACATGATGGCTCATAAGCCGCATTGACACTATTCTTGAGAGGTACCTACTTGATAGGCTTCTTTGAGAGTTCAGAGAGAAACAAACCCAGTTTTCCAATGAATACCATGCACGCTTTGGGCGGACATCTCAAGAGGCCAAGGTTTGGGGGCTGATAGCCTCCTCTACTACCACAGTGGCCAAATTTTGAGAACTTTCCCCATTTGGATGGGGATGGACAATTGTTCCAGCAAATCCAAATACTACGAGAGATTTTGATCAATGGTGGGTCCAAAAATGGCCATTACGATTTACAGATCCAACTGGCGCTAGGTCAATGATGGGGCAGGTCCAGAGGGTTTTCGATGTTACTGGTAGGATGGGTGGCTAGTATTTTTAGATCTTAGATTTTCAAATTTTCACTTTTTGATGAATTTTCAATGGTGGATTTGGGAATGTAAGAGTTGGTATAGAATAGCTCTACACCATGCAAGATTTGGTTGAAGATTATAGCCACCCAAGATCTAGGAACTTAATAAAAGCACAAGAGAGATCAATATGCAATGCTCAATATTGCAATGGAATTGATTATCCAATAATTGATTTACTAATGAGAACCCCTTGGTTATATAGCCAAGGTGAGACATAGAATTAAATAAGATCATGGCAAGTGTAATAATCCTATGTCATATAACACTATATCATAACTACCTATGGCACATGTGTTATAAGTAAAAAGATATGATAAGATCTAATGATAACTAACACCTTCTAGAAAGATTCCCTCCTAGGACCTAACTAAACTTAACATGTAATTAGGACCTAGTAATGACGATAGATAAAACGCCTATTTACACCAGCACCCCCATTAAGAACAACTTAGGGAGTAGCTGATTATTATGAAAATGACACAAGGATGGGTCCCAACTATGAGGCCATGCTAGGTACCCATGTAAAAATGCAAATGCAATCTCTCAAAAACAAATAAAATGAGAAAACCTAGTGGGACAAAGCTCCTCCCGAAAAGAGAGATGAAAGAAAAATTCTCTCAATGAAGAATGAGAAGGACAAAACCCTATGCGAAGAAAAAGAGCCCCCCATAAGAGAAGTAGAAGAGAGACCATGCAACATCCCCTCAATGTTGAGTCTCTTGTAATGATGTTAGAATATCAACAAGAAGATGATCCAAAAGCGTCGAACATTCCTCCCCAAGTAGGAAGAAACAAAACCAAGATGGTATGTAGGATGTATTCCTATTCTTGAAAGGAAGATGCAAGAAGTAAGATGATGGATGATGTTTCTGAAGAATGCTCAAGTGTCTCCATGTCAATGCTGAAATATGTCACACTCCAAAAAGGCGTTCTAGGCCACACTACCGAAGAAGAAAATCTAGAATCTACTAGAAATGATTAAAGAACACAATCCAAAGACACGGATACCTCCTCTAAAGAAAAAGAAGCCTCCTCCAAATGATGTCCAAAAGAATCCACACTCATGTCAAATTGCAAAGAATGATCATGTAGAGAATGAACAAGAGGGTTAGAGTGTTCCCTCACAATAATTGAAGAAGGATCATCTCCATCAAAGAGAAGATGAATGCAATCGATTATGTCTCCCAACTCTGAAATGCAAGACTCAAAAAATAAATTAGCAATGTCTATCAAGTACTCATCCCAAGTAGCCATCTCTAGAAGATGATGAATGGCCTGGTGCAATAAATCATAATAAGCAAAAACTATGGCAAAACAAGCATCCTCAAGTACAATAGTAGATGAAGGAGATGGAATATCAACACATGTCACTAGATCCTTAGTGGATGAAACAATACCAAGATTCAAATGACCATACTAAATCTCCTCAAAAGTGTCCACACTAGATGCCTTAATGTGAACATATGTTGAATCAATAGTAGGAGAAAAATGTGAGAAGGTGTAGACTCAAGATTGGTGACCAACCTCCCCAACTGCAACTATAACTTTGCTATGCAAATCTCGGATTATGAAAAAATTTGGTGTGAACACAATACTCTTTCTTGCTCCGACATTTGTGATATGATAGATAGAAAGGATATTGGTTGACAATGAAGGCACATAAAGAACATCATTGAATGCTTTGTCATCCATGTCAATGGAACCCTTCCCACAAACACACGCATATGTGTTATTAGCCATCAGGATAGGTGGTGATGAACAAGTCTCAAATGAAGAGAACATACTTTCTGATGAATCCATGTGATGTGAGGCTATTGAATTAGGTATCCACCTCTCTGACTCAAAATTTGCAACTACAATAAGTGCTTTCCCCTTATTTCTATCAAAATTTTAAGAAGAAGAAGAAGAAGATGAACCTTTTGATGATGAAGAAGAATTGATTTGAGCCTTCTTAAGAAGATGCTTCAACTCATAAAAAAAATTTTAATAAAATTTATGATCATCATGCCCTAATTTATTACAATATGCACATGCAAGATTCTCCTTCTTAGATGATTCCCATTTAGAGGGAGAGGATTCAAATTCTTTATCTTCCTTTTCTTCTTATCAAGATTCACTAATTCTTTCTATACCTTAGATTCACTAGCCAACAATGCTTGTGACTTGGAAGGATTGATTAGACCGATATCAGTTAACGTTTCTTCCTCTTAGATTAGGAGATTTTCAAAGTCATCAAACTTAGGACCAACATATGATGCTCCCATAGAAATTCGATGGGTATAAAATCCTTCTATTTGGGAATAGAATAACTCCAAGAGTCGGTATAAAATAACTCTACACCATGCAAGATTTGGTTGAATATTATAGCCATCCAAGATCTAGGAACTTCATGAAAGCACAAGAGAGATCAATATACAATTCTCAAGATTGCAACGAAATTTATTATCCAAGAATTGATTTACAAATGAGAACCCCTTGGTTATATAGCCAAGGTGAGATATAGGATTACACAAGATCATGAAACGTGTCTTAATCCTATGTCATGTGAAAAAATATCATAACTACCTAGGACACATGTGTTATAAGTCAAAATATAAGATAAGATCTAATGACAACTAAAACCTTCTAGAAATATTCCTTCCTAGGACCTAACAAAACTTAACATGTAAATAGGACCTAGTAATGACTAGATAGATAAAACACCTATTTACACCAACACCCCCCTTAAGTGCAACTTAGGGAGTAGCTAATTATTATGAAAATGACACAAGGATGGGTTCCAACTATGAGGCCATGTTAGGTACCCATGTACAAATGAAAATGCAATCTGTCACAAATGGGGAAAAGGAGAAAACCCAATGGAAAAAACTCCTCCCCAAAAGATAGATGAAAACAAAATAATCTCAATGAAGAATGAGAAGGAAAAAACCCCATGTGAGGAAAAATACCCCCAATAAGAGAGAAGTAGAAGTGAGACCATGCAATCCCCATCAATGTTGAGTCTCCTGCAATGATTGTAGAAGCTTGACATTGAATGTTGAAGATGATCAAAAGCATCAAACAACAATCCTCCCCTTAGGAAGAAATAAAACCAAGATGATATGTACGATGTCTTCCCATTCTTGAAAAAGAAGATGCAGGAAGTAAGATGATGGATGATGTCTTTGAAGAATGATCAAGTGTCTCCATGTTGATTCCAAAAAATTTCACACTCCAAACAAGCATTCTAGGCCACACTACTAAAGAAGAAAATCAAGAATCTCCTAGAAAGGATTAAAGAACACAAGCCAAACAAGGATGCCTCCATTGAATACATAAAATCCTCTTCCAAATGGTGTCACAAAGAATCCAAACTCATGTCAAATTGCAAAGAATGATAATGTAGATAATGAACAAGAGGTTCAAAGTGTTCCCTAGCAATAACTGAAGAAGGATCATCTCCATTAAAGAGACAAATATAATCAATGATGTCTCCAAAATCTGAAATGTGGGACTCACAAAACAAACCAAAAATGTTTGTTAAGTACTCATCCTAAGTAGCCATCTCTGGAAGATGATGAATGGCCTACTGCACTGAATCACAAGGAGCCAAAACTATGGCAACACAAGCATTGTCAAGTATAACAATAGATGAAGGAGATGGAATATCAACACATATCACTAGATCTTCAATGGATGAAACAATACCAAGATTCAAATGACTATACTAAATCTCCTCAAAAGTTTCCACACTAGATACCTTAATGTGAACATCTACCAAATAAATAGTAGGAGAAAAATGTAAGAAGGTGTAGACATGGGATTGATGATCAACCTCCCCAACTGCAACTATATCTATGCTATGCAAATACCGGATTATGATAGAATTTGGTGTGAACTCAACACTCTTTCCTGCTCCACCATGTGTGATTTGATAGATATAAAGGATAATGGTTGACAATGAAGGTACAAAAAGAATATCATTGAATGCTTTGTCATCTATTTCAATGGATCCCTTCCCAAAAAAACACATATATGTGTTGTTAGCCATCAAGATTGGTGGTGATGAACATGTCTCAAATGAAGAGAACATAATTTTTGATGAAGCCATGTGATGTGAGGCTCTTGAATCAAGTACCCACCTCTTTGGCTCAAAATCTGCAACTGCAACAAGTGCTTGCCCCTTATGTCTATTAGACTTTGATGAAGAAGAATAAGATGAACCTTTTGATGATGAAAAAGAATTGATTTGAGCCTTCTTAAGAAGATGCTTCAACTCATCAATTTGTTTTGAATAACATTGATGTTCATCATGCCCTAATTTTTTGCAATATGCACATGTAGGCTTATCCTCCTTAAATGATTCCCTTTTAAAGGAAGAGGATTTAGATTCTTTATGTGGCTTGTTATTTTTATTCTTTTGCCTCTTATCAAGATTCCCTAATTCTTTCTAAACCTTAGACTCACTAGCCAACAATGCTTGTGACTTGGAAGGCTTGATTAGACTCATTATTAGTTAACTTTGTTGCCTCTTGATTAGGAGATTTGCAAAGTCATCAAACTTAGGATCAACATATGATGCTCCCATATAAATTTGATGTAGTGCTAATGTCAGAAGGTCACAGGAAAAAAATTGATGGACAAAGGGCCATCAAAAAATAATATTTTCCCTTGGATGGAATATTCTCGTGGAATATTCTAGTAACTACGTTGGCGAAGAAATCTTTGAGAAGTTGTCGAATTGGTCTGGTGGAATATTCCATGTTTGATCAGTTGCAGGCAAAACAATTATGGGGGCATTGGAGGCTTGCATGGTTCATTGTGAGTGTGTCATGTGGAGCCCTAGCGGGGCCTAGTACCCTACGAGGTATTTTCAGGTCTACAGAATGACAGTTTTTTTATTTTTTAATATTATTTTAAATAAAATTTTCAAGAAAACAACTTTAGAAAAAGTCAAATTTTGTAACAAAATATTTTCACCTCCAATTTTTTTTTGCCACCGACTAAATTTTCACGACTGTAATAATGCCAATGTATGGACAGTCGAATTGGGGATTTTTTCCCTCAATCCTTGGGTGAAGTGTTATGATTTTAATGATGATAGTTGATCTTGGGTTTTTTGGGTCTCCTGGATGCTATGGTAGGATCAGATTTGACCCAAAATGCTCCAAAATTGTAGCTACCTCCTACATCTGGCAACCACACTTCAGCTTCAAACCCTCATAGATCTAGCCTCATTGTCCAATTTAGATGAAACAAAAGGAAAAAACTGACTTTCTCAAACCCTCTAATCTCAATGGTGAGCTCATATTTGCACCAAAAAACTCTAATTTGAACCTATAATACAAAGCCACAAAGAGGAAACCCCCAAACTTGGTATTTCTTTCAAGCTTTTTTGATTCTCTAAATCATCATTTGATGCAAGAGAAGAGCATACTCAACTTTTCAAGATCTACCAAAAATTTTAACCTAGATCTCTCAATAAAGACTAACAAGAAGCAATCCCACAAGCTCTAATACCATGTAAGAGTTGGTGTAGAATAACACTACACTGTGCAAGATTTGGCTGAAGATTATAGCCACCCAAGATTTGGCTGAAGAGTTGGTAAAGCACAAGAGAGATCAATATGCAATGCTCAAGATTGCAATAGAATTGATTATCCAAGAATTGATTTACAAATGAGAACCCCTTGGTTATATAACCAAGGTGAGACATAGGATTAAACAAGATCATGACAAGTGTCTTAATCTTATGTCATGTGACAACATAACATAACTACCTAGGACACATGTTGTTGCAAGGTGTGTGCCCTTGGTCTCCTTGTGTTGTGCAGTGTAGTGCTTGGGTTCGTGATATGGATTAAATGCCTCTCGTGGATTCATTAATTCTGGCAGTTGTATCAGGCATTGATAGGTCGATCTTTTGATGCAACAACAACCATCTTTGCAACAATTGGTATCAGAGCCCGGGTCACAGGTTTGAACCCCTTGCTTATGTTGGGGGGGATTGTTGCAAGGTGTGTGCCCTTGGTCTCCTTGTGTTGTGTAGCGCAACACTTGGGTTCGTGACATGGCTTAACCGCCTCCCATGGATTCATTAACTCTAGTGGTTGTATCAGTCATTAATAGGTCAATCTTTTGGTGCAACGACAACCATCTTTGCAACACATGTGTTACAAGTAAAAAATAAGATAAGATATCATGAAAAATAACACCTAGAAATAATCCCTCCTAGGACCTAAGTAAACTTAACATGTAAATATGACCTAGTATTGACTAGATAGATAAAACACCTATTTACACCAATAGGGAAATTCCTAGATTTTGTCTAGTAAAAATATTATGAAAATTCAAAAGTTTTGCATGTAAATGAATGTTTTTGAATGTTTTTAAAAGATGGTACTTCATGAAATGTGATAATAGATGTTCTGGAAAAAAATTATTGAATTTAGAAAAGTTGTATTTTTTTGCATTATTTTTCATGCCACATTCATTGGATGATGTGATGAGCTTAGGCTGTAGGTATTAAAGAGATTTATGGGAATGGATACCAACATGTCCCTATCCTAAAGTGGAAAGTGGGATGATCACGAGTGGAGAGTTATGCAATCAAGTGAAACCTAATGAAACATGGGTAATTAATTAACCAAGATAATGGATATCCATCTCATACTTTGAGTGCTCATACAGGCTAAGGATGATGGAGGAAGACAAGTCGCTTAAGGAGCATAAGACTTCCAAGATCAAGTGCCCTCATCTATATGAGAGGATAATTGGTTCCACTTTGATCCCAACATGAGTGTCCGTGATGGCATTCCCTCTCTTTCTCTCTAATATCTAATCCTAGTGTAGTTGAGTAGTACCTAAAGGTTGGTGTATTCCCTTCCATGTGCATGTATTATTTTACCCTTCATGATTTTTCCCAAGGATGATATTTGTATTAAATTGATGAGGTTGCTTAATATGGTTTATGCTATACCATTTGTGATTGTACCAACTGGTTGCGTGTATTAGATCCATCTTGAGATTTTGGTTAAGTGTTTTGATATGATGTATATGTTGACTATATATTTCATGTATTGCATGTGTATAAACCCTCTCCCCATGTGTTTGGTGTGAGTGTTGTGATTATGGCTTGTGTGAATATCTCCTAGCATAGTGGGAGTGGATCCTTTCAATTCTATGAGGTCAAATGGAAAGGTAAACACCATTAGGGGCCAAGGGCTCAAGGATCAAGCTTGATTATGGTACCATATTCTAATAACTTTACCTTATACTATTATCATTTCATTCAATTATAAAATGTATATATAAAGAATGTTTGAGTCCTATTATAGTAAATTATATTGTCTGATAAAGGAGAAGATTATTAGTTTATTTGCATGTTTTGATATTGGTATCAAGCATGATTTATTTATGATTTTATATATCATGATGTGCAAAGGTTAAAATAAAATTAGGAACATTAATTTTGGTGCTTACAATGAATTTAATGGTCATATTTCATACTTGGGTGGCCTAGTGTTGTAACTAGGAAACCATGTCTTATCCAGGATTAACCCAACCTATCTAAAAATTGTCAAACATTGTGAGCAACCTTGTCAATAGTGGGGTGGCATGGTTGATAGTGGGGTGACTTGGTTTGGTAGGGTTAAAAATCAAGTTTTTGTCTATCTCTATTTGGGAAAACTCATTCCCATACAAAAAATAGAATGTAGATCCTCTTAACCTTATATAGTCATTGGTTTCCTAATACTAATTCCACTTATTAATAATTTTTATTCCTTGTAGTTTTCTCATTTCGGTTGTTTTAGTCATCAAAACCCTTTGAAAACCTAATCAAGTTTCTTTGTTTTAGGACTTGATATTTCTTCCTTGTTTTGAGACCATGAGAAAACTATGTAAATAGAAGATGTTCCTCATGGTCCTAGGGGTATAGTGGTGTTGTGTGGATGTTCCTATGTGTGTTTTTGAGAAATTATATCATCTATTACCTTATTTTACATGAAACCTCCAAATATGACCCAATTGGTAAACCTAGAGCTAGGAAGATTGTTCTTCTAGTCTTGTGAAGACTTGGGAAGGTTGAATCTTTTTTGGTTGGCCTTGTTGGTTTCATCGAAATTCTTTATAGGTCATGGGGTTTTATGGATGGGTATCCTATTTTTTGATGTCATGTTGTGACGAGATGTCTTGGGAAGCATGTGGTTATCTATAAGTGACTCATCATCATTCTAGTTAGTGGAGTGTTTGTGCCTCTTGGTTAGAAAAACTCTTATGAAAGTTTGAAATTGTGTTTAGAGTTGTAAATCATGTCTAGATGTGGATTGGAGGCTTATGTTTCCTCATCCTATCCAGGTGCAGTGTTATGAGAGAATACAATCATGGTTTAGTAACTGATTGTTGTGTAGGTGTTGTTCTCTCTCTCTCCCTCTTATATGTTAATCATGGTGGATTTATCCCATGAGTTTTTAGTCTTCCAATATTTCCACCTTATGCAATGGTGAATTTTTCTTGTTGTTGTGTTGTTGTGTTCATGCGACACTTGTGTGTACATTGTTGTGCAAGTGTAACATGTCATTGTTGCATTATCGGTGTTGTCTTTGTTTCAAAAAAAAATTCCATCAAATTTTATTTTTAGTGCATCATCTTGGGGTATTACAACATAATTTGGACACTTCTTAACACATCTCACCTCTTGCAGTAATTATTACCTCCTTTAGTAAGAATGATGATGTATTTTCATGAGTAGCATATCTACAATAGGGGCATGTTATTCCTATGTGACATATTCCTTGGATATCACATCTTAAATCATTTTTTGAATCATACATCCATTCCATTTTCTATTTACAATCCTTCCATCATTCCATCTAATATGCTCTCCATCATTGCTCCTAGACATGTTTTTCCCTTGTTATTAGTTAAAATGTTGAGACAAAAATACCATCTAGTATTCAAATCATGAGACTAACTAAAATAATTCCATCTAAATACATGAAATATATCCAAATGTAAGAAAATTATATCCTAACACATAACCTAAACTTCAAAGCTCCTATCCATTTAAGCGCTATGAAAAAGTAGAAATAATCCAAATAAATATTACCAAGAAACTTATCATCCATCCAAAATAATTCATAGGCTTTGTTTGTTGTCTTTAATCCTAAATAAATAATCACATCATTATCGAGATGTTTCCTTTCCAATCCTTATGTTATTCATGCGACATGTCACTCCCACATGAATTATTCTATCATCACCATCAATTAATCTTTGGCTTTTATCTTGATCGAGAGAAAAATATTGTTTGTTCTTTGGATTTTTATATGTTTTATTGCTAGTTCACATTTTATTATGTTTCTTTTTGTATGTGTTGCTCCTTGGGGCATATTTCAAGAACCAACATCATGGTCTTCCATATCATGGCATTATTTGTCAAATTCCTTCTTGCAACTTCTTTTTTATTTGATTTAGTCCTATAGCACATGGAAATAACATCATCATGGTATTTTCATGGTCTTTTATATCATGGTGCACATTGCCATATGTTGTTGAAGCCATCAAGGTTTCTCATAATCATGATTCATGGCATGTAATTTAATAATTATTCTTCTCCATACTTCCCCCTTCCTAATAAATTTCATCCCCATATCAAACTATATACTTTCTCATCCTTCTTTCCTCCATTTAGAGAGCACACATGTGTTATTCATCCCCTTCTATCCTCTCAAGGGGGAATCCCTAAATTTATCTCAGAATCTCAATGCATGGGGCATGTTCCTTATTTTTCCTACTGGGTGCCTATATCTAATTTCTTTGAAATGTTGTTATTTTACACCATTTCAAAGAGGGGAAAAATATAGGCACCTATTTCTAACCATCTCGTAGTGTTTCCTAACACTATTTCATAATCCATTTCCTAATCCTTATCCAAATTATCTTTCAATGCCCATCTTTAATAAATTAATACCTCCAAAGGTTCTCTTTTCTAATTCAATAATTAAATAGAATTTTATATATCCATTCAAAGAAAATAATAATATCTATTATCCATTTCTAATAAATGATAAAATCCATAAATATCCACTAAATATTTCTTTGTAACCCCCCTCATTATTCCATCTCTATTTTTATCCTACGCACACATTTTTATCTAAAATAAACAAATAATAGGGAATACTTATCCTCGCTCATGTATTCCTCTATACAACTCTATAAATCAACCCCTTCATCCTTCATTTTCATATACTTGAATGAAATTTTTGTAAGTATATTTTATTGATTTGAGTACCCACATTCCATCTAAGAGAACATCCAAAAATATAAAGTTTTCATTTGGTATTAGTTCACATATTTTTAATTTTATTTGCATTCATCATTTCTTTATATGAAGTATTTTATTTGGTTCAAAATAGGATTCTAAAGTTTGCATTTTCATTTCCTATTTTAGTTTTAAAATTTCAGGTACACCTAAAGAAGGAATATAAGATGAATATTGATGTGGTGGATATTCCCCCTCACTATGGTATGTTAATATCAAGGAGGTTGATTTTCATTAGGGGAAGTATCCAAATGGAATATAGGATGAATATTAATCTAGTGGATATTCCCCCTCAGTATGGTATGTTATTATCAAAGAGGTTAATTTCCATTAGGGGAAGTATCCAAATGGATTATTCATATGCTATGATTCCTATTAATGTAGTGAATATCAAACTAGATAGGGAGAATGAACTCAAGACATAATTGAGGAGCCTACTAATATTGATCAAGAGTTTTTCTACATTGATGTGGATATTGATAACTTCAAGGTTGAAGTCATTATTGTAGAAAATAATAAAACGATTGCCAACAAAACCAAGTAGCTAGGAAATACTATCAAATGGTATATGTATATACATTTTTATGGTGAATGCTTTAAGGAAGGAGCAGGGGTTGGTATTTTTGTCACTTCCCCTAAAGATGAATCCTTAAAATATTGTTTCAAATTGGGATTTAAATTCAAAAATAATGCAAAAGAGTATGAAGCTTTGTGTTGGGCTTAATAATAAACTTGAAGCATAAAATTAATATTCTCGATGTATTAAGAGACTCAAAATAGGTTATCTCCCATATTAGAGGAAGGTATGTTTCTACAAAGAAAGGATTGAACAGTAAAAGGATGTTTCTTTAGAGAACAATGAATTGTTTGATGCCTTCATTATTGAATTGATAGAGAGAGAATAATTGTGTGGTTAATTTCTTAGACAAATTTTCCACTAGATCAAAGGACCTAACCTTGGTTGGTATTTCAAAGGCCAAGATGCTAATAAGGCCTTTAGTCTCAAACACCATTTGAATAACTAGAATTTTTTTAGTCATGAATTTGATTTGTTTAGGTTACCAAGTTACATTGATGAATACTAGAGTCAATAAATATGTTTTCAACATTTTATTAAAATGTGGATGACAAAGAGTACTTTCAACAATTAAATCATCTAGCTAAAGAATAATAACATCCCAAAAGGTTTGGTTGCTAGAGAATACTCATTTGATACTATAAACACAATTTTGAATAGAACAACAATTGTACATGAACAAGATCTAGAGGAATTCATTTTGAGAACACATTTTGTCCCCAAAGATATTTACAGATAAAAAGGATGAATCCTAAAATCATAATATTGATTATTGCATTGCTAAGAAAGCATTGCATATGTTTGTGTGGTCATGCAATGACCTTAAAGCATATAGGGAGGAAATATTCTTATATGATATACTTATAATACCATATGATAAGACTTTTAGGTAAAAAAAGGCTTATAAACCCCACCTCAACTCCCAACATACAACAAGAGTTGGAAAAACTCATAGAAGGATGGATTATCAAACCTATTAGGTATTCTTCATGTGTTTTCAACTTGGTTTTGGTTACAAAAAGGAAGTATATCATTAGGTTATGTGTATATTTTAGGAACATAAAAAAGGATTCTCTAAAGACAACTATCATTTTCTAACATGGAGGTAATGCTTCAAAAGCTAATTGGTTGTAATTTTTTATCAATGATAGATGGATTTTTTGATATAACTATGTGAAAGTCAAAGAATTAAAATAGTATTAAAAAATTCACTACCTCATACAATACATATGTTTATGTTCAAATGCAATTTTGGATAAAAAATACTAAAGCAACTTTCCAAAGAGCTATGGATACAAAAAAAAGAGAGATTTGATTGACATAATCATGTTTGTTTATCAATATGGCTTGATAAAATTTTCAAATAAGGTATAATATCATTGTAGTCATCTAGAGAATATTTTTTGAAGGACTATAGATTATGGTATATCCTTAAACCTTAAAAAGTGTACGTTTATATTCAAAAAAAGAATATTACTTGGTCATATTGACTCACAAGAAGTTATAAAGTTTGATCCTGAAAGAGTTGTTGCAATTGAAAAATCCCACAACTAAAAATTTCTACAAGTATACATTCCTTATTTGGAAAAATAAACATTGTTAGAAAATTTTCTCCAAAATTTACAAAAGAATAAAAGAAATATCAAAAATATCTAAGAAATAAAAAATATTCTATGCGAAGGTGATCCAATTGAAGTATTTGAAGGTATAAAGGAGGCAATCAAACAAGCCCCTGGTTTTACTTAATTTTTCTAGGCCTTTTCTACTATTTTATTTTTCTTCATTTCATTTAATATTTATTATTTTGTTGCAAAAGAACCATGATGGGTATGAATAGACCATCTCATTTTTTAGTAAATCACTCCAAGGTATAAAATTGAAATATGATGCAATAGAAAAGTAAGCTTATGCCTTGGTCAAACCTATTAAAAAATCTAGAACTTATTTTGTAGGTAAAAATATTGTTACATATGTGCCACATGTTGTAGTGAAATATATTTTTACTCATCAAGGAGTGACCAGAAGAAGAAAAATTTAGATAATAAAGATCCAAGACATTTGAAATTGAAATCTAGTTTACCAAATTGGTTTGAGGACAAGGTTTAGCTTGATTTATTTTAGAATCAAACCTCATGTGGAGAAATTTTTATTGTGTCCTTTTGAGATGCCTAAATGAAGAGTAATATAAAAAAGTATTATTTAAGATGCATAATGGTGCATGTGTGGTAGGTATTACATGGCTAAAACTATAACCCATTGGATCCTCAGGGTTGGATATTTTTGGTCATACCTATTTGTGGATACTCACAAGCTAATAAATAAGTGTGATGTATGCCAAAAAAATTTAGGGAGACTTAAGGATCAGGTGCATTAACATTAAGGCTTGTAACCATAAAATCCAATTTTCAACAATGGGGTGTTGATTTTACAAGGGAAATTATTAAGAATTATAGTGGTGTATTCAAATAGATTCTTGTAATCATGAAATACTTCACAAAATGGGTTGAATTAATTCAAATTAGGAGGGCTACAAGTAAGGAAATGATAGACTTAATTCTTGATCATATTATAGATGGGTTTGTTGTTCCAAGAAAATTATAGGTGATAATACAATTTTCTTTAGACCAATTTATTTTACTATCCTATACAATGAGAATGGAATCACTATCTCCCATTCTTACCCATACCAGCCATGGGGAAATGGACAAGTTGAGTCAACCAATAAAATTTTGATACAAATTATCAAAAGGTTACTAGGAAAAAATAAAAAGGCATGGAACTCTAACCTAAGATTAGTTGTATGGTTTGATAGAGTGATGCCAAAAACCTAATAATAAATCACTTTTTGAATTGTTGTATGGCGCCAATGCAAGGCTACCCATTAACATTTTTTTTCCTATTTATAAGCTTATGCAAGAATCCAATGAGAAGTTTGATTATGCAATGACTAGTAGAAGAAATTAACTTATTTTATTGAACTTGATGAGATCATAATAAAGGCTCAAATAGTAAACATAGAAAATATAAAAAGTTCGATACCATGTGGTTGGGTCCATACATCATAGGGAGTTTGTATGGTGAAGATTAATACTTCGTCAAGAGCTTAAATGGTGATTTTCAAGAAATGTTGGTGCATGGAAAATTCTTGAAACACTTTTTCTCTTAGGCTTTGGCCTAATTTTCTTTCCATACATGACTTTTTTTTAAAAAAATGTGCAACTATTACTATCCACAATTCATGATGAAGTTGTATAGGACTATTATGAAATCATCAAATATAACAATAAAAATAATCAATAATAAACCCAATTCAAATGATAAAATAAACCTACTTCAATAAAGCATGTGCACAAACAAATTAAATGAAACAATATCAAAATGACCTCCACAAAGTGCCTAACTGTACTCCATTGTGTGTGATAATGGTGTGATAAATATATGTTTATTTCTCTTTGATTTAGTTTTACCTATTTTTTCTATGCCTCAAAAGTGTATATTTGGCTGTATTTTTTTCATGTTACAATGTATTTATGTTAGCCCACCATTTATAACCAATCTGAGATAGTATAAGTGGGTTTTCCATAAATCATTTTTTTTCTAAGTGCTTCCTTGTGTCATCCATGGAGTTCTCATTGTGTGTCCAAGGTTGCAATTTTTTTTTCAAAAGTTCTAAGTGTTGGGTCTAGTTGGGTAATTTCATTAAGTTTTTGTAAGTTGTCAAAGTTTTAGAATTTTTGGGTTGTTCATCTCGACATGTCTTTCCACTTGATCTTAACATCTTGATCCTTTAACTTGTAAAATTTAAGTATGGTTGTTATAATATTGGAATTTACCTTACCTTCATACCATCCATCTGAGCCCCAAAGCTGAAACCCGATGCCTTAGAAACTTTTGTGCAACAAAGTTTTGGACTTGTGCTTCCCTTGATATTATTTCCCTAGCATCCCTAAGCTTCGATCCTTGAAGATTTATAATGTATAGCTAATTTTTCAACTCCCACTAGACTATCAAAATTATCCTTCCATAAGTACCCTTCACATATCATCCTTGACTCTTGTTAGCAATAAATATGGGGAATCACAAACCAAAGTTATGAGCCCCAAGTATTTTCTAAGTTTTGTAGTTATACCCTGGACTCATTAATTTAAAGGCGAACACCAATACAATCAAACATATGCGTAACTATTATACATCCATAGAATAACATATAACATCATAAAGATAGAAATTTGGTATCCATTCCATTAATTAGATCAAAATTAGTACAATGTAATATTTGTTGGAAACATGAGCATGATGATGTATGGCGTTATTATTGATGGAAACCCATTGTAGAAGTGATGGTTTATTAGTATAAATATAGTCTAGAGAAGACCAATTGTTTCTTGGGGAAGTTGGCTAAGTCCCAGACTGAGATAGTGATGTAACGGAGCATCAATTTTGTGGTCTATATTGCTCCATATTGTAATAACCTATCATGTATTTTTTGAGGTGTTAATGATACATATTGAACTAGTCAATATTCAATTTTTTTAGGGTTTTATGTCTTCTGCAACAAAAGATATTGATGACAAAGTATCAAATTAAGCAAATACATAGTTACAGTTGTAGAGTTCATGTTGGAATGCTCCACATTCCACCACAAATGATCATTATTTTGTGTAGATTTTAGGAAGTGCTTGAAGATTTCAAATGTGTGTGCACTCTGAGTGTCAAGTGGTTTGGTGGCCCGTGTGTCAAGTTTTGGGATGAACAATTAGTTCATTCAATTGTTGCTTCACTAGTTTTTTGTTGTGATGTCGACCTAAGGGTTTTGGGGTCGTGCAATACTAAATTGAGTATGGAGCAGATTCATAAGAGTGAGTTTAGGTAATGATGACCTATTTTGGTGAAGAACATGCTTTAGTTACTTCCACAAGGTATGTATGATGGAGCTTTGAGCTGACAGGTTATGAGGTCACATGTTTCATCTAATTAGGCTAACCTAATTGATGATATGCATGTGGAATATATACATATATATAGAAGGTCAATTCATTGATGGTATGATAAGGTGTGTAGTGAAGTGTGAAATGTGATAGTGGTGATCTTGTGACAATGAGGAATGAAGTGTGTAAAGTCAGTTTTCTAAGCCTAACTGGTACTGTATCTTTAGCATATAGTAGATGCATTGCGAGTAGTTCAAATTCTGGTAGTGAGCCATCCTTTTGTATATATTTTGTAATTTTAGAAGAAGTGATCTTCCTTGGGTAGTGAGCCCTCCTATTTTTTGGACATTGAGTCCTCTAGCTAGTGAGCCTCATGTAATCCAGTGTAACCAGTTATGATATATTGTGAGCTAATCCTCACTGTGGTTTTTCACTTTCAAGGTTTTCCACGTAAATCTGGTGTTCTTGTGTTGATTGTTGTGATGCATTCTTCAATTGTTTATTTCAATTTCTACAAGTTTAATAAGATGCTTTATAATTCACTTTTAAGTTAATGAATTCCAGGGAGTACTAATTCAACCCCCTCTTAGTATTATGGGTGTTCAACAATTCGTATCAGAGCAAGGTTCCTTCAATTTTCTTAACATATGAGGCAGATCTTGAAGGTTGAACACATGGAAACTAGTAGGTATCCTATCCCTTTGGATGAAATTATTATGGAAGGGTTATTGAAGAAGACTGTGAAGTTGATATGGAAGGAGAACTCAAATCTGCTCTTGAAGACCTGGACAAAGCAGAATGTGAGAATAGAGATCTAAAAGAAAATCTTAAGGAATCAGATGAGTGTATCAAGAAGTTGAGGAATCAAGTCGAGAAAGTTAAAGATCAACTCAAGGAAACAAATGAGAAACTCAAACAATCAAATGAGACAATCACTAATCTGAAAGCACAAGTTGAAGAAGGAAAAAGAGATGAAGATTGCTTAAATGCCAAATTGAAAGACAAGTCTACAGAATGCTCAAAACTTGAAGAAGAGATTGCATCTCTGAGGAAAGATTTGAAGAAAGAAAAAGAGTTAAGAGGAAAAAATCAAGAAGAGCTCCACCTTGCTTGATGATATGCTTGCTATTCAAAAAGAGTATAAGGACAAAGAAGGATTAGGGTTTGAAAAAGGAGAAAGCTCAAAGGAAAATCAGACTCCAAACAATGTTGAAAAGGAGAATAATGAACAAAGGAAGACTAGAGATAAGAAGAGCAATATCAAACATGTCCAAAGCCAGAATAAATATTTCAAGAGACCTCCTATTAGACAACCAACTGCATAAAGGCATCCATGTTTTAAAGTTCACTATTATTTATGCAATAAATGTTGACATAGAGCTGCAAAATGAAGAAGCAAGATGAATCAAAAAATTTAATTATTTTTTGGTCAATGGTATGCATGCAATAGATTTCATCGTAAGGCTAGTGAATGCAAAAGACAAATGATGTATGGTTACAATAATGGTATGATGTGCAAATTATTCCTTGGTTACTACTACTCATGTAATGGGTTTGGGCATAAGGCTTCTGAATGCAAAACTAAAATGGCAAGAAGTAAGTTTCTTTGCAACAAGGTGTCATATGCTATAAATCTAATAAACTAGGACACATAGCTAAGTTTTGCAGAGAAAAGAATATAAAATCCTTCGTTCCACAAAATAAGATTGATTTGGTTGAGGTAAAGAAGGATATGAAAAAGATATGGAAGAAAAAGGAAGAGAATGATGTGAAAAATGAATTTGTGCCAAATTTTAGTGCAGATGTTTCCTCCGGAAACTAGATAGAAAGCATTTGTCTTAGGGGGATTTTTAACAAAAAACTTTCTAAACCCCTACCAAAGATGAGATGCCAATGTCTTCAACATACTGGTGCATGTATAGGTTGGTTTGCTTGATCCATTGGTGAAATTTCTAGTGAGAAATCTCTTGGTGTTGAGATTTGTAGAATGTTTGGGAGTCCCTGTGATGATACAATGAATGTTGGATATTACTGATATGTGGTTTTCATCGATGTCAACACTATTGGCATTAATGTCTTTAAGACTGTATATGTCGAGGATATTGAGAAAATTATAATAAAATAAGTTGCAGGTTGTCGGTGATGCAATGAAGTTCAGTATGGTGGCTAGCTCAGTATATTAATGATAAGAGGTTGTGGATTAAAGGGTTTGTTGACAAGTACATCTAGTTTATCCACATACAGTTTCAGAGGTTCGCATGAAGATTTGATTGAGTTATGAGTATCTATGTTCTGACAGTTGTTTTGTTGCTTAAGTTGGTGTTCCTAAAAGAAGATAATATGATTCTAGTAATTTGAGTTGTTGTGGATGCTTTTGTAGTGATTCATGATGCTTTTGGATGTTTCTAGATTGTGCTCTATCTGTGTTGTTGGTACGCATTGATCGTTGTGCTCGTGATTGGTGATTTTCTTCTGTGTGTTCATGTTTTTCATGATCATGGCCAACAGGGTGATTGTAGCGTGTTGTGGATCTTTGAGGCATAATTGTTTAAGGTGTTTCATGTTTTGGGATGTTATTTTGGGTCCTTACTATGTTTTGGCCAACATTGTTTGATTCGCATTGATAATTGTTTATTGATTTGGGCCGACAGTTTGTACACATTTTATATTTTGTTGGGCCGACAGTTTGTTGATGTTATCCTTAGTTGTGGATATATATGATCGATTGTTTATACCATTTGAAAGTAGTGGTGTGCGAAGTATGTTGAGTGTTGTGTGTGAATAATGTTCTAATCTTTCGAAGGAAAAAGAAGAGTTTATGTGCTTAATCGAAACTGTAATCAGGCATTAGCATATACTATTTTCTCAGTTCAAAATCTTCTAGATGTAATCTAAATGTTTCTATAAGACAGTGAGTCTTCCTTTGGGCGGTAAGTCTTTTTGTATTTGAACAGTGAGCTCTAGGAAGTGTGCTTGAATGCATGTGCATTACCCATTTATAGTTCTTTTATACTTTTAACAGAGTATAATCTTGTGGATTAACCTCCACCGTGGTTTTTCCCCTAATAGGGTTTCCACGAAAAAAAATCTTGGTGCTATGTGTGTTTTTGATGTGGTGATTGTTAATGCTTTCATGTTTATATATCAGATCTGAGAATAAATTTAATTTGTAAAATTTCTGAGACAACTGATTCAGCCCCCCTCCTCTCAATTGTTTTCCCTTGTGTTGCCAACAATTGGTATCAGAGCAGGTTCCTCAGAAGAAGTTTAATAGCTTGAGGTGATCTGGGATGGCGAAATATAAGAAGGATAGTCTGAGATTTAATGGAACTAATTATTCTTTATGGAAGACTCAAATGGAGTGTCATTTGAGATGCATTGGTGAACCTTACTAGACAATTACAAAGAATAGGTATATCATCCCACATAATGGTCCTTCTACTACAGGAGAGATTAAGGAAACCGAGTACAATACCAAGGCTAAGGAAGGATTGTTGAGTGCTTTGACTGACTATGAGATGAAAAATGTAATGGAGCTGAAGACTGCTTATGAGATCTGGAAAAAGTTAGAAACTTTGTATGAAGGTGATACCCATGTGAAGATTTCTCAGTTGCAAAGCCTGAAAGGGAAATATGAAATGTTGAGAATGGGTGAAGATGAGAACATCACTTCTTTTATGCAAAGAGTGAATGAACTTGTGAGTAGTATCAAATGTGCTGGTGGAACATTGGAAGAATCAGAGATTGTTTCTAAAGTGCTAAGATCCTTGCCTACTACTTACAAACAAAAAGCTACTACTATTGAGGAGGTCTAGACCGTGACAAATGTAACTAGAGACATGTTGATTGGTAAGCTTACTGCTTTTGAGTTAAGTGAGTTTGGTGATTCTCTTCCTAAGACAGAATCTGCATTCAAAGCTACTATCTCTGAAAAAGATAAGCAGTCAAAGCTACTATCTCTTTAAAAGATAAGCAGAGATATGATCTAGGACAAAGTTCTTCTAGAAAAATGTCCAAGTATGAGTAGGAAATGGGAGAGATTGAAGAAGAGAGAAAACTAGACAAGCTTGAAGCACTTATTGTCAAAAGGGAAGGCAGAGGAGAAGGTAAGTATAAAGGGAAATTGCCTCTTAAATTTTTTTCTTGTAATAAGATAGGTCATTTTTCCTCATGGTGTCCAAAAAGAGTTCCTAAGCCAAGACCTAACAAGCCTAAATTCCAAAGAAAGTGTTATTATGTTGTTGATGAAGGTGTGACAGATGATGAATCTAATAAAGGGAATTTAAGTGAGGACGAATGGGTATTTATTATTATCAAGGAAAATGATCCAGTACCTATTGAATATGTTAGTTGCACAAATGTGGAGAAAGCTCTAGCTGCCAAAGTTGAAGAAAAAGATGAATGGGTGATTGACAATGGATGCTCCCATCACATGACAGGTGATAAAAGTAAATTTGTGAGCTTGGAAAAGTATGATGGTGGTGTTGTAATATTTGGTGATGAAAAAGTTGGTGTAATCCATGGTAGAGGATCCATTTCTCTTGATGGTAAGCATAATACTGATGATGTTCTATATGTGGAAGGTTTGAAGCATAATCTCTTAAGTGTTGGACAGATGGTTGACAAGGGATACAATCTTCAATTCAAGAATGGAAAGTGTAGAATATTGGGGAGTTCCAGAAATGTGATTGCATCTGGTACAAAAACAAAAGGTAACATATTTCACCTAAGTGCTACTGGTAAAAGTTGTCTGATTGCTCTAGTTGATGAAAGTTGGTTAAGGCATAGGAGAGAGTGTCATGTAAACTTTGATAACATTATCAAGATAAGTTCTACTAATACTATATGCAAGGAATGTCAGTTAGGGGAGCAAACTAGAGTTTCATTCTAGAGCAAACAACATTGTTCAAATGAAGTGTTGGAGCTTGTGCATACTGACTTGCGTGGTCCTTCTAGAGTCATAAGTTTACAAGGAACAAGTATTTCATGTCACTTATTGATGATTATTCTAGATTCATGTGGGTTACTTTCTTAAGGGAAAAATCCGAAGCTCTAGAGAAATTCAAGATTTTTAAGGCTATGGTTGAGACAAAGACAGGTCTGAAGATTAAATATCTGAGATCAGATAGAGGTGGTGAATTCACTTCTGGTGAGTTTAATTCTTTTTGTGAAGAGCATGGGATAAAAAGACAATTATTTTCCCCACGAACCCCTCAACAAAATGGAGTTGTGGAAAGGAACAACAAGACAATTCAAGAAGTTGCTAGGACTATGATGTTGGAAGGAAATGTTATGCATATCAACTGAAGAGAAGTTGTGAGTACTTCTGTTTACACTCTCAACTGGGTACGTGTCAAAGGTGATACCAGTAAGACTCCTTATGAGCTATGGTATGGTCATAAGCCTATTGTTAGATACTTCAAAATGTTTGGGAGTAAATGCTATATCAAAAGAGATGAAGATATAGGAAAGTTTGATGCTAGAAGTGATGAAGGAATCTTTCTTGGTTATTCTACTAAAAGTAAAGCCTACCGGTGCTACAATAAGAGATTGAGGAAAGTAATTAAGAGTGCTAATGTCAAGGTTGATGAAGAAACAGTTAGACCATCCAGAACATGTGGATATGATTCAGAGAATCAGAATGACAATCCAGATAAAGGAAAGAAATTTTAGACTCCAAATCAAGTTCAAATCATTCTGGTGAATCGAGAAAATCAAGAGGAAGGAACTAGTGAAAGTGCAGAAGTAAGATCACAAGAGCCTGAAGTTCAAGAACACCCTAAGACTCCAAGGTATGTAATATTAAATCATTCAAAAGATTAGATTATTGGTGATAAGAAAAAAGGTGTTCAAACTAGGAGAAGAATTGCAGAAGAATATGGTTTGATCTCAAAGACAAAGCCTAATAGTGTCAATGAAGCATGCAAAGATGAACATTGGGTGGAAGCAATGAAAGAAGAACTATTGAAAATTGAGAAGAATGATACATGGATTCTTGTTCCTAGACCTAAGGACAAAAATGTAATTGGAACTAAATGGGTCTTTCAGAACAAACTGAATGAGCAAGGTGAAGTTGTTAGAAACAAAGCAAGACTTGTGTGTAAAGGATATTCTCAGATGAAAGGAATTGACTTTGAAGAAACTTTTGCTCCTATTGCTAGGATTGAAGCTCTGAGACTATTTCTTGCTTATGTTGATTACAAAAACTTCATGGTTTATCAGATGGATGTCAAGTCATCATTTCTAAATGGCGAACTAGAAGAAGTGTATATTGAGCAACTTGGTGGATTTCAATTGACTGATCAAGGAGATATGGTCTATCGGTTGAAGAAAGCATTGTATGGACTCAAGCAAGCCCCAAGAGCATGGTATGCCAGATTGGACAAGTGTTTGTTGAATCTTGGATTTAATAAAGGTACTGCTAACTGTAATTTGTATTTAAAGATTGATCATGATAAAGATTTGATTGTTGAAGTCTTTGTTGATGATATCATTTTTGGAGTAGATGATAGTTTGTGCATGAATTTTGCTAATGAGATGCAGAGTGAGTTTGAGATGTTTATGATTGGAGAAATGAAATTCTTTTTGGGATTGCAAATTACTCAGCTAGATAGAGGGATCTTTATGTCTTAGACCAAGTACATGTGAAAGAAATGCTAAAGAAGTTTGGTATGGAAGATTCAAAGCCAGTTGGTACACCTATGGTGACTAGATGTAAGTTGACACAAGACGATTCTCCTAAAACAAATCAGACTAGATACAAATCCATGATTGGTGGATTGCTCTATTTGACTCAAACTAGACCTAATATCATGAATGTCATATACATTGTTGCAAGATTTCAAGTTGATCCTAAGGAATCTCATGTGTCAGCTGTGAAGAGGATTTTTCAGGTACTTGAAGGGGATAGTTGATTTTGGCATATGGTATCCTAAAGAAGTTGAACTTACTTTGAGTGCTTTTACTAATGTTGATTGGGCAAGAGATGTGAATGATAGAAAGATACTAGTGGTGGTGCATTTTTCTTGGGAAAGAAGTCGATTTCATGGTTAAGTAAGAAGCAGAATGCCATTTCTTTATCTACTGCAGAGGCAAAATACATTGTTGTTGCTAACAATTGTACTCAAGTATTGTGGATGAAGCAAATTTTGAAAGATATCAGAGTTGTGTATGATGAACCTATTGCTATATTCTATGATAATTCAAGTGCAAATAACATTTCTAAGAATTCAATGTTGCATTCAAAAACCAAACATATATCTATCATGTTTCACTTTTTGAGAGAGAAAGTGAGTGAAAAGGAAGTTAGATTGGAGTATGTGCCCACTAAGGAACAGATTGCAGATATATTTACCAAGCCCTTGCCTAAGGATACATTTGAGTATCCCAGAGGGAAGCTAGGGGTGGTTACCCCTCCTAATCGGGATTAAGATGCATTGACTTGTATCAGTCTGTGCATTTCATAGTCATATCTTGTGATCTGGATTGATATTGTGGTGGTTGCTACTAAAGGGGAGTAGTCAGATGTTTAGAAATGTGGTTCAAAGCTTGTGTGGAGAAATATAATGTGTATCTTTGTCATTGATGTCAAAGGGGGAGAAGAGTCATGTGAAAAACTATGAAAGAGTTAAGGAGAAAAGAGTCAAAATCTAAGGGGGAGAAAGTGTTAAGAGAAAATTTGAGTTGATGGTGTTTTTCACATCATGTGTTGTCATCAATGCCAAAGGGGGAGATTTTTGGATATTGCTGATATGTGGTTGTCATTGATGTCAACACTATTGGCATTAATGTCTTTAAGGTTGTATATGTTGAGGATATTGAGAAAATTGTAATAAAATAAGTTGCAGGTTGTCGGTGATGCAGTGAAGTTCAGTATGGTGGCTAGCTCAGTATATTGATGATAAGAGGTTATGGATTAAAGGTCTTGTTGAAAAGTACATCTAGTCTATCCACATGAAGTTTCAGAGGTTCACATGAAGATTTGATTGAGTTATGAGTATCTATGTTCTGACAATTGTTATGTTGCTTCAATTGGTGTTCCTGAAAGAAGATAATGTGATTCTAGTAATTTGAGTTGTTGTGGATGCTTCTGTAGTGATTCATGATGCTTGTGGATGTTTTTAGATCATGCTCTATCTATGTTGCTGGTACACATTGATCGTTGTGCTCGTGATTGGTGATTTTCTTCTGTGTGTTCATGTTTTTCATGATCATGGCTGATAGGGTGATTGTAGCGTGTTGTGGATTTTCAAGGCATAATTATTTAAGGTGTTTTGTGTTTGAGGATGTTGTTTTGGGTCCTTACTATGTTTTGGCCGACATTGTTTGATTCGCATTGATAATTGTTTATTGATTTGGGCCGACAGTTTGTACACATTTTATATTTTGTTGGGTCGACATGTAGTTGATGTTATCCTTAGTTGCGGATATATATGATCGATTATTTATACCATTTGAAAGTAGTGGTGTGTGAAGTATGCTGAGTGTTGTGTGTGAAGAAGATTTTATGTGCTTAACCGAAATTGTAATCAGGCATTAGCAGATGCTATTTTCTCAGTTCAAAATCTTCTAGATGTAATCTGAATGTTTCTATAAGACAACGAGTCTTCCTTTGGGCAGTAAGCCTTTTTGCATTTGAGCAATGAGCTCTAGGAAATGTGCCTGAATGCACGTACATTCCCCATTTATAATTCTTTTATACTTTTAATAGAGTATAATCTTGTGGATTAACCTCCATCGTGGTTTTTCCCCTAACAGGGTTTCCATGTAAAAAAGCTTGGTGTTATGTGTGTTTTTGATGTGGTGATTGTTAATTCTTTCATGTTTATATATCAAATATGAGAATAAGTTTAATTTGTAAAATTTCTGAGACAACTGATTCACCCCCCCTCTTAGTTGTCTGTCCTTGTGTTGCCAACAATGAAGGCTTAATAGTATTCAACCTAACTTCTCATTGCTACATTTAATGCACTTTTTAGGTCACAAATAAAGTGTTTATATTTCATTTTTCACATTCTAAAAGACATTTGTGTTCAATCATTTGAAGAGGAGAGCATACAAAAAGAGATCTGAAGTGTTGAAAAAAACCCTATCGATAAATTTCCATGAGATATTTACAATTTCTTGAAAACCCTAGCTCAGAAAAGTTTATAATGTTTACTCCTTAGGTTATTGATGTGCTTGAGAGGTTGAGGCCTAAATTTAAGAAGCATATGCATAAATCAATGGACACAAATAAAAAGGGGAATTCTCTAGGGTTCCTTTAAATGTGTTGCACACAAAAGATGTGTGAATTTACATGTATTCAAAGATGGATGAATATGATCACTTGAAGATGGTGGAGTTTAGGGAAAAAGTGCTAACTGAAGATGATTTCAAGTTGAAACCAAAGTATGCTAGCTCAAAAAAGAAAAATTTGGATGTGTGGATAGAACTTCCTAATTCCTGATGTGAAGATGAGTGGGTGAAGTATGTTCTAAGTAGAATTCATGATAAATTCATGTTGTTGGACATACCACATATGATAACCAAAGAGGAAATTAGGGTTGTTACTGGTTTGAGCTCCACAGGCCTATCCTGGCATTGAAGGTGGTAAAGAATGAAGTGGTGATGAAGCTTACGAGAGCCAATTTTGACAAGTGTTCCCTAACAATGGATGGCATTGAAGATCATGTTAGACCCCCAAAAATCCTGATGGATTTGTGTCCCTCTCCATGAGTTTAGTAAATCATCGATAAACCCTTGTCTTCCTAGGTGAGTAGGGTTTCATCTTCAAGCTCGAAAATGTTTTAATTTTTGGTTGACTGGCTCAGTCGGTTATTGACCCCTTAAGTCGTTTCTTGAGCCATCTAGCACGTTTGTTTACCGGCCCCCATTGACCCGCTTAATCAGTCACCACTTTCCCTCTGCTTTGAGTCTTTTCCTAAGATCGGTTTTTAATTTTAACCCTCAAACTTAAACATTAAGTCATTACCCAGTGGTCACATTGCCATCGGTTGGACCCAAACCGTTCATTTAATGCTAACCGTGCCGTCTACAGGTTTTTCAGATTCGAGGATATAGGAAAAGATCTCCATCATACCCCGCCAGCCCGCGGGAATTAAGTGATAGCGAGTTAAAAGCAATGTGGTTAGCGAGAAGTTGATGTGTGTTCATGTAGTACGTGGGACCCACTCTTCACTACCGCTCCAATGGCCTGACACATTCAATGAGCGACCGAGATCAATCTGGCGGAATGATCTTCACTATTCCCCGTTGGCTCGCTGAATGGAAATGAACGGAGGTTAAATCTAGCGAGATCAACGAAATCTTGACACTTGTCCCCACTCGCTCAAACAGTGGAGCCCACACAGAATGAAAGTGTCATTCGATATGAATGGGGATGATTGGTTGAAAACACCTCAGCGAAGCACCGCTAGAAGTCAAGAATAGTCAAGCACTGGTTAGTTGTTAGATCTTCCACCAAGGCAATTGATCGACGGCTAGCATTCAAAGGCTGGTGAGATAACATGTGATAGCCATTTCTACTTTGTGCGAACAAACCGCATTAATGGCCAGTATCATGCAGTGCGATTGAATTGATCTCAACCTGTGTGGTGACGCAAAATTTGGTAATCATGAAGGGTTGTCTACGAACTTCCATGCAACTGAGAATTAAACGGTGCCAGTACATCCTCCAACGAGTTGTTGTGGCTACACATTTGTGAAGAGCATTAAGTGTAAAGGCTATTGCTTCACTCGATAAATACAGTTGAGGTAATTTCCATTTGCATCATTATCACTTGGCAGTTAGGCATTTTCCAGTGTGCACGATTGACAGAAGAGAATGGGTGAACCAATACGAAGGTATGTTCTCTTGAATGCCATGAAGATAGATTCAGTTGCACTAGAAGCTACTAGGAAGCCCAAGATAGCGCCCAACAGATACAGTAGGAGACTGTAATTTCAAGACGAGGCTGCAGAAAGAGAGGAGAACAAAGGTAAAGGCCCGGTGCAATCATTTACTGGATCGAAGAGGAAATTAAGGTATGGACATGGCTCTTATGGGAAACAACATTCGCCCATAGACCTGACATCGGCGCTCCTGATAGTAGCACCGGGACCGACTCTACTTATAGGCGGTATTTGGCTCTGCTGAACGATGGTTTTCCCTCCAATGAGGAGGTAATTTTTGTGCCACCTCTGGCAGTCAAAACTCCTAGTGGGCAACCTGGAATTGTGCTTGGTAATGAGAAGAATGAGGAAGAGGTTGAGGTGTCTTCTCTTCCTCTGGTGACAATGAGAAGTGGTTGTGTTTACTGTGGGCGTTGTGCTAGTGTCAGTGGGGTGATAGGGAATTAACAATTGGTTATATGTGTGGAATGTAATTTTTGTGTTGATACATTATGTTGTGGTGGTCCGGGTTCTAGTGTAGGTGGCACCTTTTTGGTCTGCAACGACGGTCGTGTATGCCTCTATGGCATTTTGGGTTCCTAGTTCGTGCTGATGTGGATGGCGACAAGGAGAATTTTGGCGGAAATTTGTGTTTCTCCTTGTGGATGGCGGTTATGTTTTGGTTCTCCCACCTGTACTACTTTGGAGATTTAGCATGTGGGGTTTTGAAATGTTAAGAAAATGCAGTTGAAATTTAAATGAAATGAAAATTCGTAGTGAACTGCATCTGAGTCGGGAGCTTGTTGCTTCCCTTATGTTATAAAAGGGAAAATCATGGCTCATTTTGTACAGAGATAGAAGAGAAGGAAATAGGCTCTGGTTAGGGTTTTTGGTCGAATGTATATGAATAGATAGGAATAGAATAGTAGGTCATCTTTGAGTTTTATGAACAAACTTATGCAAGTTCCTTAAATTGTTATTCAGACATGATTCAAGTATAAGTGAATACATATAATTCTGATATGTTTCTCTCCTCCTATGAGTTTGGGTAAATTTTGAATGAAGTATAAATGGTAATTCTATTCTGCTTTGAATTTTTTTCAGATGCATGTCTCTAGTCTCTGTGTTGATTCAAGTAATCGATTAAATACTTTGATGGGGCCATGAATTTCCTTTGATTTATAGAGGATTTGATAAGTAGTGATATATCAGAAAACTCGAGCTCCATGATACAAAGTATTGTGTGGTTAGTCTAGTTTATTACTAAGTCATTTCTATTTTACTGATTCTTGCATATGTGACTCCATTTTTCCCAATATCTATGACACTAGTTTGTTCCATAATGGTTTACCTAAGGGGTTAATCTAATAATTGTTTAATGACCAACCTATAGCCAGGGTTCAAATTCACTTGAAAATTCATTGATACAAATATTCATATATGTCAATTCACATCATGGATGTTTTCATTTTGATGAACGAGTAGTGAATTACTTAGAAACGAGCCAATTCCTAGGTAATTATTGCAGAAGTATCCTTCATCCAAGTGTGATCTGCATTATGAAGTGTTCAACATAGCTGAATCTTAAATGAACACACTAGGAATACCCTCCTTGGTCCCACAGAGCCTAAAGTGCAGAAGATCTCAGTCATCAATTAGATCTTGTTAGTTGGCCATTCATTCTAAGAATCTTGAACATAGGAATTGGCTATTCCTTAGAGATATCTTAGGTGCAATGGAAAACAACAGCAAATCCGACAGTAAAATATTCTACAATGATGATTGGTTACAAGATATCCTACACAAACAAAGAGAATTTTGTCACTACCACCGCAATTCACACAACTTATCAAATGGTGAAAGAAGGAAAAGACTTTGATCTATGTGATCTCCTATGATTACACTTGTTGGAAAAAATTTAGAAGACAAAGGAGTCAAAATACCCTTTCCAGTATGGTACTCTTATCATTTTCTTAATGTTTTATTTTCTCAATGAGTTTCTTGGAGTGAAGAATGTTGTATGGAAACATAATATTCTTGTAGTTGTTCAAATTAGAGATCATTTGAGGAGATTTCCTAGTAAAGAGTCTTGTGATCCAATGTTGTGGGGATTCTTTAAACCTTTTCAAGCTCAGAAACAAGAGAGAGAAAGCATTCCAAGTAAAGTTGTGGATAAGTATAAGAATGAATTAAAATTTATGGTTAGCAGAGATTACTACTACATGGAAGCAGTTGAACCCAAAAATATTTGGGTTTCGAAGGTTCCTTATGAGGTAGATGAGTCTTAATGCATTAGTCTTGCAGAGATTATATTGAGCAAACCTAGAGATAAAACAATTGAAATTTTTGGTACTTATGAAGAGAAATCAAGTAAGGAGAACCTGGAAAAGAAAAAGAAGGATATTGAAGAAAAGGTTGAAAAGATGAAAGTTGAGTTGGAAAGGGAGTTTGGTACCCTATGGATCCTATGGAGAAATCCAAGCGTACATCTGCTCCTTTGTAGTCTCCACAAAGATCAAGAAGGTCAAGCAAGACCTCAACCTCCACACCTACTATTACAAATCCCTTTGAAACAAAATCAATAGGTGGTTCTAAGAAGATAGACACATCCAACACCCTTGTGCAACATAAGACTCCAAAGAGAAGAAATAAAGAAAAAGAAACAAAAGTTAGGTATATCAATTTAGAAGAAGATGAAGAGCATCAATTGGTCTAGAAAAGGAAATCAAAAGTCTCTTAGGAAGATATCGGTACAGAAAAGGGAAAAAAGAAAGAGGATACCCATCCAATTTGTGAGCATAGTCCCATGAATTTTGATGCACTATTCAGTGCTATAGTAGAGTTTGGAATTCTAAAGGATACAACTGAAGTTTATCCAAATTTCATTGATGCAGATAAGGAAAAAATTGAAGAGGCCATAGTCAAATACATGGTAACATTTAATGTTACAATAGGTGAGATAGAGGATCAGTTGTCAGATGATCTAAAAGCTGTATTGAGTGTAAGAATACTAGAGGAAAATACAAAAGATGAAAAGATGAAAAATTTTTCCTTGGAGAAGATTGGTTCCACAATATTTCACGAGGAAAGAGCTAAGTTGACTCAGTTGTATGCACATGAATTCAGAACAAAGAAAAGAGTAAATACTCTTATGGGAAAAGACAAGGATGACATAGAGAAGCTAAGGAGAGAAACATTACAAACAGTTGAAAATATTCTTAAAGAATTGGGAACCTCTCCAGGTGATGAAGATCAATTGCAGCAAGACACATCCCTCTCAAAAAGCAATGAGCTAGCCAATGAGCAACATGAGAAAGAATATATGTTGACAGATAACACCCCTTTGGATGTGGAGATAACTTCTAAGTAGAGAAAAGAAGATGAGCAAGGAGTCCCAAAGAAGAAAAAAGCTCAAAAGGAACAAATGATGTCTCCTCTGAAAGTTGATAAGATTGTAGAAGAGTGTTTTGGCAGTGGAGAGAAGGAGAAGAATGATACACAAGCAGAAGAAAGCACAAAAATAGGTTGTGAATGCTTTAGACCCTTCAGATATTCATTCAAAGATCTTCTGGACATGCAATTGCAGTTCGAACCAGTGGTGTCTGCACAACTACTACAAATTCCTATGCAACAAGGTCAAGTGGATATGGATATGATCTCTCCTCTTCATAAGTTGTATCTTGGTGATTCTTTTCATGCCTCCACAAGAAAGGAGATACTTCAAACTCTCTAGAAGATCATAGAGTTATTTGATGAAGTTTTCAAGGTGTTGCAAGAAGGCCTTCCTAGAGTATCCATTGAAACTTCTTTATCAGGTGTACAATAATTGAAGTTGCTACTAGATTCTTTTGAGTACTCTACAGGTCTGGAAGAGAAGATTGAGAAGGAAGTAACAAAGAGGTTGAATGATAAGAGGCTTGTTGATGCCTTAAATAAGTGTGCTACTATTCATACCAAGTTGCAAGGCAACTTGAAGGATGTTCAAAAGTGTTTGGAGGAAGCCAAACTATTGTTTCAATTATGTTTGAAGTGGCTAGTGTCTACAAAAATCATAAAGGATTAGATGGACTCAATTGAATCTCAAATTTCTTAGGCCTCAAGTGTATATGATCTAGTGAATGATGGGGATGGAGCAACTAGATTGGTCATTGAAAATTTTCAGATTCAATTCTTTTTACTATAGGAATAAAAAGAGAAAATCATAATGCAGCAAAATCAGCTTCGAGATATGGTAAGTGTAAGGCTTACTTCTTTAACAAAAGTTTTGGCCAATGCAACGAAGGTTGTGCAAAAGACAACAATGTCTAGCTCTCCAGAAGAAAGAGAAGACCTCTATGTACAATTTGAAAACCAGAGCTACATGCTTGCTTTTTCCAAGAAGGATTGGGAGGCACACCTTGCAAAATTAAAGGCATCATATTCAGGTATATTACCCTCATCCAATTAAGGTGTATATTTATTTTTGAATTGTATAGATAATTTTGATATCAATGTGCACATGTGGATTTAGTAGATGGTGTTGTGGTATAGTTTTGTCTTTTTGGTGATGGATAATATAAATAGGGGTAGCTATTATCATGTAGATAGATTAGTAAGGGGATGAAATGTGTAGTTACTAACCTTTTCCCTTGATGTCAAAGGGGGAGTGAAGTAGAGAAGTGTGTTGCCATCAATGACAAAGGAGGAGATTGTTGGAAACATGAGCATGTTGATGTATGGTGTTTTCATTGATGGAAACCCATTGTAGAAGTGATGGTTTATCAGTATGAATATAGTCTGAAGAAGACCAAATGTTTCTTGGGGAAGTTGGCTAAGTCCCAGATTGAGACAATGATGAAATAGAGCATCAGTTTTATGGTCTGTATTGCTTCGCACTATAATATCCTATCATGTGGGTTTTTAGGTATTAATGGTATGTATTGAAGGATTCTATATTTATATTTTTAGGGTTTTATGTCTTCCACAATAGAAGATATTGATGACAAAGTATCAGACTAAGCAGAGACATAGTTTCAATTGTAGAGTTCATGTTGGAATGCTCCACATTGCACCATAGATGATCATTATGGTGTGTGGATTTTAGGAAATGCTTGAAGATTTCAAATGTGTGTGCACTTTTAGAGTCAAGTGATTTTGTGGTTCACATGTCAAGTTTTGGCATGAGCAGTTGGTTCATTCAATTGTTGCTTCACCAATTTTGTTGTGTGGTGTGGACCTAAGGGTTTTGGGGTCATGCAAGACTAAATTGCTCATATGGATTGGATTCATAGGAGTGACTTTAGGTCATGTTGACCTATTTTGGTGAAGAACACACTCTGATTAATTTTGCAAGGTATGTATGATGGAGTTTTGAGCCGACAGGTTATGAGGTCACATGTTTCACCTAATTAGGCCAACCTAATTGATGATATGATTATTTTTGGAATATATACATATACATAGAAGGTCAATTCATTGATGGTATGATGAGGTGTGTAGTGAAGTGTGAAATGTGATAGTGGTGATCTTGTGACAGTGAGGAATGAAGTGTGTAAAGTCAGTTTTTGAAACCTAACTGGAACTGTATCTTCAACATATAGCAAATGCATTGTAAGCAATTCAAATTTTGGCAGTGAGTCATCCTTTTGCATATCTTTTATAATTCTGGAAGTGATCTTCAATGGGCAGTGAGCCCTCCTATTTTCTAGACAATGAGTCCTTCAGGTAGTGAGCCTTCTATAATCTAGTGTAACCGGTTATTATATATTGTGAGCTAATCCTCACCATGTTTTTTCCCTTTTTAAGGGTTTTCCATGTAAATCTAGTGTTCTTGTGTTGATTGTTGTGATGCATGCTTGAATTGTTTCTTTCCATTTTTCCAAGTTTAATAAGATGATTTGCAATACACTTTTAAGTTAATGAAATTTAGGGAATATTGATTCACCCCCTCTCAGTATTTTGGGTGTTCAACAATATCTTCATAGATACTCTTGTTTAACTTTGATCTAATCTCTATACATTTATCCTTCCATACATTATTCTTTGACGTATATATATTTCTCTATGTCTATTACATATATTCTCTTCTTGCATATTACATTATTCCATTCATATCTTCTTTTATACACATATATATGAGATGGTACGTGACCCATACATGTCACCCCTAGTCTAGCTGATATCTTTACAATAGTATGGTTTGGAAGTGGCTTGCACCAAGATGTATTTTTTTTTGCCAATGTCTTCACTATCCTATTTTTTGGTTGATATCATACCCCTTTAAAAATGTTGATTTGTCCTCAAGTCAATGCTACTCTATTGGAATGATATCCTTGTATATATTTCTTTAGGTTGGTAAATGTGGTATCCCATTGGGTCTTGTCCATGTGTAGTTGTTGGGTCTATATGTGAATTTGTAGTAGTAGTTGATCTACCTCTAGAAGAATTTGTGGGATATATATCTTTTGTACCAATCGATGTTCCTCTTGAAGGATTCTAGTAATGTGTGCTAGCCTTGAGTTGACCACTTATGTAAGCTAGTAGAATCTATTCCAAACCTTATTTCTCTAGTCCTACAATTGCTAAAATTGTTCATGCAATGCTTTTATCTATACCCTTGATTATTCATTTGTATCTTGAAGGGCATCATAGGTGGCAGCTCTCTAAAGAATTTGAGCTTCCAATTGATCCATTTGGGACCTAGTTGCTACTATCACAATTGGCCATTGTTGGACTATAATTTTGTAATGGATTAGGGGTTAGCTTATTGTGGAGTACTAGAGTGCAAAAACTTAGTAGAATAGAGTGTGTAGTGATGACTTTATTTTTTTCAGGTAAATGTTTTTGCTTTGTACATTTTATCTGAATTATATTGATATGATGGCTTAATTCTTTTTTCCAAACCCTTATTTTATGTGTTTAGTGTTAGGTCAAGAAAAATTTCATTCAAACTTAGACCTACATATTTCTTGTAAAGTTTTACATGTTAAAATTGTAATTGGTTTGTTAGGATTTACTTTTCCATGTGGTAGTGGTTTTCTTAAGTATTCATGCATTTTTTAGAGGTTATTGGTTTATGGGATTTTCAATTTTTTATGTTTTCCCTTCTAAACAAGTCGATAAATTGTTGGATTGGTTTTTGTACAATGTCTTGATGTATTTGCAGTAGGATTATTGGATTTATGGTGTTGTGTGGAAGTTTTCTAGGTTGACTACATATTACAAATGCTCTTTGGAAGCCACATACCTTCTGAGATGTTAATTCTTGCTCCTCTTGTATCCATGGCTCTAAAAGATCATTATTATCAGTAATGGCATTATCACTGTCTAATTCAATCTCTTTGGAACTATTAGGATATTCCAACTATTTTGCAGTGGGTAAGCTTGAGATGGAGTATAGGTTCCTTGGATCTTCTTGTTCTTTGTCTTGTGCAATTTCCTCTACATAGTTTCTATCTTCTCTTCCACCCAGAGGAATGTGAACTATTCTATTGTCATCCACTAAGGAGATTCTTCTTTTCTAGATTCTATTATACCATTATAATTTACAAACCAATTTAGACCAAGCAATTCTCTAAATGTGTTAAGGGTTCCTTCATCTCCACAACTTCAAAATCAATAATTTGTTTGATCCTTTTATGTTTACTTCGACGTTCTTCCATGTGACTATTGTTTTCATGCTAGAATCATTATCTAGACTAATGTTTATAGGTGCTCTAATAAGTTTAGGTCTTCATAGCCTTTCCCAAGTGGTTGCTAGAATGATGTTGAGGTCTACACCAAGATCAATCATAACATGTTTAATTTTATTGTCGTTCAGGTTCACAATAATTAGAGGATCATTTTTCCAATTCTAGTCTTCAACAATGTGGGGTACGTGTTATTTTTGTTTATTCCAATACTTTCCTAATTGCTTTAATTTTACTAAAAGATCTTTTTGTTGAGCCAATGAGGCTAGATTTTTCAACATGATTACTTCTTCTTTTGAAAAGGATGCACTATCTCCTCCTTTTGTTGTATAATTTGTTTCTTTGCTTTTTCCACTATTTTGTCATGTTGTTTCTTAGTAGGCTAGAAGTGGTCATACTCTTCTTCTTATTCCAATTCCAATTCTTCAATAATTTCTTTTATTTCTCTTCTATTCGTCCTAGTATTGGTTCCCTATCTAGTTAGAACTATGGATTTGTTTTATTTATTCCATATTTCTTCTTTTAGCTTCTCTGTGGTGGTTGTTCTTCACTGAAGTAACCCTCATTTGATGTATCTGAGGAATAGTTATCTAGTATTCGACAACTTTTCACTCCTTAAAGTACTTTATTTATTACTCTTTCTCCCTTGTTGTCATGTAATTCATCACTTCTTGAACATGAGGTATTCTGATAATATTATTGAACCTTATCACACTTGAATATATCATGTGAATCATCTTCGAAGGAAGGAAATTTTCTTCTCTTCTCTGAACAACATTTTATGGCATAATGACCTATTTTTGGCAATTGTAGCATATTGCATTGCTCCTTTGGTGGTTGTTTATACCACGTCCTCTTCCTCCTCTATAATTAGATTGTATACTATCTCCCATATAGTCTTATGATGAGTTGTTCTATAAAATATATGCATTTCTATTATCCCTCTATGGTGGTTGTCTATATCCTATATTATATAGAGGTCCTTCCTCCAATCCTTTAACATATGCCATATTTCTATCTATGTTTGCATCATAATTGTGGTGCATAAGGTATCTTGGATCAAGATTGATTTGTGTGTTCCATACCTAAAATTGGTTGGTAGGGCAATCCTCCATGAGGTGACTATCACACTCTTGACATGTCCCACAGTACATTGAGTTAGGTTTGGCATAAACTATCTTTAATTCTACATGTAATGGGGTGACGGTTCTCTCTCCTTGAGCTTTAGGGTAGTCATTCCAGAGGTGGCCTTCTTGTGAGAAATAGGTACACCAATTTTTTCGATTTTCTTTGTTTCTCTTTTCACCAAAATTAAGTTCTTTATGGTTAGATGTTCTACCACAAGTTGTAACTTCTCAATATTCTCCTTCATATCATCCTTATGAGGTTTGCGCCAAGTTTGGGCCTCAATACATTAGGCCATGGTGATTAAATCTATGAAGGTGTTGAATATTCTACCATCCAAAACTGCTCATATGTCTTTTTGAAGTCTAGAAATAAATCACTCTATCTTCTACTTTTATGTCAATGGTTCCTCTAATTTGTGGCAAACTTCATTGAATCATTTATCATATTCTTTTAAAATTCCTCTTCCCTTTGTATTAGATCTCGCATCTTACTTACACTCTCTATTGGATGTCTGAAGTATCAGATTTAGCAAGGAAGTCTTATTTTATTTCATTCTAGCATTTCCCATGTTTGGGGTAGGTCTTCTTATACCAATCTAAAACATATTTTTTGGAGTGAGGATACAAAGTCAAGTAGTTTTGGTTTATCCTAGTCAATATCATGTCTTTCCCATAGAGATTCTAATAAGAATGTGTGCTTTGCTACTTCCATGGTATCTTTTCCAAATATAGGGATCTTAATTAAAGAATCGATCTTTTCCTTTTTTTATTAATCCCAACCTTTTGGATCTACAAACTAGGTTTTTCTTCTTTTTCTTTATTTACTTTTCTAACTATGTAGGGTTTCTATTCTCTACCCTTGTCTCTTGCTAGTTTTATATCCAATTATTATTTTCCTAGTATTTCTTTCCACTCTACTTTTCCTTCTTCTTCTCGTGTTTTCTTGTCCTATGGTATCTCTTCTTTTATAATTATTCGACTCTTATATGGTTGAGGGGATGGATCCTAGTCAGGGGGTTGTTACTCTTCAAAATAGATTTTTGTTTTCTTATTTGCTAGTGTCATTTTATTTGATTGTAAACATAATTCTTCACCCAATTTTAATCTATTCTCTCAATATTTTCTCATTTCTTCTTTTAATTTCTTTATACTTCTATCGACTACTTCTAAATAATTTTCTTGAACGATTAAGGTCTTCTTTGAAGTTTTTATAAATTCTACAAATATATCATCCAAGTTGATGGTAATGTTTGATAAGTCGGGTTTGATTGTTGGAGCTTTAGAAGGTTGCAGTAATAATAGAGTTTTTGTCTTATTGTAAAGTCCTAATAACAATCTTCTGGATTTTCCATAGTCATTAATACTATTATTTAAACCAGTTATCAATTGTCTTGCTTTTTCCCAACAATTTTTTGATCTTGTACAAGTTTCCCAATTCTCTTCGTTGTTCTCTTTTTCTTTTTCCTTGGCAGCACCCCCTTTGGCATGCTCAATAGCCCCCTCATTGGCATGTGCACCTTTCATTCTTTCTGTAGTCTCCATTCTTCTACAATGTGCTTCTCTTTCAATCATTTGTTGTTGTCTTTTCTCTTCTCCATTTGGGCTAGCCATGTTTACTTTTCTTACAAACTCAATTTGTTCTCTAATATTTCTTGTGGTTGTTTTATCTGCTTTTTCCATGGGTGTAGTTGATTTGGAGTTTCATTAATCCTTTTACCAGTTCCCATGGTAGTTACTTGGTATCCATTCTCTTATGAGTCACATCTCTTTCAGGATCCCTTCTAGAATCTTCCCCCTTTCCATTCCCCATCCCCTTGGTGTCTAACCCCCTCTCACAGGGTAAGCACCAAGAAGATAGTCCTTCAATTTTTCATAACTTTATTTAGTATCTTTCTATTCTAGTTTATGGTTTTAAATTTTAAAATTTTGGGATACATTCTATTCTTTATGTCACCTAACTAGGGTCCTGGCAACATAATCAATGTTAGCAAGAAATCTAGGGAAACACAAATCGAAGTTTTGAGCCCCAAGTATTTTCTAAATGTTGTATTTTATACCCCTAACTCAGTAATATAAAGGTGGACAACAATGCAATTAGACATATGTGTAACTAGTTATACATCCATATAATAATAACTAACATCATAAAGATAGAACTCTGGTATCCATTCTATTAATAAGATCAAAATTAGTACAATGTAATATATTCCCCTATACTCTTGTTTAACTCTTATCTAATCTCTATACATTTATTCTTCCATACATTAGTCTCTATGCATATATTTCTCTCTATATATTACACATATTCTCTTCTCACCTATTACATTATATCATTCATAGCTTCTTTTATACACATCTATGAGATGAGACATGACCCATCCATGAAACCCCTAGTCTAGATGATATCTTTACAATATTAAGCTCTACAAGTGGTTTGCACCAAGATGCGGTATTGCTTTTTTGGCTGATGTCTTCACTATCATATTTTTTGTCTAACAACTCCCAACTCAATGTTTTTCACCAAGTAATCTATTGAAGTAAATTTTGTGGTCATCCTTCTACTTCAATACTAGTTCCCTATCAACTTGACTTTTGAACCCAATTAATTCCTTCATACACTTTCCTAGAGTTATACTTTCACTCATCCCCTTACCTTGGTACATTTTATTGTTAACCTCGAAACTCTACTCCCAAACACTTTGACACTTTTATGCAAAGTAGGGGTGGAATGGGTTCAATCAACACAATACAACACAATTCAAACACCTCTTCAAGTCCCAAAACCCAACAATGGTGGTTTGCTCACACTTCCTTGGTTTTCACTTATAGGTCTCCAAACCTAGTTTTTCAGGCACATATTTTAGAGAAGGTCGTTTCACCACTGGACCAACACCTTTTTAGACACCCGTTAGGCTTAAATTTAACATATATTCTTTTTGACTATGGTTGTTTTAGACCAAGTTCTTCCAAAACATCTACAAGGAATTCAATCTCCAAACACTAAAACTCTTCACCAATGGTCTTCACATGTCACATAAGGTCCCATTCAATAGGTTTTATCATCAACCAACACTTACAATTTTTTGTCCTACACTTTCACTACTCTACCTAAGCCTAACACATGAGGATGTTCAGCTAGGGCTTGGACAAAAACCCTCCAAACTCCATCCCCTACTCCAAAAGACAACAAAAACATTAAAAAAAACCAAAAGCCTCCATTCTCCCAAGTTTGGCCAAGATTCAATGGTGGAATGGGCTATTATTCACATTTCTTTACTTCAAACCCTTGAAACTAGGGTTTAAAGGCGGCCTGCAAAGAAATCCTTCAAACTCACTTATTCCTCAATGAAATTCAACCACACCACAACCAAATTGTAGAGGATTCGCAGCTTGAACAAATTACATGAGTTTCAAATCATCACACAATTGTACAGGGCCGTACATAACCAAGAAACTATAGAAAACACTGAAAAATATGCAAAAAAATAGAGTTATTGCTTATTATTTGTCCTCCAAATGCTTCAACAACTTTTTCTTGATGTTTGTGAGGCTTTTTAAACAATTTCCAACTGAATTCGAACAGTCTACAACTAAATTTCAAATAGGTGACCATTCATCTTCTTCACAATGCAAATTTTTGCAAAGTTGCAAAGCACTTTTGCAACATTTAGACAACTTCTACAAAACATACCAAAATGACCCTACATGACACAAATACATTGAAAATGGTCTTCATTCGACCTTATTACATCAACCAAGTGAAAAAAAACCAACCTAGACACCTAATGACAATATTCAAGCAAAAATGCCATGGTGCCCCTGCACCACACGTCCTTATCTCATCGACTATATTTTCATTCTTCCCTCTATCAACATGACTTCCTCACCACCCCCATGCTCCTAGTATTGAGTCATTGTTATCAACAAATAAAAATAAAATCTAAGGTTGGGGGTTCCTAAGTGTTTTGACTAAGTTCTCAGGGTTGTAAATTTTTTGAGTTTCTGAAGCTTGTGAAACCATGATAAAGGAAAGTAGCAGTTTGAAGGTTCATTGATTTGTGATATAGCAAATTTTTAATTTTACTAACTTTGTAAAATTGTTAATAAATAAGTGAAGGAGAAAAGAAGACAAGGAAGGAATCTAGCAATTCCTCATGTTGTAAGGTTCACAATTTGCAAACTTTGTAACATGGTTCTCAAAAGCATCAAAGATGTGACATAATGAAAAAAAAATGTAAAGAATTTGAAGATAAATTAAGGAAAGGTTACAAATTTCATAAATTTGTGAGCTTGTGAACCATGAAACAATGCAACAAAAGTTTGGGGAGTTGATATTAAAGGTAGAAAAACTTGCAAATTTCTCAAGGTTGTAAAGTTTGCAATTTCACAAACTTTGTGAAAGTGCAATGATGTTTTCCAAAATCTCAAAATTTTGACAAAGATAAAAGAAAAGGGAGAATGAAAGGAAAGAAAGAAGAGAAGTGGTGGAGTTTCAAATTTTACATAGTTTTCAAATTTAGAAACAATATGAAAGTGTGACGTAAATTGCACAAAGGATGAACTTGTGACAAACAAAGAGAAGGGAAAAATATAGAGTTTTTTACTATACATCCTCATAGAAAAACAAATATATGAGTGTTTGTGGAAAAGTATCTATTGATATTGGAGAAGGAACTTTTAGTGGTGTACTTTGTATTTCTTCATTGTCAACCAATCTCCTTTCTATCTATCAGGTCACACATAAAGGAGTAGGGAAGAATGTTGAGTTCACACTAGATTTATTGATTATTAGAAACTTGAAGAATAGTGAGAAGTTGTTGGGATGGTTGATCATGCATCTTCTTGTATACCTTTCACATTTTCTACCTAATGATCTTGTAATTCCTTTGACTAATATTTACACTCATAAATCTAGTGCGAATTCCATTCTCAAGGAGAATTTCGGTCACTTGAACCTTTGTGTTCTTTCATTCACTTTGGTTCTTGAGACTTGTGTTGCTATTTCTTTTAGTACTTTAATTCAATAGGATGTTTCTAGTCTATTAGATTTAGCTTTGTGGGGTGATTTTTTAATGGACATTACCTTTTTTGTGTGATGCCCAAATTAAAAATTTGATAGAGATAAATGAGGATATTCATTTCCACTTTGATGATAGTTATAACACATGTTTCATCACATTATCCCTATCTTTAGAGGTTATTCTTCATGATTCTTCATGATATTTTAAATTGTTCTCACCTCATTGCATTGTGACATCCTTTGCTTTTGACATATGGCCACTTGAGCATTTTTCAAAGGCACACATCTTGAGACCTCTTCATAGATCTCTCTTCTTGGAGTGAGATTTTCTACTATATACAACATTGGGGATTTGTTTCTTCCAAAAGGGAGAAATGTTTGTCATTTTTGGAACATCTTCAACATTCTTCTTTGAGAATTCACCATTGACATGAGAGTTACTTCTTTGTTTGGGGTGGATACATAGTCTCTCTTTCTCTCTCCTATGGAGGGATATCTATTGTACATTAGTGACATAACTAGTCCTTGGGGGGTCATGTTGATTCCTTTCTTCCATCACAAATTCACATGTATATGTTTGTTTTTTGTTTTTTTTTATCTTTTGAAAAGGAGTTTTTTCCAATAAGGTTTTATCATTTTCTCTAGTTGTGAGACATTTATTTATTTGTACACAAGTATCTCATCAAGCCTTGTAGTCATGATCTATCCATCATTCATCATCCATGCATCTTTGCATTTTATCATACATCTTAAGTTGTGCTTAAGGGGGTGTTAATATGAACATGGTATATTAATTCATTTCTTATTAGGTCCTATTCACACTAGCATACTTAAGCTTACTTAGGTCATTTTCTTTTTGTATCTCAAATCATAGGATTAAGACATGTCAAAATCTTATTCTATCCTAGGGTTTCATCACTGTCTTTATAATAAGGATTTCTCATTGTATATACTATCATTATTCATTTTGCATATAATAAATTTGTTGGATTCATAGCAAATCAATTGCTTCTCTTTTGTGTGAAAGGGTGTTTTGGTTGCAAGTGATCCTTGAGATATTGTGGGTTTGAATCAACAACTACTATAGAAATGGTGTAAATATTGTGCTTTGGTTTACGGAATTATTATATGTGAAGTTAGTCTAGGGTACTATACTACCCCACTACTTTGATTTCTCTCCAATTAGACATCTCGAGAGATTCCCAATTGTCATAGTAACAACCTCAATTTTACCATCTATTTGTGAGTGATATTCTAAACAAAATTGAAGCCTTTATATTCATTTTTTTCAATAGAATTTTCCCAAAGTAACTAAGAAATTATCTCTATTTGAATTTATTCTACTAAGCAATCCATGAATTCTTATAATTTATTTGAAAAATAAATTTATATCTTTTCTAGCATCATTAGATTTTTTACATGGGAAAATGAACCATTTTGGAAAACCTATTAATAACTACAAATATAGAGTGAAGATCCCTAAGTGTTCTTGGCAAATCCCAAATCAAAACCCATAGGTAAATGCATCCAAGGTTTGCTAGGCTTTGATAATAGAACATATACTCTTGTATTTTAATTTCTCACAGGTCTTCTAGATCACATATCTTACATCTTTCAACTAGTCTACTAATATCTCTCCTAAGGATAATTGATAAATTGTTCTTCAACTTTTGTTAAAGTTTTGTCTCAACCAAAATGACCTAATCCTCCATTGTGTAATTCCCTAATCAAGTGCTCCTTTAAGGAACCATCTAGTATATGTATTTTATTCTTCTTGAATAGAAGAGAATTATGAAGAAATCATTAATAGATGGGGTCCTATTATGTGCATAAATGGAATCTTACAAAATTGCTATGATTTTCTAGGATTTGGATCACCTTAATATAAATCCTTTAATCTTGTCAATTCAACAATCTTAATAGACATGGTGGATAGTAAAGCAACTCTCCTACATAATGCATTTGTAATGTAATTGAATTTATCATCCTTGTGTTATAATATGAAGGTATATCCTTACAAAAACTTGACCCACATAATGTGCCTCTAGCCCATCTTAAACTGGGAATTGATGAATTTCAAGGTTTGATGATGTTACATCCCCTTAAAACTCAATTTTAAAGTACCCATAGTCCCATTGTAATTTGGACTAGTATGGAAACTTGGTAAATGTGTTGTTTATTTTGGATTGAGTGTGCTTGTGTAGGAAAACAAATGCTTTGATGGATGATGGTTTTGATTTTACTTACACTTTTATGAATTAATTGGTATGATTATGCTTATGAACCAAGTAGAAATTTATTTTCAATGAATTGTGTGAGGAACATTAAGTTATATTGTAGGTTCCCACATTTAAGGTGGTGTAAATTCTATGGCTTTATTAAAGAGGAAGGTTCTAATGCTAAAGAGATCCACACTCACTTTAAGCTATGCCATGTCAAATTTGAGATTCAAGTAAAATGTAAGTAATTGATTTATATGTCTTTTAGCATTGATTATGTCTAGTTTATTAGTACTAGGGTAAAAGCAAGAAGTTGGGTCCACGAAGAGGGGAAGTTTCGGCCAAAAAAAAATTTGCAGGAAATGCGTACGCGTTATTAAAAAAAGTGTGTTATGCTTCGGGTATGCACTAAAAAATGCGTACGTGTTTTATAACACGTACACATTATATAGCGCGTACGCGTTTTATAACGCGTACAAGTCATTTATTTAAAAAATTAAATACTTTTTAGAAATGCGTACACGTTTCTAAAAAGTATTTATTTTTTAAAATAATCAAGCAACTAAAGAATGCGTATACGTTTTGTAATGCATACGTGTTTTTAAAATTTTGAATCCCCAACCCACATGCTTCCTCAATTTTAGGCTCGGGAAAGGTTTGGCAACCCAACCCTTAGCCTTTGACCTACAACTAAAAAGCTAAGGTAGGTTCAAGAGAAATGTCCAACTTTGACAATATGGCTGATAGACTTTTTTCTGAATCAATCTATATGAAATTAAAACCCTTTAGAGAACACGATGTCTAGTTTCCAAATATATAATTTTTTTAAAGATTGGATTATATTTGTTGTTTTTTAATTATTCTAAGCAAACTAGTCCATAAACTTCAAATATCAAACTTTTTTTGTTTTTTAATAACTTTTTTTGGTTAATTTTCTTCTAAAAAAATTATATGGCATCAATCTTCAGACAATTCTCTACATAATGAAAAAAAAAGAATTCAAAAAATGTTTAGTTTAAGTCCAATTATGTTGTCCGTACACATTGATTTTAAAAAATGACAATTAAGGCCAATAAAAAAAAAAATTCAGAAAAAAATTACAAAAAATATCCTCATCAATCTTCATGTTGTTAGCTATATTTCTCCAAAAAGAATTAGGAAAATACTTTTATTTGGGTTAAAAAGTGGTGTCCATACACGTGCATGGTACGGTAAAAAAAATGACTTTTAAAAAGTGGTTTTTATACATCCCTATCATAATTCAATTTCTATCATCTGAGTATTTGAATAAATTACATATTTGGAAACTAGATTCAAAATACCAAATTTCATATTATTGACTTTTTTTAAGATTCATTGTGTAAGTTCCTCAAATTTTCAATCCAAGTATGACAAATTTTGGAAAACAACAAAAACACTTCCACTTTTTGAGCTTTTTGTGAACCCAATTTTTTGCATCAGCCCACTAAGAGAACATGATGGTGCATATGCCTAGTATCTTGAAGTATATCTAAGATGTATAACTCCTAGTAGAAGCATACAATAAAATTTTAATTAAGTTATAATTTATTATAATAATATAATTTAGTATGATGTTTTAAGAAACTAATTACTATTTAATTTACTAGTTTTATTATCCTTATAATAAGAAATTTTAATAACCAATAACTTATTTGCTCATTTTATATATTCTTATATATAAAAAATATATAAATCCAAGTTTAATGAGCATAGCCCAATTCCATGACTATTTGATATTTGATTCATGGGAGCAAAGGTTTTAATCATCTAGGAATTCAATGAATGTTTGTCAAAAGATTCATAAAAAGAGGTAAATTGAGAGGAGTGGAAAGATATAAATAGAGAAAGGTCAAGCTTTACTTTGTTATTTTAGGAAGCATTCATTGGAGGAGTACCAAAAATTGTAGTAGTGATGGAAATGACTTGGGTAGAAGGTAGCTGAGTCTTTCTAGGGATTATATGCATGATCATGCATCCTTATTGATTTCTCTAATAGATTTAGAAAGAATTATTTTATACATTTTCTATCTCATTACTTGGTCTAATGGTACAATTATAGTATATAAATCTAAATATTTAGACTTTAGTGTCTAGGATGGAGATATAGTATGATGTAATTTGCAAAGGGATGTGTTGCTGAAATTTCTCTAGACTTGTGTTGGGAATTCTCTTGTGAAGGCTTGAGCATGTTGATGTAATATGACTAGATTGATATTATGAATAAATTGGTTCAAATTTTGGAGGTTGTGTTTTTCCCAAAAGGGTTTTTTCCTAAGATAAGCATTATGTCAAATTGTGATATTGCTTTTGTGTGTGTTTTATTTTGAAAAACCGCTAGGTCATATTTTGTATGTATTTATTTCCTCCTTGATTAGTGTAGAAAGTGTTTCTACTATCGACGTCCTTTCCCCAATTAAGGAGAATATTTTTAAACACATTTTGTTTCTATCTTCTCCAAGTCTCAAATTCTTCAAAATCTCATCAATCCTTATTTCTCCAACATCATCCGAACAACCAACAATCAAAATCTAGTAAAGTAATTAACATCAAGAGATTAGCAAGAAACCTCCATAGACCCCAAATCCCTCACATCCTCTTCTAAAACAAGCATAAAAACCAAAACCAAACACACCCATAAAGATTCAAGGAGGAACAACTCAAAAAAAGGGGGGGCAAGCACCATGACAAACCATCAAAACAATGCTAAAACAAAGACAAGTTATTATTAAGCAACCCTATCCTTAAAGCCACAACCAACCCCCAAAATGTGAAAATAATCTTTAATTTTTATTCAACCAAGCTTTTACAAGACGAAAACATTACAAGGAAAAAAATAAAAGTGAAACCAGACCAGATGCCTATTTGGCCTATTAAAATCCTAATGACATCCTAAAAGGGCATTTCATTTATCATTTTTATTAGTCAAATATTGTACCCCAAGGGTTCTTTCTCATAATCAAATCAAGGATTTCACTAGACTTAGCTAATCCACCTACACTCCACAAGAAAAATAAAAGAAAGGTTTCAATGCAAAAACATGAAACGTGTATTCTAGCTCTAAGGTTCAACTTCTAGGGCAGGTATATGTTATTTGTTTCTAAATTCCGTATCTGGCATGGTTTTACAATACAATAATGAATTTGTGCTCTGACTTGGATTTAACCAAATGGTTGAGTGTGCTTCTTGTGAATGCAAGATCTCAAAAATTATATGCATACAGATCCCATAACTCATAGTAATTAGTTTATGTTGTGACTTCATGTGACTATGATGAATGCACTGTGAATACTTTAAAAGGTGCATGATCAATTCTTGTCCACAACTAAGATGACCAACAAGATGACAAAATAAAGGATGAAGTATATAACTAGGGACAAAGTTGTCGACCACAGTACATGAGCTTATCATTGAAATATAGTGGCTTCTATATGATGCAACATGTAATCAATTACTTTCTGGAGACTTTGAAGATTCATCACCTACAAAATATTAGTGAACACACTTGGATATCCCATTTAGAATGTCTAACATGGATGTAGGAGAGAAAAAACAATAAGAAGGAAAGGAAGGCTATAGTGAATGAGATGGTGGTATCAACTATTAAGCAGCAAACACTAGACAAAGAGTGGGGCATAAAGGATGAGTATAATGAGATTCCTCAATTAGCTAGGTGCAAACATGACAACAAGGTATAATTCACACAACCAATGTTCTTTAAGGATGGTAGTTGTGCAAGCAGAAACAAATGTGGCAATTCATCTCTCAGTGCACATAACAAAGGCTTCACACATAGTAGGTAATAAGCCTATTGATAATTGGCTTAGTGATTTGGAGGCTACAAAAAACCAAACTCCCATAGAGATATTAGATTCTCCAGAGGTGGACATGGATCCAAATGAGAATTTAATTTAGTAGTATGGAGATCTTTTATAGGAAAACCATGGTGAGTCGAAAGAGGATGGTCCATTGTAGGAGCAGGAGGAGAGTTAGGAAAATGTGTATGATAATATTTCATACACAAGTACAGTGTAGAAGGCTCCACACAAGTTTGCAAATCCAGATTCAGTGCATACACATATCCATTTCCCATGACTAGAGATCAAGGATCCATGCACACATCTCTATTTTATGAAGAGCATGAGACCAATGTTTCTGGTAATGGTGGATATTGCATTTATAGTAGAAAACTTAGATTACAAAGTCTAGCAAAAAAAATACATGTATCTAATTAATAGAAATTTTGAGGGTTATGAAATTTGCACGTGAGAATTGCCATATGAAATTTGCACGTGTTTATAAAAAGGTCAGACAACACATCATACCTAAGGAATGGTGTTTGGCCATGTCTTACCCTCAAGTTTATCCCACCAATATGCAAGGCACCCAAAGAATTTTATGCAAATGAGAAGCAATTTAGACTCCAAAATTTTAGACAGGAAGGAATGGGTTGAGCAAATAATTATCACTAAACCTAGCACAAGAAAAGGAAGTTTGCAAGAGAAAGAGATAAGATGCACAAAAATCTAGAGTCCAACAAAGTTCAAAATTTTGAGAGCCATGTAAAATCCCCATCTTGGGCACAATAAATTTATTTTTTTAACTCTGCACAACTACCAACTTAACCAATCAGACATTTTTCATATAGATCAGAAGTGTTCATTTCAATAACTCAGCATTTACCATGGTAATGACAATCAACGTCACACTTATATTCTTACACTCAAAGGTGTTAAGCTCATACAACTAGAGTCATTCCTAGACCTATGATCTAAGCTTCAAGGGTTCATGATGACCCTACCTACGTATCCCCTCGTGGGAAATTAGAGGCTTCGTAGTTTTCCCCACAATGACAGAGGGAGTTCAACCTTTCCTCTTGTAGATCTATTATCTCACCTTAACCCATAATTATTAATTTAGTACATGTAAGTTGTCAACATAGTCAATTATAATGTAATGATAATAACTTGTCATCAAGTGTTGGGTCCATACCAAGCATTAGTGTACATACATTCACAATATTCACAAGAGGTCATTCATACCATAATCTCAAATATTATACCAAATGGCCATCATGAGCATACCTCCATACACAAAAGTTGATTAGCTCATACACAATACGAATACAACAGTGACTGGATCATACACAAATCACAAGTGCAACAGAGGCTAAATCATACACATATCCCAAGTGCAACAGAGGTTGGATCATACACAAATCACAAGTGCAACCGCAACTGGATCATACATAGATCACAAGTGCAAAAGTGTTAGGATCATACACAGATCCCAAGTGCAACAAAGGCTAGATCATACTCAAATCACAAGTGGAATGGTGATCAGCTATATGTACATCGCAAGTATAACTGTGTCTGGCTCATATGCATATCACGAAAACATTAGTGGCTCCAACATACATTACAATTACACAATGACAAACTCCAACATACATCACATACACAGTGAGGAGCTCTAACATACATCACAATTACATAGTGACGCATCACAACGGTTGGCTAACACATGCCCATAATGCATCCTAGATAGGAAGAATAGCAGTGCATTGCACACTACATTGTGGGTCCTATTCTTTCCTCTAGTCTTCTACACCATTGGACAACTGGGAAGAGGATTTAGTGCATCACATACTACACCGCAGGTTCGTTCTCAACCCCACAATGCTAAGTATATAGTCTAACAATTGAGAGGGGATTCGATGCATCCCATACTACGTTGCGGGTCCATCCACCATCCCAAGGGTTTCCCCAAGCAGTGAACCTACCAAACCCGGTGGATTCCGACTTCAATCGCCTATAGGCCACTGACGACAAGTCTATCCACCCAGGGAGAAGTAGCTCCTGACATATACCATCTTGTAACCTTAGTGGTATTGTCAGCTATCTTCCTCACAATCCCGGGTAACACTGGTCTCGATCACTTTTATGCCCTTAGTGACAGCTAATGAACCCCCTCGATACAACAAGTAGCCTCAAATTACCGTTACCCACATGGATGGGTCCCTACCCGTGCAACCGTTACCGTATCTTAATCATAACCATGGTAGCTTACTACCTTCACCTCTGTGAACTAGGTGAATGTTGACTAATCCCTCACAGTAGGCCAAACATCAATCATTGACACAGTCTAATGACTGTCTGTCACTACTCAAATATCTCGAAGGTTCACTCTTGGATGGGTCATACATAACATGAATCACAATCATAGTCAACCCATATATGAGCCTATACATAAAGACCTCTAGATATGGATTCCAATTTCACAACACATAAAGTCACATGGAACCAACACGAGATGGAATTTACCCATCATATACATATATTCAATTACCAATATAAATTAGTCAATCTTTGTTTACTGTACATAAAAGCATATTAGATATTAAATACATAGTATTGGATTTCTTTAACTCATGCATACTCATTCGGTACCCATTTTAGCCTCAAACTGAAGCTTATGAAGGAGGAAAGGTCAAACCAATTAGGAGAAAACCCCAACCCTTGGAGTTATCCCCCCTCTAGACCCTCCCCCTACATACTTGAAGTCACAGGGGCATCATTTGCCCAAGGACCGCCTACGTTCCCACTTCCAAATGGGTCAAAGTCACGCGTAGTTCTCCTTACAAGATCTCTCAAGGATACCTACACTTTAGTCATGACACTTCCATTCACACACACAAAATCTCATTTTAAACCTTGCCATGGTTGTCATTCCTCATTCAATGCGAGCATCCCTAAACCCCTTACAATTTCCTATCAAGGATATTGTGCCACATTTGGTATTCTAACGTTAATAGCATATAGTTTTCAACATAGGGTTCTACACAAATTAGTATTCTCTTGCATAGGAGAATAAGGATTCATTAGGTTTTGATAAGAATATCATGATATATCTCTCTAAGCATGGAGATTCAAGCATACTTAGGTATAGGTTGCTATACAATCTAGACTCTTGATCTAAGAACTGGTCACTAGTAAAGAGTGTACATCATTTAGTAGTAGTCACAATATTGTTAAATATACATTAGTTATGTTGAAAGCCTAAAAATGGGTCCAAGTGGGGTTTCCCACCCATAACATGGTTCTATAAAATTAATTATCATAATCATATAAAACATCCTTGTAGACCTCAAAATACATACAACAATAATTACATACTTGATCTATTCATGATCAATGTATGAGTCCTACTAGAGGCAAATGTGCCATACTATACCATTTATAACATTGTATGAAGATGGTACGAAACATGACCATATATGAGACTACTCAATAGTTCAATTCAACATGTTAAGATGGCATGCTACTAAGAACAAGGTTCTATAATACCCTTTACATGCAGTGGTCCCTATAATCATACATCTACATATTTATCTAGGAATTAAAAATACCACTCATCATAAATAACATATCTTGGACCGTAGTGTCTTATGAGAACAAATCCTCCAAATCAAATGTATACACCATGGTTATGTAATGCATTATAGTCATTATAAAATAAGTTCAATATTGAATTTCTTATGCTCTAGGGGTCAATAGATATTTTCTAATCATATTAAACCTTTACCCTTATACCCACATACCATTCTAGAATTATATAGCATGTCTTAGTTTTGCATTAAGCAAGGAGGATAAAATGGCATTAAAGGAATCATACTACACATATTGCCACCACCATAGAATTTCCTAAATGGTCTATAATCACTTGCATCATGATATATTCTCAATATGACTAACACTTTTTAATAGACTTGTATAGAAATAACAACCATCAGTGCACTCTTTTCAATGTTATAATCATTACATATTCTTAGAGTATTCCTTTGACACAAAAGATCCTATATGACAACATTAGGTTTGTAAATCAAGTGTCTATTCTCATATTTTAATGGTCACAGGACAAATAAAGATCACAAAATCAAGACATTTCTTCCATTATCCACAACTAGTCTACTATAAACCCAATTCCATATTGAAAGAACTGACCTAACTCAACATAGCTAGAACCTTATAATTAATAAAGACTCATGAAATTATAACAACCATAAATGTATCCTTTAGCATTTGACCCTCACATCTTTTCATAGGTTCTGTTGAGGCAAAAGCCACCAAAATATTAGTTTCAATGTAGATTAAAGTTGTGGACTAGAAAGAAACAAATACACTATATAAGCACTTAATGTGTTCCTATATACTCTCAAATAGATCTCAAGTAAACATAACTTCAATACTCGTATAACTATCTCCTTATAAAGCATAATGATTTACAATGTTCATAATATTTTTCAATTAAAATTAAGATTTTCCAGAATTAGCAACTGCATTATAAATCATGGTGTCTTTGACCAAAATATCACTACGATGACGTTATGGGTTGTCTAATGTTCTGTCATCCCTATTTGTTTTTTTTCCTTGAAAGGATCTATGATGCATTTTGTGCTTCATATTATGACAATTCAAGCATCAAATCATTTAAGTTTACCAGTACACATGGATCATTTCATGGAACTGCTAGTTGTTATTCACTGTTCTACCATAGTCTCCCCTAAATCTTTTCATGATAGCCAAACGAGTAGATATTCGAAAACTCATACCATTGGAAATATTTTTATACTTAGCTTTAAAGACGAAATTGAAGATAATCCATGATTCGGGTGCTGAAATTCGCAGTCCTTTCTCTTGGTCCTTCTAATGACGTGTTAATCCTCTACTGCCACTTCATACTTCTAGGTCTTCCTCTTTCAACGTTCTTGTAGCTTTGGCTCTCGGAATCTGCTCTCCTTGCATCTTCACAACTCCCCAGCCTTCTTTGTAATTTGCTGCACGTCTCTAACCTATTTCAAAACTCCCATGTTGGCACAGGCAAGGACGATGTGGCAATGGCTGTTGAATTGGGTTTCACACCTGCCCTTTGCTTTTGCTCGAAAGTTTCTAAAGCGTTTTTAACAAATCCATTTGGTGCATATTTTGCAACCTCTGCACTCCATGAGACCACGTCTTTGAGGGGTTTTGTCTGGACGCAGCTTCCCCTTCGATTCCACATCACTCCTCTTCACATTCGGGATTCTAATCTTATCGACCACTGCTATTATATTCTTTCTGCACAAAATCATGTCTTCCTCTGCAACTCTCTGCCTTTCTTTCCCGTGTGATTCCCCCTATGCAACTTACAGAGCCTCCTCTGCTGACCTGCCACACCCACACCTGTCAATCCTCTGCTACGAGTTCTCACACTCCCTGAACCTTCCTCTGCATTCTCCCCATTTGCGATTTTTTCATCCTTGAGCATTTTTTGCCAGCGTTCTCCAAGCAAGCCCTTGTTACTCTCTGCTCTTTTTCATCCTGAGCGCTCAGCACTCCCTCTCCACACGTCCTTTCATTTGAAACAAGTTTGAGTGCAAATAATTAGGTCGTGATAGTTTAAAGTATTCCCTTCTGCCCTTTTCGCCACGCCACCGACCATCTAGAGAGCTCTTGAGGTGGGACGCCATACCTGTTAATGGCTCAGACGTCCCTCTTTTGACCCACGACCCGTTCCTGCATGCTACGCCATTCTTATTTAATGGTGTTTGTCTCCTCAATTTATTATTTGTTTGACCACACGATGCCTATACAATTCGTCCTTACTGGTCTCCCCATGCATTTGAATGACATGTTATTTCATTTACTTATTCTATTTATCCACCCAACGTTATTTTATAAACTCAACACATTGAGCAGAAGGAAAGTCAGGTCGTGAACTTAGAGAACTTGACAAGTATGCAATCTCCGCTGGGCAAAATGACTTCTGTAGGAGACCAGCTTCTCACTAACCATGGAAAGCTCCAAGGAGAGATGAACGAAGCTATACAAATGCTCAATATACTCAAGAGAAGGGGTTAACAGAAAAGCAATACTTAGAGAACATAATAGAGCAAGTTAATTTCTTACAACTGAGGTGAAGTGACTCAAGGGAGGAATGGTTGGAATTTTAGGATTTGATTTGGTTGGAAACACAATCACACCAAATAGTAACAATGCCTTCAACATCGACACTCCTCTTCCATGGATCTCTTCTGCACCTTTTTTGCTGCCTGCTCAATACATTGATTTTCTATGTCCGAAGGGATGTCAACTTGTATGGTACAGGGGAGAGGTGATGTAATTAGTATTTTATAATTAAGTTATCTTCTTCCTCGGTAGAGTACCGTGCTTAACTACTGTTTTTGTTTGCATCAGCAAGTATGTGACAGTTGTGATCCAACCGGCACAGCCTTCAATCAACGCTTCTACATGTACACAGATGTTGGTGAGGGCGGCAGGGATCTCTTGGATTGTCATAACACTAATTGATATATGCTGAAAAAAGTTCTATCTATTTGTGTTATGTGCAATTACTTGTATGTATGCTTTTATTATTAGTACCATAGACATATTAGAGCTCTCCAAGACAAGAGAGAGTAATGGGCATGTCAATCCTAGTTATAAACTTTTAATCATTATTTTTCATTAATGATAAAATGAATTTTTGAAAGGATCCAAATCTTTATCTACAAATTAAGAAAGATATAATGATGAACCCCAGCAAAGCAACACAGACAAGCAACAACCACCACACAGACTGCAATACAATAACATACAATCAATGAAGGGATGAAAGCAGCAGACCCAGGAACTTACCCTCTAACCGTTATTACAAACCTCTAACCATTATTACAAATATATTAATAATCTGTTTTGTCCAAATAAAAAGAACTTACACATATTGTATGACACGTAGGAAGTTTATGTAAATTATTCAAGTAACCTTATAAAGCCCAGATTTTCGGTATTTTTTCACTCCTTTCCATTGGAGTTGTCAATCCTTGCAGCCTGTCAACACAAATTCATATTCCGCACAATAAATCTAACACCACAAAACCATAGAGATAGATAACAATATAATTATTTCAAATTCAAGAATGATTACAAATTTTGATAAACAAAATATGCCACAGCGAAAAAATCCAACATGGCTTTTCATGGCTTTCACTATCCACCTCTCTCTCCATTTTTCTTGCCAACTCCATGCAGCCCTCTCTGTCTCAACGCAGCATTGTTGCAGGTGTCTGTTGCTGTTCAAAAATGTATTTTATTGCTGTTTTAAACAGCCCCAAGAATGAGCTCTAACTCCCCATGTATCGCCTTCTTCAACGCTTCCCCTTCTAATTGTTTTTCTATGATGCTGTTTTGTATATCAATTATGCAGCTGTTTTTATGCTTTTATTGTAGCTTTAAAGAGCCCAAGATGGGCGACTCCCTCTCTCCCCTCTTCCACACCAACCCCCTCTTTTTCCTTGCAGATTTTAACTTTATTTAGAGGATGATTATCCTCATAAAGAGGGTGTCCTATAAGCCTTTCAACGCCTCCCAAATATGGGATAGCTGTAACAATTATTTTAGTGAAGATTCCTTCATTTTAAAAATTGAATTATGCGATTCAACCAACAAAGTGGCTTTCAAACAGCCAAGTCTTAAAGCGTTTTCTTTAATTTATATTTATTTGAGAATTTATGGCCTCCAACAGCTGCTCCACATTTTCAATTTCAAGAATCACATTTTGAAACTTGCATGAGTAGTTTGAAAAACAACTTTTTGCATAACATTTACGCAGATGCTCAATTTCATCTGAAAACTGGCCAAGATGTATGGAATGACCTCCCAAAGACTCCTGAAAAGCTATTTTGTTCCGACTTTGATAAATCTCCAGAAATAATATTTTCTATTAACTACTAGCAAAAACAGAGTATTATGTCAATAGTGGCATGGTATGATGGTTAAGTTGTTATAGTTGTTGTTGTTCTTCGTTCAAACCCCATAGGGCTATAATTGTTGAATGTTTAAATTGGGAATGAGGTCCCCCTTTTGTGACCTCACAAATTCATAGCTCTGGATCAAAAGCGTTTACCCCTTAATAAAACTATAAAACAGATAATTATAAATTCTCCCAATTGGTGAAGAATCCATCCACAAGCCGCTAGCTAGACTGGGTAACCACAATTAGGCAAAATCTTCAGTCTTGTAAATTTGAATCATATTGAGGCTTCCTAATGTAGTGAGATGCCATAAACACCAAAACAACCAAAATTGAAAGAAATACAAACCAATATTTTTTAAGGTGATATGGGATTGCTTGCAGACCCAAATGCTCCCACATCATCCATTAACATATCCTTGGTATTCTCTGAGCATTGACAAGAAAAAATCAACCTAGTCATACATGATTTAGCTCAAATTGCATACCTGATATATATGCAAGATAATAAGATAATTCTAGACAAAAATACAATACCAATTGACAAGGGTACTATTGTGCCTTCGAACTCACACCCCTTTTTTCCCTTGAAAAAATGGGGACCCCCTCTTTTTGCTTTGTGTGGTCTCGTTTCCCTTCCTCCTTTCCTTTGTTTTATTCCTTCTTTTGTCTGCTTTTGGGCTTCGAGGTTTCGGATGTCTGAGGAAGGGTATACCTTCCTTGTTTGGCACGACCCCGATCTCTTTTCGTGTGCCTTCATTTCTTTTCGTTATGTCTCTCGTCAGGCTTTGTAGGTTGAGGTTTTGCCTTACCACATACCTAACCCTGGTCCCTGACAATGACACCTTGTTTCATGCACACATCACATTAGGTCTTTTTGCACAAAAGTACTGACACTAGAATTAAATGTCTGGTTTGAATGCATCAATTCTTGAGTTTAATGCGCCATTAATGCAAGGTATGGGGGGTTATAAGGCTAAGTTATGCATCATTTTATGATTATTCATCCTACGATTTGCATCCCAAGGCTCTGCAACATTCCTAATTTCCTTTCTCGCCCATCGAAACTACCATTGTTACTGTTATTTTCTTGTGTCCTTGTGCTTGTTTGCATTTGGAGTCATGTGACTGGTTCATGTTCGTTTGGTTGCGTGTCTGTGTGTTTGTGTGGTGTTGATTTGTGCTATGTTTGCAAGTGTCGTCTTTGCATTTTCTTGTTGTGGTGTTCTTTGGTTCGTGTTGTTCCACAATCATCTTGCACATTCTACCAAGTTAGTCAAATTTCTACCTTCCTTTGGTCGTTTCACTCGATTCCCGGTTTCGTGTGTAGGATTATTGCCTGGGTTTTTCTTTTTGTTTGTTGCTTTGTTTTTTGTTTTTTTTTTTCTCGGTTTGGCCTTGGGTATTCCCATGTTCATTTCTTCTTTTTCGTTTTTTCTTTTTTATTCTTGTAATTTTTGGCTTTGTCCAACCTTGCCAAATCAAGTTCTTTTTCAATGCACCGTTCAATGTCGTTTATGACGTCATCATTGGACATCAGCCCTCGGGTTTCCTAAGGTCTCCTTTTGTTTTTTCCTTAGCGTGATTGAAAACCAAATCCCATCGAGCTTCGAGCATCGTGAGTTTCCCTACCCAATACGTGAAAACATCTGCAAGATGTAAGGTGAAACTTCGATCTCTGACCCCCGAGCTTTCCTTGGTGACTCAATAAAAGCTTGTTATGACCTTCAGGTTTCAGTCATTAGAGATATCTCTTGCCACCTTTCTTATAGACCTATGAAAGAGGTAAGGGGTATCCCCAATCTATGGACTTTGGGTGTCTGACATACCATTTACATGCTTCCTTATTGAGGTAGGAGGTATGATAAAACCCCGATCTCCAATGTCTGAAATCATGATTAAATTCCTTCATTCAAACGATATGATTATTAAACATGCCTTTATTTGAATCTCTTTCAAAATCCAAGTTAGGAGGCAAAATGAAAATCGAGTTTCGGGTTGTAGTGTTTTGACTTAACCAATGCTTAAACTTGAATAGTAACCTATAAAAGAAACATCCAATCTCCGATCTTTGAAACAAATTTCAGACTTCACGGGTCAGGGATACCCCTTAAGTTTGAGGAAAGCTTTTTAGTAAAAGGAAAGGGGTATCTCTGAATCCCAATCCTCAAAATGAATATCGAACTTCGCAAGTCGGGCCAAGGTACTCTTAAGTCCAAACAAAGATATTAAGTAAAAGGTAAAATGAATGTTGGAACCTCGAAATGCCTTTCAAACTTCATGAATCGGGGATCCTACTTAAGGAAGCATCATCATCAACATAGAAGGTAAAGCGAACTCCCAATCCCCAATGCCCTATTTGATGAGGTCTTAACAATAGAGAGTTCATATTGCAGGAAAGAGAGGTATGGGTGATCTCTGATCCCCGATGCTCGAAGAGGTAAATAAAAGGGAAAACTGAACTCTTAAGTGCAAAATGTTAATGGCATAAGGTAAGGGGTAAGCCCAAAGGCCGATCCCCGAAACTTTGTATAACTTTTTTATGGGGCAGGTGCATGAAGTCGGGTTACACTTTTGTGGCCAACTTCAAAAAAAGATTGAAAATGACATAACGCGAGCACGTTATAATGCACTCGCGTTATTGCATTTTAGAAGCAAAAAAAAAGTGAAAGCTATTCATTTTCTCTTTTCTGTTTTTTTGCTCTGCCCGCGGCCAAAAACCCTCATTTTCGCGCTCGCGTTCTAGGAGGAGGCATTCTACAAAATTCATCAACAATAGTTGCTTTTCGTTTGCAAAGATGGTGCCACGACGAGGAAGAGGTGCAGGAGGTAAGTATTGTTTGCTATTTGTTTTGAATTTCTTAGTTTCAAGTTGATTTTGTTTGTTTTAGGTTAGATTTGATTGGATTTTTTTTAATTTGTAGGAGATGCAAATAATCCTGCAAATCCTGAAAATCCTCAACAAGAAGAACAAGAAAATCCTCCTCAACAAAATCAACCTCCCTCACCAATCACTCAACACCCTTCTGGCACTCAACAAAATTTGAGGAGTGAAATTGAAACAAACAAAAAACAAATTGAGGATCTTATCAGTAGGTTGAGTGATCCAAATACTTCAACTGCAAAAAGAATGAAACTAGCAAATTCAATGAAAGAGATGTTAAAAAATGTAGATTCAATAACCCAACAAATAATGGGATGGCAAGATAGGAGGCAAGCAACTAGGGCATATTATGCAGATAAACTATCATATAAACAAGTAAAAGATTTAAAAATTACTAAAGGTGATTTGTAATCTCTATTCACTGACCCTAGAACAAATCAAAATCTTAGCCTCAATGCGAAGAGGTTTCCTATTCATTGGTGCCACCACTAAGAGATTAGGAACCGTTTTTATGATAGGTGGTACTTGGTCTTTGATTACCCACCGTGCAACAATTGTGAAGTCCCCCAATATTTTCTTAGGAAACTATACAGCGAGTTCGTATTGAACCAAATCCCAAATTATTTTGATATGAAGGAGTTCCAGGGGAGAGATGGGGGGTCGGCTCAAGATAGGCCCGGTGCACAGCCAGATCCTGCGCGGCAAGGGAGACGACCTCTAGCTAGGCTGCCTCGTGAGCACATTGTTATGCCTATCGTTGCGAAGGAGAGTTCCGACGTAGAGACATTGTAGGCGATCAACACTTTGACCCGGAGTGTCATCCATCATACTAGCCCTATTGTACAGCGCCATCCAGGGGAGTCTTCGGGTGGTGGCCTTCGAACCCATGTGTCAATCTACATAGCGATTTCGTATGCTGCTATGCAAGATTTGTATGCTGCTACACAGGATTCGTATGTTGCTACGGGGATGGAGAGGACGAGTGACATTTTGCATTGTGCATATGGCATTGATAGTTAGGTAAAAGTCAGCATGTTCATTGAATTTAATTTATTAAATTTTGATTCTGAAATGCATGATTAACTAATTTAGTTTTATTATTTTAATAAAATTGCAGGGTCACAGTGTTGAGACTGGCTACACCGGTCCTCCACCTACTAATTTCTGCAGTACACCTATCAGTGGGGTATGTAACTACTAAACAATTATAAATTTATTACATGTTAATAGCATTGTTTTGCGAATGGTATTTTAATACATGTGATTTTGGATGTTGAATAGGCTAATATTGGCAGTTTCAAGCAAACACCTCCTAGTGCCAGTGGATTCACTCAAACGTACACGAAGGTAATAGAATAAAGAAAACTTAACTAATGAATTCTACTTAATAGATTTGAGTAGTTTATATTCATATTGTTGGTTACGTTGCATTACACATCATTCAAACTCAAAGTATTACTTCAAATTCCATAACTAATAACTAGATGTTGATAGATGACAAAATTTCAACTGTACAATATAGTTGTTTAGAAATTCAACATAAGCAACACGATGCAATTACTTCACATGGAGGCATGTGCTTGCAAAGGTGCACCAACACGACAAACTATGGATGCTTGGAAAAAATCTATGAAACCATAATAGTAAGCAATAGCATAGACAAGGCAGTTAGTGATGCAGAGCATCATATCAAAACACTCAATCATCAGGGTACATCGATGCAGAGCATCCAACAAACACCATCAACATCATTTCTTCAAGGGATTTCAATCCCAAATAGAATCAGGAGAAGATCAAATATAATTTCATCATAAATCTACTTTTCATTCAACCAAAATCCACTCAAATTCTCTTAGCCATTCCATAGGCCATCATTCATCATTCCACTAATCAGTATTCCAATTGACTCATTCAAAGAAAAAACCATATTAAAGAAAACTTTGACTTAATCAATTAGATTCACATCATTCTCAACCACCATAAAAACAACATAAACCTAATTATTGACACTTGAACAATTCATCCTTTCATTTATTCACCAAGGCAACAAATCAACTAAACCATACCTCACTGTTATCAGTCCATTATCAAGCACTGTACTCACCATATTTTTGTAGAAGTTGAAAAACCAACTTCACAGTCCCCAAGAACACCTACAAGCAATCACCTATCACATGCAAAGATATTCAGAACAAAAAATAACAGAAGTTTTGTAAACCCTCAGAGCCAATGTGTGCAAGCAAAAATCAGAATTATTGATTATTGAATGTAATTGTTTTACAAATAATACAAAAGCCTTCGAAAAGGAAATGATGCAATAAAGCAGGAAAAAGCAACCCTAATCTTATCTTGAGCAAAAAGACAGCTCAATAAGATAAGATAAGAATTAAATGATAATTATCCTAGGAAATAAATAATTACCTAAGTAAACTTATCCTAAAGTGTAATTAAATAATTAATTACACCAACACCCCCATAAGTGCAACTTAGAGAAGAAAATTATTATGCAAATATGAGTCCCACAACAAGGCCTAACATTTACAAATGCAATGCAAACTAAATCAAATGGGGTAAAGGAGAAAACCACATGGGAACAAAACTCCTCCCCAAAATAGAATGCAATAAACTACCTAAGTGATGAAAGATGGAGGACTCCATAAGACCCCCCAAGGACACCATCCATCACAAAGATACAAAATGAATCCCCCCATAAGAGAGGAAGAAAGAGACCACAGATCCCCCCCAAAATGAAGTAACTCCAAAAGAAGTGAAGAAACTGCATCTCCAGAAAGAAGTGAGAGGGAAGAGGCCGAATAAAAGAAATCTCTAAAGGTGGAATAGGTGCAGCCCAAGATGTCTCCACAGAAGCAAGTGTGACGTCAACAAATGAAGAAGCCGAAGTAGGTGAAGACTCAATAGAAACCTCCAAAGATGTATGATCAACTGGACCCTGCTGCACTGAAACAGAAGAAGCAACAGGAGGTGGAGGAGATGGAATAGAAGGCTCGAGAACAGGATCCAAAGTGAGAACACCAATGTTCAAGAAGCCAAATCTCTCCTCTGAATGATGATGCACATGCGAAGTGTGAGGAATAGCTGTAGGAACAGAAGCACCACCAGTAGCAAAATCAATGAAGGAATACAACCTAGAGGAGTGATCCACTATCCCAATAGTAATGATTGCTCTACTCTCCAAGTCTCTGATGATAACCGAATCAGGTGTGAACTCCATAGATCTCCCATTGCCCCCATGTGTTATCTAATAGATGGAAAGAAGGTTATGTGTCAAGTGAGGGACACACAAGACATCCTAAAAGGAGTGATCCCCAAAACTAATAGACCCCTTCCCTGTAACACTCAGGTAAGTGTTGTTTCCCATCAAAATGGGAGACATAGTGCAAGGCTCAAAGGAAGTGAACATAGACTGTGAAGATGCCATATGATGAGATGCTCCTGAATCTAGAAGCCATCTCCCTGATCCAATACCTGAAGAAGCACAAAGACCATGTCCCTTCATATCTGATGAAGTATGTAAACCAGCTATGCCTGTGTTATGTTGCTCTGAAGAAGAAGAATGAGGAGAAGAAGATGATGTAGACATCCTAGAAGGCAAATCAATCTGATGTTTCTAAAGAAGATGTTTCAGCTCATCAATGTCCTTCTTGTAACAATTATGTTCTGCATGTCCTTCCCTCTTGCAATATGCACATGTAGACTTCTCCTTCCTAAATGATTTCCCCTTAGAAGAGGAGGATGAATCTGAGGACTCCTTTTGCTGCTCATGAGGTTTGGAATCCTTTTGTTTCTGTTTCTTGCCTTTGCCTGTAGAAGCCTTCTGGTCTTTGGGCTCCTGTGATGCAATAAGTGCATGTGAAGAGGAAGAAGGTTTCACGGTGCCCATGCTAGCTAACTTAGTTTTCTCTCGAGTGAGAGATGAAGCAAAGTCATCAAGAGATGGCATAGTGAATCTCGTACCAAGTGCATCCATAGTGGCATAAAAGGTAGATACAAAAACTGAATAATCAGGTCCAAGCTTAGAAAGGATGGACAATATCAACTGAGAGTCTTCTTTCTGAACACCACACTGTGACAACTGTAATCTAAGAGACTTGAGTTTGGTGAAAAACTCCTGGATGCTATCAAAATCCCTAGGATTTAAGCCAATAAGCTCATTCTCTAACTGAAACCCTCTCATAGTATCATGCTTCCCAAACAAAGACTCCAAAGTATCCCATACCTCATTTGGTGTAGTGCAAGATTCAATGTGGAAAAGGAGGTCAGATGAAAGAGACAGACATAATGTACCATAAGCTTCTTCACACCTATTAAACCATTTTCTCTTTTCAGTAGCACCTGTAGGTTCAATTTATGTACCCATGGTTACCCTATACAACCCTTTATGTTTCAAGTGAATCTCCATTTGTTTTTTCCAACCAAAATAGTTGAATGGAGTAAGGGGTGCAATGTGATGTAAATCCATGACAGAAAAACAACAGTATATACTCTCAAATAAAAAATATTCCTCTTGGATCTAAAAAAAAACTCCTGATTGCGTGTTTCTCAAGAAAATAACTCAAAAGATAAAGGCTGAGTTCTGACAAAAAAATAAGATACCTGGTGAAAATTCTGTAAAAAACAGGTCTAAGATCTGAGAAGAGGGCGGAACCAGCTTTCCACCAGCTTTCCAACGCCTATTTTTTTTCGAAAAACAGAGCCAAGACGCAAAAGTTACGCCTCCCGGAGTGAAAACAACAACTTTGGCTTTGACAGGCGAAAAAGGCACCAAAACGGAAAAATCAAAAATCAAACCACCACCATCAGATCCGTCGTCAAATCAACTTTCGGTGACTATTCGTTTTCGAAAAAATGACTCTGTTTGCAAAAGTTATAAGCAAATGAAAAAAAGGGCTGAAAATGGGACTTCCAGCCTAAACAGGTGCAAAAAAGTGGCCCCTTTAGGCTTTAGCTCCTGGTCGCTTATAGGACCGTCTGCTGCAGGGGGCTTAAAAAAATCTGTCGGCGGTTAGAGAGACAGCTAGCGGTTATAGATGCTGGTCACATGCGGCCGTCGGTAGGTACCTCCGGTGGTGATCTCCTCAGCGGTCGGTGTTGGCTCCAGGTCACAACGTGACCACCAGCTGAGTGCAGGGGCTGGACGAAGGTGGCTACTGCCAGTGGCGGTGGCAGGAGCGGCGGGGCGGAGGTATTGACCGCCGGTGGTGGTGGCACAAACAGTGACGCGAGGATGATCCGGTGGCAGAAACGGTGGCGCGGCGGTGATCCGGTGGCCGCTTGGCGGCGGTCCGATGGCGCGAGCCTTTTTAACTAGCCGCGCAATTTTTCAAAAAAAAACTTTGATTTTAAAATTTTTATGCATATTTTTGCCTCGGAGATCGTGCCCTGGGGCCATACGGCCTTGGGGCTAAAAAATTTGCCTTTTTTTTCAACTTTCGCTTAAATCGACGAAACGAAAGGTGTTTCTGGGGTTTTTGGATGCTCTGATCGCGATGGTGACGCCCGTTTGAGCCCAAAATGCTCCAAAATTTTGCCTACCCCCAGATCTACCAAAAATCAACCTAACTTGAAACCCTTGCACAAAAAAGGACACTGTGAGAGAATATCTTCAAATCACGAACAGGAAGCGACAGGTCTGAAGCTCTGATACCATGTAGAAGTTGAAAAACCAACTTCACAGTCCCTAAGAACACTTGCAAGCAATCACCTATCACATGCAAAGATATTTAGAACAAAAAACAATAGAATTTCTGTAAACGCTCAGAGCCAATGTGTGCAAGCAAAAATCAGAATTATTGATTATTGAATGTAATTGTTTTACAAATAATACAAAAGCCTTCGAAAAGGAAATGATGCAATAAAGCAGGAAAAAGCAACCCTAATCTTATCTTGAGCAAAAAGACAGCTCAATAAGATAAGATAAGAATTAAATGATAATTATCCTAGGAAATAAATAATTACCTAAGTAAACTTATCCTAAAGTGTAATTAAATAATTAATTACACCAACAATTTTGACTGCAATAGTCTATTTACAGGTTACAAACTCCTGCTACAATAGAATCTTGATTATCATCTTGTGGTTAATCACCAATTTGCTCAAAAGGCTTCATAATACTCACCCATCCAACCATCAAAGTCACCAAACCTGTCTTATACACCTTAACCAAATTTAGTAACATCAATCATCATTAGTTTGATAGTAACCAAGCACTCAATATCATCCTTTCCACTGCTTAAACAAACATCTTTGTTTTGATCAAACAATATCATATTCCTCTAGTAGGTCTATCAACCATTGAATTGGGTAGTTACATTCCTATCTCAAAGCTTATTAAAAAACTCAATGCACATTTAGAAACACTTTCCAGCACATCACAACATATCAAAGTTCTTAGACGTTTGACATAAAGAAAATCATCAGATTTTAGACTGTCCTCTGAAGAAAGGCTAGTAGATTAGGCCTGTTTTACAAAGGAGACCCCTTCAAAACCATTCCAAATCACTCAAAACCTCAAAAAAGTCTTCAAGCATGTCTTATAACTCAATATTTCACCATTTATAGGGATTGAAAACCATGAAAATGTTTTGATCCAATAAACCATCGTTTATAGGGTGTAAACGCACAAATCAAGGAGGGTTTTGTGAAAAATACTCTTGCAAACCTCTATTTCTCTGGCCACCACCTGGAACATGATTGTTTATGTCTTCCAAGACCTTCTACATCGTTTCCAAGCCTCTGCAAGATTTATTTATTCATGACCCATGACTGTAGCATCACTTTGTGTAGGAAAATCCTCTATTTTCCAGTGTAGCAGCAACACCATGGTATTCTTGCTTTTCCCTACACTTACAATCATCAAAACATGCAAAACATCCTAACATTAACCTACTTCACCAATTTACTTGACCTACATTGGTGGAGTAGTGAAGAAAAACCCTATTGGACTCTCAAACTTGCTTCTAAAAGGACTCTATCGGGCACTAAAAACTGCCTCTTATTCTTTTGTTTCCTAAAACTAACCAAGTCCAACTCTTGAAATTGGAAACTAACTCCTCTTTACATGTATTCACACTATGATTTAACTTTGGGTGTTCCTAAATTACCAACACAAGAAAACAAAACAATCCAGAGTAATGCTGCAAACTCAAAAACGGGGAATTTTTATTTCAAAATCTAATTACAAGAACACAAACTTCTACTTTTTCTCTCTTGAATAAGCAACTAAAATTTCTCTCTTTTCATCAAAAATCGCATTGTTTCATTTGCAAACCACAAGGCAACAACAAGCCAACTCATTTCAATACTTCTTATCATCCTCAAGCTTCAAACATCTTATTTATCAGCAAAAATGACTGATCTATGCACAAGAAACCTAATTAGAGTCACTAAACAATCCACTCTTTCATCATTCACAAAGGCATCCTTCCACTCAATTTGCTTTACCTAGGAAAAATAACCAAAAACCAATATTTCATGTTACAACATATATCCATCAGATCCTAACACACCTTTGTCATCATCAATTTATATGAATTCAAAGCAAAAACATGATAAAGAGCTCTAAATCTTTCAATTCCTTAAACAACTCACCAAATTTTCACTTTTACCAACTAGTTCCTCAAGACAAAGATACTACAATCAACCATTTACACCTCAATCATTTCATCTGACTTCCAAGACATTACTCACATCATGTTTATTGACTAAGCTTATTCTATGCACAAATCAAGCCCTACAAAGGAGGGTTTATTGAATAAGGTTCTTACAAACCTTAAATACTCCTGCCACCACCACAAAAACCATGTAAATAGCCTGCATAAGCTTTAGAAATGATGCAGAGTGGCAGGGAAGGAAAACTCACAATCACAAATGGCAAAGTCACTCCATTGAATGCTTCTCTCAAATACTCTCATGAGTCCTAAACTCCACTATTCTTTAAGAGATCAACCCCACACACGTAGGGTTCACAACTCAGACCACTCACAAAGCTTGAAAACATTTGGATCATGTCCCATTAATTGAAAACAAGGTTTAACAACCCTCTAGCATTTAGGTTTCAACAAACACCCATCACTATGGTGACTTAGACCTCACTCTCTCTTAAGGCTTGCAGCCCTTGCCTGGTAGGACAGTCAGAATAAAAAACACAAGGAAGACTGTTAAGACACCAAACCTATGGATTTAGACCCCTAAGATGGAACCCTACAAGGTTCCAAAACCCTTCCTCTTGACTATCAAAACATCACTCACAATGGCCCTTTCTACCATTGCTCCAAAAGGCCTAATTCACAGACCTACACCTAGGTCTTGACTATCTAGGCTCTCTTCTTCACCCCAAAGCCCAAATTCAAACTCCTACATGTTCTCCACACCTGTTTCCACCATTCCTAAGTGCCTCTTAAACAAATTCTTCAAAATCAAGAAAAAACTCATTTTTTTTGCTTGTCAATTATGCTTGCCACATAGAGATGTCAAGCCAAAATTCACGCACAACTTCCAAAAATGAGCCTTTTGTTCTCCAAAACATTGAGGAAATGATAGTAGAGCCTTATATCTTCCATCCCACCGAGATTTAGCAATTTTACAACGTGGGAATGGAAGAAATATACATTTTTCACCCAAAACCCTGATTTTAAGGGTTTTCAGACCACCTGATAGAGAAATTAGAATATCTCCCTTGATACTCAATGAAATCTCACAACTCCAATGCCAAAGGAAAGCTTATTCAATTACCTATCCAACCATTATGGGCTTGGAGCATGAGAGTGAACATACAGTCTGTACCAAGTACGGGATCAACAAATTCTTCAGAAAAACAAAAGAAAAACAACAAACTTCTTATTGAAACTTCTTCAAAACATCAACATCAACCTTTCCTCAACCAAGAGAGGCATATTTGAAGTCTTAAGAACTCCCTCAAACTTATTGCAACTGTCTTTTGAAAAGAGAGACGTTGGAAAACAACTAATCTCATGCTTTGACTTCTAATTGCCTAGTTAAGGCAATGTGAGCAACTTCTACCAACTCGACCACAAAGAGCCTTCCAAAATATGTCAAAGGAATTTAAAACCTTTTCAAAAAGTAAGGTGACTCCCCTCAGGTGTCTACATACAACAAGGCATCCTTTTTCCTTATTTTTCCAAGATGCACTAGACTTACAAAGGAGGATGGAGACCTTGTTGTACAAAGAAGTTGGTCACCAAGACCAAAAACTCAACCAAAAACCTAGAAGACCTACTACAAAGCATTGAAATGGTCCATAAGACCTTATTCCATCCATAAACCAAGAAAAAAAACATGACAAATTATTCTAGGTCCCTTAGACCCATGGGTGCTCCTGCACCATACTCCCAAGCAAGAAAAAGATCTCAAGTCCTCTTTGAGATCAGGTCTTCTACAGTAGTTCCATGTTGTTTAATATCATTTTCTGACATCCATGTTGCATCCTCTTCAGGTAGACCTTTCCATTTGACCAGGTATTCCTTGTAAACCTTCCTTCTAGTCTTCTTTGTCTCCTTGGTGTCTAGGATTCATTCAAGAGTCATAGGTTGGTTGGGGGGTAGTTCCTTCACCCAATCTTCATCCTCCATTGCTATTGTACCTACTCCATCACCTGCATTCACAAAAGCTTTGAAAGGATACAAGTCAAAAATGTTGAAGATAGGAGAGATTGCCACCCTAGGAGGTAGCTCTATTTCATAAGCATTTTGGCCAAACTTGTAGACCACCTTGCAAGGTCCTATCTTCTTCATCATTAGTTTGGTATACTTTCCTTTTGGAAGTCTCTCCTTCTGCAAGTGTGCCATCACCAAGTCTCCAACCTTGAATTGGACATTCCTCTTCTTTAAATCTTCCTTTTCCTTATACTTCTCAACATTCTTTTGAAGGGTTTCCTTCACTTGTTGATGAATATCCATGATTGTATCAGCAAAGTCCTCACCTTGAGCACTTCTCTTAGCAACTCCTTGTAGATCTCTTAGTTCATAGACCCCTCTAGGGTGCATGCCATAGACTACTTCAAAAGGGCTTCTACCAATGCTCCTATTCATGGAGTCATTATATGCAAATTCAGCCTGAGGTAAAATCATATCCCAAGCTTGTCCATGCTCCTTGGTAAGGCATCTCAAGAGGTTTCCCAATGATCTATTCACCACTTCAGTTTGTCCATCCGTTTGTGGATGGTATGCTGAACTAAAGGACATATTTTTTCCTTGAGTTTCTTCCACAAGGTCCTCCAAAAGTGACCAATGAATTTAGAATCCCTGTCAGAAACAATGCTTAAAGGCAGTCCATGTATCCTAACAACCTCCTTAAAGAAGAGACCTGCTATATGAGATGCATCATTGGTGCATTTACAAGGAAGAAAATGTGCCATCTTACTAAATCTATCAACTACCACAAAGATACTATCAAAACCTCTTTGGGTTCTAGGCAACCCCAAGACAAAGTCCATACTTACACACTCCCAAGGCCTATTGGGAATGGGCAGTGGCTGATAGAGTCCTGCATTTGATGAAGTTCCCTTTGCCCTTTGACATATTGTGCAGCCTTCCACATACCTTCTCACATCCACCTGCAACTTTGGCCAATAGTAAAATCTCCTAACTTGTTCCAAGGTCTTGTCAAGGCCAAAGTGACCTCAAGACTCCCACTGTGTTTCTCCTTTATGATATTCTCCCTCATTGAGCATTTACACAAAATTGGCTTCCTTTGAAGAGAAAACCATTCTGCAATAAAAAGTCAGAGAATTCACGATGAAAAGAATTCAAATGTTGCTGACAAACATTGTATACCTCCTTGAAATCTGAATCTTCATGATACATATCCTTCAATGCTTCAACCCCCATGCTTTGGAGTTGGATCTCTTGCACTACAAGTGCCCTTCTACTGAGAGCATCTGCCACCTTATTTGCTTGTCCCTTCTTATGATTTATTGTGAAAGTATATGCTTGCAAAGACTCTACCCACTTCATGTGCCTATGACTGAGTTTGTCCTATGCATTCAAATAACTCAAGGCATGATTATCAGTATAAACAAAAAATTATTTAGGTAACAAGAAGTGCCTCCACTTTTTGAGGGCTTGGACCATAGCATACAATCCCAAATCATAGGAAGAATACTTCATCTTTGCTTCATTCAGCCTCTCACTGTAAAATACAATCGGTCTGCCTTCTTGGCTCAAAACAGCCCCTATTGCTTGATTGCTAGCATCACACTCAATGGTAAAAAAAATTATCAAAATCATGGAGCACAAGTATAGGCTATTGTGCTACTCTCATTCTCAGATATTCAAACCCTTTATCAGCCTCATTGGTCCAAGAAAACTTACCTTTGTTACCTCCTTTGATGGTGTCCAAGATTGGTGCACAAATTTGGCTAAAGTTCTTGATGACCTTTCTATAAAATCTTGCAAGTCCATGGAAGCTTCTCACATCTCCCATGGATTTTGGTGTTGGCCAAGTAAGAATAGCATCCACCTTTGAAGGATCCATCTTCAAACTTCCCTTGGAGATGACAAAACCAAGGTAGACTAGTTCTTCCTTCATGAATTCACACTTTTCCATGTTGATCAACAACTTTTCCTCTTGTAACCTCCTTAGTACCATGTCAAGGTGCTTCAAATGTTCTTCTTTAGGCCTGCTAAACACAAGGATTCATCTAAATAAACTACAAAAAACTTTCCAATGAAAGGTCTCAATACCTCATTCATAAGGCACATAAATGTACTAGGGACATTTGATAACCCAAAGGGCATCACCAACCACTCATAGAGCCCTTCATTAGTCTTAAAAGATGTCTTCCATTCATCCCCCTCTCTGATCCTTATCTGATGGTACCCGCTCTTTAGAGCAATCTTGGAAAAGTAAGATGCTCCTGATAGACAATCCATGAGGTCCTCCATTCTTGGCATCGGGAACCTATATCTGATTGTGATCCTATTAATGGCTCTTGAATCAGTGCAAAGCCTCCAATTCCCATCCTTCCTTGGTGCTAGGACAGTAGGAACAACACATGGGCTCAAACTCTTCCTCACTAGCCCTTTATCCCTCAACTCTTGCACTTGTATTGCAATCTCCTCATTTTGAGCAAGTGTCATCTTGTATGCAGCCTTATTGGGAAATGTAGCCCCTGGAATCAAATCAATATGGTGGCTTATATCCCTAATGGGAGGTAGGGAACTAGGTAATTCATTCACCGTTATGTCCTTGTACCTTTCCAACAACTCTTGAACTTCCTTTGGTGCATCTTCCTTCTTCTTTGTGGGCAGATCTGCTTCACTTTTTGGCTTCATAATCAGGAAGAATCCTCTTCCTCCTCCTTCCTTCAAGGTCTTCATGAACTCCTTCTCACCCACCATCAAAACACTAGGCCCTTCATGCTTTGCCTTGTCTTCTTCTAGGAGAGGTGAAAGGTTGTAAGTCTTCCCATCCTTCACAATGGAGTATGTGTTCTTCTCCCCATCATGCTTGGTCTTCCTATCAAACTGCCAAGGCCTACTAGAAATATATAGTTTAATGCTTGTACTCAAAATTTTGTTCATTAGATCTCATACATTATAATTCATGACATGGATCTCTATTGTAACTTTTTTGTGATTGAATAATTTGTTGTTTTATTTTCAGATGTTGGTTGTGGAAACACCTCCAAATGTTACAAGGGCAATGGATATCAGTGTTTCATCCGCTATACAATCCTCCATGGCTCTGATAGAGGAGGTATGAGGCAAATTACTGAATTTCAATTTACATTCGTTGTTATAGATGTTAGTTCTAGTGAAAAATCAAACCATTATTGATTCACAGTTTAATTCATATTTGGATAGTTTATACAGGGCTTGAGCATGCCTGAGCATCGGCATGCAAATATTTCCATTGTGGAGAGTGATCATGAGATGGCCATAAGTGATTATTTTGTTAAATATATCATTTCTTATAATGTAATTTCTATATATTAATGTCTTTACTTCTTATTGTAACAATTAAAACATCACTACGAGCTAAACTATAGGAGGAGCAGCAGGAGCACTCCTCGAGCACAACAAAAATGAGTGACGGACTTATCGCCATTAGATCACCAAACAAAGGGAAATAATTTATTTCCAGAGCATGGAGAGAAATGAATTTTGATTCCAGAGCCCTTTGTTGTATGCCTAGACATGGCAATTTTGTACATATCTTGTATTGGATATATTTGACATTGTATGCCTATATGGCTATTTTGTAACTATATTTTATACTTATATCGACATATATTGATGTATGTGTACATGGCTATTTGGTTAATACAAATCTTTTTTATCGATGGTGTCCATATTTTCTCTTTTTGACAATGTCAAAATCATGGCTCATACAGATTAGGCAAAAGACTTTTCCTTTTAGATTAGCAATGTGTGGCAGTTTCAAAAAGTATCCTTGATATTACAAAAAGATATGTGTTTATACATAGCAGAAAAAATATTTTGGGGAAAAAATCGGCAAACCAAAAGTATAATATTTTTTGAAAAAATCGGGAAAAAGTCTAGAAAAAATCGGAAAAAAATCAGATTTAAAAAAAAAAAAGGTAAAAAAAGTAGAAGAGATAAAAACTTTTAAAAAAATTTAAAGGCATTTCCATAGCATAGAGATATAGAGAGAAAATAAAATAAAGAGTTTAACTAATAAATTGTAAAAAAAATATTTTGTAGTTTATATTCATATCAAGTTGATTACATTGCATTGCACATCTTTCAAACTCAAAGCATTGCTTCACATTGCATAACTAATAACTAGATGATGATAGATGACAAAATTTCAATTACAATATAGTTTTTACAAAGTCAACCTAAGCAGTTATGCAATTACTTCACATTGCATAACTAATAACTAGGAGCAACTCCCAATTGCATTTGCTTGTCATGGCATTCTATGAGACCACATTTCTTTGAGGAATTTTTTCAAACAATCACTTTATCTACTAACTACCACATTTTTGATACATGTCTACCAAAGCATTTTGTCAAATAGTTCACTGCCTTGTCTATCACCATGAGACCTCATTTCTTTGAGGCATTTTTTCAAAGAGTTCACTGCCTTGTCTATGCTAACACATTTTTCATAAATGTCTATCAAAGCATTTTATCAAGCAGTTTATTGCCTTGCTGCTATAGCTAAAAGCCTAAAACAGGTGCTTTCAAACAAGCTATGGATTGTCATGGCATTCCATCACCATGAAACCACATTTCTTTGAGGCATTTTTTCAAACAGTTCACTGCCTTGTCTATGCTACCACATTTTTCATACATGTTTACCAAAGCATTTTATCAAATAGTTCACCTCCTTGTTGCTCTAGCTAAAAGCCTAAAATGGGTGCTTCCAAACAAGATATGGATGCTTGGAAAAAATCTATCAAAGCATAATAATAAGCAATAGCATAGACAAGGCAGTGACTTGTTTGAAAAAAAGCCTCAAAGAAATGTGGTCTCAATGTTGGTGGAATGCCATGAAAATCCATAGCAATTTGCTTTTCATGGCATTCGTCGTGGCATTCCATCACCATGAGACCACATTTCTTTGAGGCATTTTTTCAAACAGTTCACTGCCTTGTCTATGCTACCACATTTTTCATGCATGTTTACCAAAGCATTTTATCAAACAGTTCACCTCCTTGCTACTATGGCTAAAAGCCTAAAATAGGTGCTTCCAAACAAGCTTTGGATGCTTGGAAAAAATCTATCAAAGCATAATAATAAGCAATAGAATAGACAAGGCAATGAACTATTTGAAAAAAAGCTTGAAAGAAATGTGGTCTCAATGTTGGTGGAATGCCATGAAAATCCATATAAATTTGCTTGTCATGGCATTCATCATCCGATTCCATCACCATGAAACCACATTTCTTTGAGGCATTTTTTCAAACAGTTCACTGCCTTGTCTATGCTACCACATTTTTCATACATGTCTACCAAAGCATTTTATCAAACAATTCACTACCTTTCTTCTATGGCTAAAAGCCTAAAAAAAGTACTTTCAAACAAGCTATGAATGCTTGGAAAAAATCTATCAAAGCATTATAGTAAGCAACAAGCTATGGTCTCATGGATTTTTTTCACACGAAAATCAATGTGATTTTATTCACATTTTTTTGCAGGTTATAAACACTTTTTTTTTGGCCAATTTTGTTGTTTTAAATGACATTCAAGTTTATGGTGGTTTTTTTGTTTATATGATGATATGTGATATTGTAATCCTAATTCATGCTTCTAGGTTGCATATATATATATATACATTTTTTGTACCAACGAACCCAAAACGAATCGGAAACCCCTCCAAAAATTTTGGCCAAACCGCTAACAACTAACTCAACCCCAAACCTATTCCAACACTCTTCATTTTTCCTCAGACAACTTAATTGATTCACCAAATTATGCTGCCTCTTGACTCTTACCCATCAAGCATTCCCTCAAACCTCTCTTTTTATTCAAAACCCCTATTTTCCCAGCTAGGGCATGTCATGCCATAACATACTTTTGACCTCCCCTGTCCTTGCAGACCTTTTGAACACATCAAACTCCACAATCTCACCCTATTTCCAACCTATTCTAACTTATTTTCAAGCAATTTCTTCTTTTCACCTCTTCTAGCCTTGCTTTTAAGAGGCCTCAATTTTGAATTTTCAACAGGGGCAACATTAGTAATCTCTTCCAATGCCCTTACTAATGTTATTTTATTATTCCTACCCCCTATCCTACTTACATCAAACCCATATCACCAAGACACAGCCTGAACAATAGGTGGAATGGCCTATTTCAACATACTACACTCAAACTCTTAAGGGATTGATCCGGTTGAACGTAGCTCAGAGCGATCCACGTGTTTGGGTGAGAAAGAGGACCATGCCT